>CM076583.1:91167123-91486672 GCA_034641835.2 Pinus albicaulis
CATCGATAACAGTGTTACAACCCTTGAGAATTATTGGAGTGATAACATACTGGTGACCATACTGGGGAACTAACTAGTCCTCAGAGTTTAAAATAAATCTTAAAGGAAATATTTTTATTCATATTTTCACCTTAAGATTGTTATAAAGGGTCGTTAAGTAACCTTTTCATAACAAAATAAAATTCTGGCTTCCAGAGGAACCTACTATACCAGGTCTAATCCTTATCTAAAACCTGCTATAATAGTAGATAATCCTGAAAGAACTTTAAAGAAAAACAAAAAAGTAGAAAGCTTAGGTAATAAAAATCCATTGATCAAAGCAAATTCTCTTCCCAATAAATTATCAACTTTACAAGACGTTGAATTTGATTTAGCTTTTGAGCAATATTTATTTAGAACTAAATCAGAAAGTGCCATATATGACAGTGTAATAGATCTTGATTTCATTTCATTTATTGAAACTAAGAAGGAAACGGTTTCACTTGATTCAGATAAAAAAGCTCTAGAAACTTATGATAAACTTGATGCATTCACTGTAACTTTGAATAAAGAAATTGATGAAGCTTATTTCCAGCATTCTGTTGAATTAACTGCTTTATCTGCTTATACCCCTAAGCCTTCTACCAATGACTTAGAGTCTGTAAATTCAAATTTATTTAGTACCACCTCATCTATTATTTCCACTACACCTCATTCCACTGAATCCTTCATCCCTAAGCTTCCTCTTCAACCTAGAGTTTTATTTCCATCCCCAAATACTGCAAGTTCATCCTCCAGCATTGTTGCTGCATTTTCAAGCACTTCAACCACATTTCCAAGTACATCTTCTCATGTCCCAACCTCATCTGCAAGTACCTCAACTTCATCACCAAGTACCACACATTTACCTCCTAGCCTAGCTAGAATCTTAGCCATGGGAGCTAGATATGCTCCTTTAGTTCTACCAAGTCAATTACATAACATGCCCCAAGATTATCAAAGCAAAATCCCTCAATTTGATGGAACTAGTCAATACACTGCACAACAACATGTTAACAAAATGACTTATTACTTTGAATTGCATGAAATTGATGAATCTGATGTCCAAATGAGATTGTTTGCTCAAAATTTAGCTGGAGAAGTAAAGAAATGGTTTAAAGCTTTACCTGCAAATCATGTTTTTGATTTAGAAGCCTTCCATAGATTTTTTATCAGTAGATGGGAGAAAAAAAATAATCCTTCACAATTTTTTTTTGAATATGAACACATAAAAAGAGGACCTAATGAGTCAGATCAGGACTATTGTACTAGATTCAATAGTATCTATAATGTTATTCCAACAAACATTAAACCCCCACCAGATCTAGCTTTACTTAAATTTCCTGAGGGTTTTGATATGGATATGTCATACCAACTGAGGGAAAAGTACCCAGAAATACTAGAACAAATGCAAAACATTGCAGTTAGTGTAGAAGCCAATTTGTTAGCCAAGAGAGCAAGAATAAGAAATGAAAGAAGGGTAACAATAAAACAGGAAACATCTACATCATATAGAAAAATAGATAGTTTAGAAAAATCCATGGATAAAATGATGGATAGACTAGAAAGTATGGAAAGGAAACCACAATGGGATAATCAACAACAAGGCCCTCAAATAAGAAATCCCAATTTTAGAAAAAACACCAACACTGGTAAATCTAGAGAATTAGCACCTGGTCAAAAAATAAGACCACCTTTCCAAGAGAACTATGTTGAAAGTTCTCACCAAAATGAAGATGGTGAAGACACTCAGATTAATTTAATGGGAATCAGTGACGATAATACTATTTTTCTTACACAAGAAGAACAGGAATTATATGAATTACAACAGTTACAGTTAGAATCCGGAGAGTCTTTTGATTATAAGCAAGGTTATGAGTTTTCCATTAATCAAGTTCACAAGCAATATAACCTTAGGAGTAATAAAAATGTAGAATCCCCTACTAAGAAATCTTCCCAAACTCAGACCAAGAAAATAGTAGAAGCTCCTACAACTAAAGTACTGCAAATCCTCCCTAGAGAAACCCATCAAAACTCTAGTTCAAATCAGAAAAATTCAAATTCAAATCAGAAAATTTCTAGTCCAAAAATTGCACCCAGTCCTAAAATTGTTGACATTACAGATATTGTTGTTCAAACATCAGCTAATCCTCAAAAATCTACTACTGCTAAAACAACAACCTCTGCTAAAACTACACCTTCTGCTAAAACTTTAGCTGATCCTAAAATAGCTACTGCCAAAACAACTGCTGAAATTTCAAAACCTGTCAAAACTTCCACTGCAACTCAAACTGTCCCTGAAAAGAAGATTGAAAACAGCAAAACAGTGGAAACACAAACTGAAAAACCAACTATAGCTAAAGAATAAAAACACACTCAAACTACAGCTACTAAATAAGAAATCATTCAGTTATGAAAAACACAAGTTCCATTCAACATCCAAACTAAAAATACCAATTCCTTTGACAGAATTGGTAAAACATGATTTATACAAATCATAGATCACTGAAACCTTGAACATCAATGAAGGAAAAGACTTTGTAAATCTAAGTGATGATAAACCAGAACTAATTTTTGGCCCAGAGGTCAATGGAAAACATCAAGAAGGTGGTGTTCCTCCTTTCTACATTATCTTGAGTATACATGATCATATTTTACACAATGCTATGCTAGATTCAGGAGCATCTCACAATTTAATGCCAAAATCCATTATGGAAACTTTGAATTTAGATGTTACTGGACCATACAAAGATCTCTTCTCTTTTGACTCTAGTAAAGTGAAATGTCTTGGTTTAATAAAATATTTATGTGTCAGTTTGGTCCAATACCCAGGAAAAAGTATAGTCATGGATATTGTAGTAGCTGATATCCCTCCTAAGTATGGAATGATGTTATCTCGCTCATAGGGAGAAAAACTGCAGGGATCTCTACAATTAGAAATGTCTTATGCCACTATTTCAGTATTTGGTCAACCTAAGAAACTTTACAGAGAAACTCTAATGAAGTACTTGGTCAGTAGTACAGAACAACCTCAGAATTATCCTATTTACTATGTACATTCTGATATGGATTCCTTCATTTTATGTAACTCAGATTCTGGCATAAATAAAAACACAGTTTTAAAACAGAAAAAGAAGTTGACAGTGACAACATATTCCATGAATCAATGTGGCACTTAAGCTTTGATGGTTCAGTGAGAAAATTAGGAGCAGGAGCAGGAGTTTGGATTCATAACATGGAAAAAAATAATTCAGAAGGTCATGCCTTTAGATTAAACTTCAAATGTACAAACAACATGGCAGAGTACGAAGCTTTAATCTTAGGACTACAAATTGTTAGAAATCTAGGAGGCAAAAGAGTTTCTATCATGGGAGACTCTGAATTAATTGTAAAACAAATTAGAGGAGAATATTCTGTATATAATCCTAGATTAAGCCAATACAGAGAAACAGTTTTAGATCTGATTAAAGAGTTGCTTGAATGTGACTTTGTTATAATTCCTAGAAAACAGAACATACAGGCACACAGTTTAGCAACTTTTGCTAGTACCTGCAATCTGCCTTTTCAGCCAAATCACCAATATACAACAGAGGTAAGACACAGGCCCACTATACCAGACAACTTAAAATATTGGCAAATTTTTACACAAGATACTCAAATCTATCACTTTATGAATATTGATTGAGAATTTCAAAATTGTAACATAGATACATATTGTACAGTAGATGATAAAATAGACAATGAGATAGATGTAAATAATTTAGATTTCACTGAAGCTACTAAATTCACTCAAGTAGAGATAGACAAATTAGAAAAGGTAGAAATAGAAGAATTAGCAGATGATGATTCTGACATTTTAAACCTTAAGAATAACTTTTTGCCTAAGGGATTAGCCCCATTAGAAGATATTTTTTATTCAAATGATGTTTCAAGAAAACCAAAGATGGAACCATTAAGATCAGACATAGAAGAATGCAATATAAGAGCAGAACAAAGGCCTAATCTCATCAAGCTTTCCAAAGAATTGCCTCAAGAAGAAAAATTGAAATACATAGCTCTGTTTAAGGAATTTCAAGATGTATTTGCATGGAGTTATGAAGACCTTAAATCTTATGACACTAGCATAATACAACACAAAATACCTATCAAAGAAGATTATAAACCATTTAAACAACAGCTTAGAAGAATCAATCCAGTTCTTATGCCTTTAATTGAAAAAGAGGTAAAGAGGATGTATGAAGCACAGATCATTGCACCTATCAGATATTTTGATTGGGTTTCAAACTTAGTTCCCACTAGGAAGAAAACAGGGGAAATCAGACTTTGTGTTGATTTCTGGAATTTAAACAAGGTGTTCCTAAAATATAACTACCCTCTCCCTAAGATGGATCATATTTACAGGAAGATGGTTGCAGTTCATCCCAAGTTTTATTGCTTGATGGAGTTCTTGGAACATAATCAATCTTTCTAGTTTAAATAGGAGAATGACAAAGAATGACCCTACTCTTTCAGGTACTGTGTATTGAAAATTGCTACTAGTTCATCAGTCAGGGATGCATACTCAGAGCTATGGATATAACTTTTTCCAAAGAAATTCATGATTTTCCTGTAATTTATCTAGATGATATAACTGTATTTTCAAAAACTGACAATGAACATCTAGATCATTTGAGACAAGTGTTTATTAAATGCAGAAAATTTGGTATTTCTTTGAATCCCAAAAAGACTCTATTTGGACTTGAAGAAGGTAAACTGTTAGGACATATAATCTCAAAAGAGAGAATTAGGATAGACCCAGCTAGAATAGAGGCCATTTTGAATATAAGACATCCTAAAAATATTAAGGAATTGCATGTTTTCTTAGGTAAAACTAATTTTCTCAGAAGATTCATTTCAAATTTAGCAGAAATAATTAGAGAACTGAATAACATGTTAAAGAAAGAATCAACACTTAAATGGACAGTAGAGGCCAAACAAACCTTTGAATCAATCAAACAAGCCCTTACAAGAACACCAGTCCTAATAAGTCCTGATTTCAAAAAAAAAAATATTATTTTTTCTTTTTCTTCAGAACATACTATTGCTGCAATCTTATTGCAGAAGAATGATCAGGGCTATGAACAGCCCATTGCTTTTTTCAGCAAATCACTAAGAGATCCCACACTCAAGTATAACATGATGGAAAAACCAACACTAGCTTTAGTAAAGGCTATCAAAAACTTTAGAGTATACATCTTGTATTCTCACATCATTCCTTATGTCCCAAATTTAGTAGTAAAGGACATTCTTACTCAGAATGGGCCTGATGGCAAGAGAGGCAAGTGGATTGCCACTATTTTGGAATATGATATGGAAATTAAGCCCACCAAACTCATTAAAGGCCAAGGTTTAGCCAAACTCATGGTTGAATCGAACTGCCAGGCCTTAGATATAAATTTTATTGCTCAATTAGATGATCAGGAAGAGAATGGAAACTCCACAGATTAGTGAAGCTTTCTCAGATTCACCATGGTATGTAGATATCATATTTGTATTACTAAACTTACAAGCTCATCCTGGATTGTCTAGAACTAAAGCTATATTTTTAAAGTTAAAAGCAATGAAATTTTGTATCATAGATAATTCTTTGTTTTGGAAAGATCATGGTGGCATATTATTGAATTGTTTACTTAAAGATGAAGTTGATAAAGTAATGGAAGAGTTTCATGCAGGTGACTGTGGAGGACACCTTTACTAGAAGTCAACTACAGATAAAATCTTGAGGGTTGGTTTTTACTAGCCCACACTCTTTGCAGATGTAAGAAAGTATGTGACCTCCTGTCACAAATTTCAGACCTTTGAAGTGAATAAAAAGATGCTACCTTTATCCCTTAAACTCATCTCCATAGAAATGCCATTTCAACAATGGGGTTTAGACTTCATTGGTGAAATTCACCCACCCTCCTTAGCCCAACACAAATGGATTTTGACAGCCATAGATTATTTCACCAAGTGGATAGAATCAATTCCTTCTAGGCAAGCCACTGATTCTGTCATAATCTCATTTCTAGAAAACAATGTATTGTCTAGATTTGGATACCCCCAAAATCTCATTACTGATAATGCAACTGCTTTCAAGTCTAAGAAAATGATTGACTTCTATAACAAATACCACATTAGCCTTGGCCATTCCATTGCCCGTTACCCTCAAGGTAATGGTCTTGCAAAATCCTCAAATAAAATCCTTGTTAATATCATTAAGAAACTGTTAGAAGACAATAAGAAAACCTGGAAAAAAAAGTTAGTTAATGCCTTAAGGGCAGACAGACTCACCACAAAGAATTCCATTGGTACATCCCCTTATCAACTTGTATATGGGATGGATGTTTCTTTTCCATCCTCTTTAGGAGTACCAGTGATGAAGATGATCCAAGAACTGTAGGTAGAAACCAATGATATCCATAGAAGTATAAACCAGAGCATACACTTGCAGCAAACCAGGGAAGAAGTTTATGTCAAGTCACAAGTTGTCTAAGATAAGATTAAAAATATATTTGACAAGAAGACAAAGGAAGATGATTTTTACATAGGTGACAAAGTTCTTAAGTGGGATTCTAGGAGAGAAGAAAAAGGTAAACATGGTAAATTTGATTTCCTATGGAAAGGTCCCTATATCATTTATGGTTACAGAGGTAACAATGCATTCTTTTTGAAGGAGTTAGATGGATCAAATATTCTAGGTGGACCTATCAATGGTAGAATGTTGAGCATTACTATTCCCCTGATTAAGATTAACTCACTTTGTTTACTTTACTCATTGTACATAACATTGCAGAGTTTAGATTGGATTGGATGCTTTTCTTACAAAGTTGAAGCCCGGAGAGAAGGCCCTAAGTTTTCAAAGACAAAATATCATAAGTATGAATAACGCAGAGCTCAGAGAACAGTTCTAAGTTAAGCACAGTCAAAATTCAAAGGCTATTGATCTTGAAGTTTTTGACATTTCACCAGGAAATGACATCCCCATGTGGAGCCACTGTTAGGGTCCTATAATAATAGGATTCATAATTTTGAATTGACATTGATTGATCTTGTAATATGTACATACTTTTCTTTTTGCAAATTGTTTTCCCATATTAAAAATAAAAAATGTAAAGAGGGTAAAAGTCCTAAAATAAAAATCAAATGACTGAAAGAAAAAGATCAAAAAAGAATATAAAAAATGAACCCCAACAAAAAAGAAATAAAAATAGATCATGAAAGTGATGCAAATTCAAATGCCACTAATTTTTAATTTACTTTGAAAAATAATATTGTGTGCAACTTGTCAAAAACTGCCACAATCCATGGAGGTCAAACTGCTTAATCTTGATCTTTCATGCTTTAAATTTCATGCTTATAGATAGAGAATAAAGATCTAGCCAAACTATTTAACCTTGGCAAATCAGTAGTTAGGTAGAGAATAATAAGGAGCTCAATAGTTTAATCTGAGCCCTTGGAAGTAATAAGGTTAGATTTAGATATTTTGTTGTTAAAAGAAAAATAGAAAGGGTCTACAAGCCTAAATGCACCCAAAGAAATGAAGAAAAAATGTTAGGGTAGATGATGGGTAGGTAATAGCAGTTTTTACAAGGCATGAATAGCAGAAAAATGGTCATTTCATAATTACTAATTTCCCTCTAAATTTATTTTCCCTTGTAAAAATACCCCCTCCCCTTAATTTTAACCCTTTTCCCCTTACTTCACTTTTTTTTCCCTTACAAAAAATCTCTTTTCCTTAGTTTAAATGCAATATTTTCCTTTGGAAAAGTAAAATCCCTTTAATTAACTTCCATTTTCATTCAAAAATACACCAAAAACCCCCAAAATACCTTTACATTAATCATTTGATTAACTTTACTTTATTACCTCCCGCATATAAAACACATGTACCCCGTATTATATTAAATCCCTCCTATATTTACATCCCCAACCCTTAAGTTAATATAACCTATAGTTTTAATTCTACCACATTTGATATATCTTGGACCCACCTTATAACTCCGCTAGATACATATCACATTGCATGACGTTATTCCCCGGGCCCCGCCTATCAAATCCCCGATGAAATCCTGCTATTTTCCCATGTGTCCAATCACGATTGAGTGGATCCAATGGCCAGTAATATTCATCGCATCTCTGATTGCCCGATCTTTAATCCCATCGAGACCTTGCGAAAAGAGTTGTTTTTTCACCCCGCTCCCCTGCTACGTGGCAGCATTCTATTCTGTCGCATCCTCAAAAATTATATCGCCCAACCGCTTTTTCCGATGCGAAAACTGCCAAACAGTATTTCCGCCCATTGTGAAAACCATTTTCATTTGAAATCAGCCCCAGGCATTTAATTTTTAATCAATGTTGGTTAAAAAACTCATATAGACACCCTTTGCAAAGCCTTTTCACCTTTTCTGTTACTGATTATGAAAATACAATTATGTCGACCTATTTTCGAGCTAATATATCGGTGCCAACCTGTTATTAAGCTAATTCAACTAGAATTGAGGCCCTTTTACACCATAAATCAACAAACTTGCTGCCAAATATGGTGCATGACCAATTTGAAGCCTATAAAGACCAGTGAAGCCTCAGAAAGCCTTCCGCTGCCTCAAAGAACCTTTCTGCAAATCAAAAGCTTCTTTTCTCCAGGTATTCCTAAAATACCAAGGCACTTACCTACAAAAGGGAAGTAATCAGTAATTGCATCAGTTAGGAGCCTTTGCAAACCTAAAGAAAACCCTATTGATTCCCTATCCTTTTTTCTGCAGACCCTAGACATATTTTCACAAAATTCCCAAGTCCTGAGACTATTTTGATCACAGAGAATAAATTTGATCAATTGAAGCATTGTAGACTAGAGAAAAAGGCCCTTTTTCATCTCAAACCCTTCTGCACACTGTAAATATCTTTCAGAGGTGCTCCTAAAGGCATGAATCTGTTTTTCTGAGCTAAAATATTATTCAATTGAGTAAAATTAACAAAATAATGGCTTCTCAAAGCATTTTATCTGTCAATCCTCTGCAACCTCTAGTTGTAGATGTAGAACACACCCCATTAGCATACATAGATTTTAAAATTAGTGACCTTGTCCCTAATTTTAATCTTCTTGAGCTCCACTGCTGGAGCCATGACAAATCAATCGACCAAGCAGATGAGGTTTTCATTTGGGAATCAAATTTGCAAATATATGTTGTCCCACGGAACTTCCAGTGTCCAGAAGTAATTAGACTTTGCAAAACTTGTTATTTCCCTGACCAAAGAGCCCTTATAACCCCTGGTAAAGAGATTTTGTTCACTATCACAGCTGAATCAATAAATCAAATGTTGTAGATTCAACCTAGCCCAGATGAAACCCCTTTGTCCATAGAAACCCTTACACATCTATATTTGAATCTATACTTCCCCAAGAGGTTCCAGATATTCCAAATTTTCATCCCTTCATCAGTAGAAACTACCAATACCAATCCTCCTTACCCATCTGCAATATTTTATGAAAGAACCAGGCATATCATCACTATTTTGTCCTGCATTCTGGGTTATTTCATAGATGAGCATGTTGATGCTTCAGTGTTAGGTTTCTTGTCTACTTTCACGCTTGGTCAGCCTCCTTCTACCATTTTCAATTTTTCCCAGTACCTTGCTGACACAATTCATGAACAACTTGTCAAATTACCTGAAGAAGGTGTCTTCAAGTACTCATTAGTATTGTTTCACATGTTTTTATTTCCAGTCTAAAAAAATTTCCATCAACCTAAGCTGGATGTTGAAGGTAATCCATAGCCAATTATCTTTTGGACTCCATTAATCAAAAAAGATTATGCACAGTGCACATACACAGACTTCATTGACTCTTTCATCCATCCAATTGTCAACATGTTGAGCAGTAGTATTCAACCAAGAGTCAGTGAGGAAATTAAAAATATCCTGCAATTATCATAGCATAGTAGGACAGGAGATTGGTACCTCTATCATAATCACACAAAGATTAGGGTATATGGATCTAATATTTTTCCACATAAGCTGCCCAAATACCTCCCAATGAGGTTATTTGCAAGTCTTGAGTATATCAGGCAGATCCTTAATTCTGATGCAATAAATTTCTTGGCAGCAAAAAAAAGACGCAATTTAATATTAAGAATCAGGTTGTCCCTTTTATTTGCAACAGTAGAGATGCAAGTCCACAGGCAGAAAAATATTTTCAGGAGTTTAAGTTCAGTCATAGTTTCCAGTGGTATTATGATCCTTTAGGAGTAATAAGAAAGTTAAGAGTCAAATGTAAATTAACTCCTTATGTACATGAGTCAAAGCCAAACATTGAGAAATACTCCAATCAGTATGAATGGTTGGAAAACACTTTAAAAGAGGCAGAGAATCAAGGTGATATTAATTCCATCTTGCAGACTCCAGCCCAAGAAAATAGGAACTCTAAAAGAATCAGAGAAGAAGGATCATACTCAGCACAAACTACAACTGAAACAAAATTTAAATTGATGTACAGGAAGAAGCCAAAATTAAATCATGTAAATGAAGAAGTGGGAACTATTGAAGTGATTGACACAGATATAGTGGTAAAAGATAATGTACCACCTGCAGTTTCTGAAGAAACACACCAGCCTTCAACATCAAACGCTCAAATGATTCAAAAGCAGCATAGTGTTGAAGTATCTTCATCCAGCAAGCCAACAGAGAAAGAGCAGGACATTATGTAGAAATACAAAGAAATAAAGATCATAAATGAAGCCTAAAAGGCTAATACATACACCCAGTACTAGAAGCAGTCACCTAGTGAACAAAGCAGATTACTTTATGCTTTGGACTACAAAACCAGGAAGATGCAGATGACCTTCCTGCAGCCCACAGTAAAGCATCCCAAATCATCAGCAGATTATAAAAATACATCCTATGAAGTTCAAGAAAAATATCTTCATCCAATTGACCAAATAGAATTTCATAAACAAGCTGGCGAAATGTTGTATTCTACAATGACAAACAAAGCCATGAGTGTATAGAAGCTGCAAAACACTCTTGGGAACATCAGAGATCAGCTCAAGTTAGAAAAGGCATCTTCACGGGCTAAGGATAACAGAATCAAATCACTGGAAGATTTGATAATTGAAGTAGGATATGATCCAACAAATGCCAAAGTTGTAGATGAACTGATAAAGAAGAAGAATGCAGACATTGTTCCATTAAAGAAGCAACTTAAACTGCCTCCTACTGAACACCCTCATGCAAAGGAAGTGTTAGAGGATGCAAGCCAAAAAGATGAGATGATGAACCTCATTCTTCAATTAAGTGCCCAAATAAAAGAAATGGAAAATGAGATGGACAAGTTAGTATCAGAAGAAGTCCATGTCACTATTATTCCTGTAGTCAATATTGATGTTCCTTCTACCTTAGCATAGTCATTTTCCCCTTCAGTTCCAATAGCTACATCACTTCCTGTCACATCAGCAACAACTTTAGCAACAGAGTCATCTACAACAGCAGCACAGCCTACAGATGAGGCAGGTAAACTAGTGAAAGAAATGCAGGAAATGTCTATTCAGACAAATGAAATCAACAGACTCAAAGAACAACTAAAAAGTATGGGTGGTGAGAAGAAACTAGTTCAGATTATGCATAATAATGAAGTACAAAAGACAAACAGGCTGACAGAGAAATTGAAGAAGTTAGAGAAGGATTTAACACTGAAAGAACCAATGGCACAAGCCAAGTAGCAACTATGGGCCAATATCATTGAATCTGTCAATTATATTTGGCCATCCATTCAGGTTTTCTATGAACAAAAATATTTAATCAAAGCAGCAGGTGAAGCCATCCAAAAAATCAGAGAAGAACTTGGTAAGAAGACAGAAGAGGCTAATGAAATCATAAAATTTCTTAATTCCAAGAATAATCAAGAACTAGAAGAAATTGGAATTAGTGACAGGACAGATACAATTCTTAAAGTTAGGAAAGTGATTTCATAGAGAAACTTAATGATACAGCTAGAAGAAAAATGTCAAAACATGGAGCTTGGCATAACAATATTTATGATGAAGTTTGATATTCTGAGACAGCAAGGCTTACCAAATCCACTAGTTATAAATGATAGATTGATGAAGCAAGAGGATTAGGATAAAAAAATCAAAGAAGTGGCTAAGGAACAAGCAAATAATTAGCTATGTAGGGAATTCCAATAGGGAAAGTTCTCTACAAGAGTTTTGAGAACCTTTTTTACCTACAGCATGAGGTAAAACATTTATTTATCAACAAGCCTACATTTTCAAAATATACAGAGGCCAATGATATATTCAGAAGGATGTTAAAAATTAAGTTACTAGAAGCAGAAGCTTGGGAGAAATTGACTAATTTATTGTAAAGATAAAACAGTAAACAGAGCAGTAACAATTTGCAGTGAAAACATAATAGTCAAAGAGTATCAGAGTTAAAGTGTATCAAATGAAAGTCATAGGTTAAAGTCAAACAGAAATTACAAATGAGAGTGAAAGCTGCCAACGTAAAGGACACTTAACTTCCTAACAAACATCGAGCATTGAGAAAACAGCCAGAGACAAATCAGCAAAAGATCAAAGACAAAAAAAACAAAAAATTCAATAAAAGCAGGGACCGCTTGCATTTGTTAGATAGTTGTCTCTATATTCTTGCATGAAGATATTTATTTTTCTTTGAATAATTCCTAAGTTTGTTTTAGGATATTTTGTAAGAATTTTTGTATAAATACTTCACATTTCGAAGTATTGAGTGTGGATTGTGGATTGCTAAAACACTTCTATAGATGTACTGATCTGAACCAGAGGGTTCTTTGTACCATTTTCAAGTTAGCAGAATGGATTGAGCAATAAAGAGATTATATTACACGATTCATGTGTTGGTCCACTTCAGTGAAGTACTCTCAATTATTCTTTGTTTTTTATCTGAAGTTTTCACATACTTGCATGTTTTTCTAGATGTAAATGTATAACAGGAATGTTATTTTAGAATATGTTTAAATGCACTTTGTCTTGAACTATTATGTCATTTTCATGTTTTCTATTGATATCCAGATTAGGGAATTATTAATTTCTCCCTAGTTTTGATTGACCTTTGTCTTTTCACTCATTATCCGGATCTGAGAATCCTTAATTGCTCTTTCATCCCGATTGAAACCATTTTCACCATCAGCCTAATGATCTGAAGTTACTTAGCTATCTTGCTCTGTGAACACTTCCCTTTAGAACCTTGACTCTGCTCTGACTGCTTCGACACTTTGACTCCATTATCCCAATGGAAGCAGACCTACATCTATCCATCTGAACCAGTAATTCCACCTCCAAACCAAACCCAAAATCAAAATCCCAAGTAATCTTACATAACTAGCCTAAAATCAACTTAAATCAACAAAGATAAATCATATAGAGAGAGCTCTCTCTGATCATTAGGAAGGTTAGATCCTAAGGCTTAAAAGTAGGTTTGTGGTTGCCTCTAATATTCTTTAAACCAAAATATAAACAATCCTCGAGAATTATTGGAGTGATAACAATGGCAACACAATGTCTTGCAATCATGTCTTTTGATACACGTGTCCCCGCATCTCATCCATCCTCCTTGCCCGTGGACATTCCTATTCAAACTTATTTTCCTTGGGCTTTCTTTCATGGTGCGGCCCATATGAGGCTGCCAAAAGGACGGGCAATGGTGTATACTATAATTCTCAAATACACACTCGATCTCCTTCAAGGTCGGTTTGGTCATGCTACAAACAATCAGGTTGAACTGATGGTGCTTAAACTCCTTCTCCAACTTGCTCTTGAACATAATCTCAGTAAACTACATGTTTATGGGGACTTTTCTTTGGTCATAAATTGTTGTAAGGAATTTTTAGGCTTTGTAACTTTTCTCTTTTTCCACTTTTCAAAAATATTCAGAACGTGTCTATTTTATTTTCTAACACAACTTGTGATCATGTATACAAGCACCATAACCAAGTTGTGGATTCCCTATCAAAGCAGAGTCTGGAATTGGCCTCCAGAGTTTGGTTGGTCACATAATCAAAACATAGTATTAAAAAAAAAAATCCATCCATTGCCACTGGCAAGATGATGTGGCCTTAAGTCATCTAAATAACATTGCATAAATCTTATTTATATTGGGGAAATTTTTGAAATTTTGTGATGTATATGGTTTGTATATTTATGACAATTAGCAGTTGATATATGTAATTCTATATGCTATAGTGGTAAGTCATGAATAACATTGGATATTAACAAAGAATTGTTGGATTTTTTTTTAAAGTGGTTATAATGAACTCCACATGTACTCACTTTTGGATATAATAATAATATCTATATTTTTTTCTTTTTGGAAAAAAAAATTCGTATTTCCTTAAATATAAGAAAGTAATATGTTATCCCCTGATGGAGGTGACCAACTATCTATACAGTTTTCACATGATAGGTCATTGGGGCCTACTCTCGACCCACGCGTTCATGAACTTCTCCCTCATGCGCGATCTTGGCATTCATTCCGCATGTACGAAGGATGATCCCGCTCGATCTCCTAATTGATATGATGGATGGCTTGGGCATCAGTTCAATTTAGAAGCTCAAGTGATTAATTTTGGTTGAGAGGAACAACAAAGTGTGTGGGTTTGGATCCATGGCGGCTCCCTGGGGTTTCAGCCTTCGCTGAGAGGTGCGGTGGAGGTCAGCGACATTGGGGTGTGGTTTGGGTCTTGCCATTTGCTTTGTCCCTGGGACCTGGGTACTAGAATAGGCGAGGAACGAAGTCGTCTCCAAGACTTCGCCAGTTACAGGATTGCACTCAACAAAGTAATCTCTTTGGGTCTTTAGTTCTCTGTGTAGGGTAAGAAAACTGTGTTTTTCCATTCCTCTACATGTCTATATATTTCGAGGGCTACCTCTCTGGTGGTTTGTGGTTGCACGGTTGTTGGCTCTACGTGGGTACTACTTAGTGTTTACTTTTGTGAGGGTATCTTTGAGCTTGCTGGAGGGTGGTCTGTGTGTTCTTCATTGGTTAATTATGGTTGTGATGTTTATGTTAGTTGGTGTTTTGGGTGGTGGGTGTGGTCTTCATCGCCCAACCTTAAGGTTTGGACGAATGATTGTTTTTCTTGTCTAAGAGGGCGGGTGGTTGGTGCTCCAACGCAGTCTTTTCATCTGCCACAGTTTCTTGGTTCCAGTAATTATTTTGTGCATTGTAGGTGTTTCATTGCTTCTCTCTTGGGGGTTTACATTTTCCAACAGGTAGGCTCAACCCTTTTCTTAATGCCCTACCAACAGGGTCGCCCTCACCACAGGGGAGGGAAGAAGGTTTAGAGAGGGAGTCCCGAGCCCGACCATAGCACATCTTCTACCAATTCAGTTAGTCGGGACACTGAGGACACCGAAGCTCTTTCCGCAACCCGTCGCCTGGTCATGTAGTATCTCCTGTGACCATGGAATCTATTGTTGAACAACTCTAATGCATACAAATTAATATGGATGTTCTCAGGGACCACAGGTATGAAGATCGAAATGAAAGCATGACCTATTTCAATGAAATTCAATATAGTTAGAATGAAATTCTAGAGCAGTTGGACAACCTCCGTCGCAGCCATTGCCGCACCAATGACCACCTTCGTAGTCTGGAAGCGAGGGTGGAACATATCGATTTCTATATGCAAGATCGAGTTGGTTTCTTTGCAACTCCCCCTGTACTTCCCCCTCCTTGATATGTTGTTGTCAGTTATAGTTTCCTTTTTGTCTACTTCAGTTATGCTAAAGCTAGAAACTCTTCCGAAAATAATATTTGTAAGTTCTCTATTATGATATTCTCGAGTCCCCAATATCAATAAATCTAGTCCAAACAAAAAAGCAAATATCGTTAAAAATAATATATTATCTAAATATGTATAAAATAAATTAATTTGCCACACTCAAAATATTTTTGAAATAATTTGGTGTAAAATTAGCTTCAAACATTTAAAGCTTTTAAAAAGGGAAATTCTTTATAAACAGTTAAAGTTCTTTATAAACAGTTAAAGTTATTTAAAAGGAATTTATTTATACACGTTTAAAGTGATTTGCGGCACAAATATTGTTGATTAAAATATTCGGCACAAATCTTGTTGATTAAAATACTAAATTCTGGCGACCACGGTCATTATAAATATTCTAAGCATTTTAAAATTGGTGGCTATAAATCTAGTTTTAAAAATTGACTACGACTCTTATTCATTACGATCACAAATTTTACATCACCCACAATTAATGCTACACGACAAATCATTGCTTGTACTTGCAAACAAATAATCTTTGGCACAAATATTGTCGATTAAAATAAGAAGATCAGCTTCAAATTTTGTCATAAATATTCGGCACAGATCTTGTTGATTAAGATACTAAATTCTGGCGACAAAGTTCATTATAAATATTCGAAGCATTTTAAAATGATTTGCTATAAATCTAGTTTTAAAAATTCACTACGACTATATTCAACGCGATCACAAATTTTACATCCCTCACAATTAATGTTACACGACAAATTATTGCTCGTTGTTACAAATAAATAATTTTTTTTGGAATTGTCTATGGAAGCGAAAGGAATTATCTTGATGGCTAAAAATGATTAAAATCTGGAAAAAAAAAATTAAGAAATCTTGCAGTAGTAGTGTTTGAATCATGTTTTTGAGGGTAGAAATAGATTCAGCGCCATCAAAAACCTCTAAGGCACCCAAAATATTGATGTTTAATAGCTATAACCTAGATTTACAAAAGTCACTGCTAAATTTTCTTAAAATTTTACCAAAATTTCCATGATTTTCAAGGCAAAAGAGCAGTCTAGTTAAACTACGGCATCCTTTTCTATATCCAAGTGACATTAAAGAATGCCTTTATATGACTTTCAAATTTATTAAAAAAATATGAAATTTTCAACCAAATTTCAATAAAATTTGATAAATATTTTTGTAAATCTAAATTAGAATTATCAAAAATGATTTAAACAATTTCTTAAAAATTAGATTCAAACATTCCTAGCATAATTTTTTTTGAAATTTATTTAGCCACATTCTAACCATTTTTTAAGGAAAGCAATATTTCTCAGTCCATGAGTCCATAAATACGCCGAGACAAGAAATGCCCACCGTCGGATGATATATTGCTTTAATATAACGATGGGCATTTCTTACCTCGACACATTTATGGGCCGATAAACTGGAAAATAAACTTGGCCATTTTTTACCATCCTAACAAATTTAATAACTAAATAAACGACTCAAAAAACTAGCACAACCCAAAGCATGCCTAACAACGATATTGTCTAGCAACTAACACTCTAAATACTAAAATTTCAACTACCACGAGGGTGTGTTTGGAGATCGAATCCACTTTGTGATCACATGATCAGTTTGTGAATGGAGTTAACTTTTATCATAATTGAGGTGTAAATTTATATGGGAGATAATTATTATTAAACGAAGATTAATTATCATTATTTAAAAACCCTTCATTGTGGTAATTTATAAAGGGTTTGTTTTTTATACTTTGCCAAATATTTTTTGATTTTTTATTATTAACTCGTTTTCCACATACCAAGATGATTTCTTAATTAATTAAAAGTAGTTTTGAGTTTAACTTTAATGGGTCAAAAATAATTTTGACTTTCACTTCAACGACCAAAAGTTGTTTTTATTATAAAATAATATAGAAAAGAAAATTAATATTTATTTATTTATTATTTTTATTGTGATTAGTTTTAGTGAAATTATATTTTTTTACTATCATTTAGCTTTATTCTCATACATTAAATCAAATATTATACCAAATTGCATTTTAATTTTTTTATCTCTATTTCACAATAGGTGTGTGTGAGAGATTTTGAACAAGTGTAAGTTAATGGATAAAAATAAACTAAGATATTATAAGAGGTGATAAACCCTAATTTAGAATATAAAAAATATTTATCATTTTGACTAGGCCAAAGAAGTTCAACATTGTTAAGAGATAAACCAACTTCCACAAACTGCATGGTGGAATGAACACTAGACAATCCCAAAACACCACAGGAAGAAACAATATGTCATCTTTGTGACACTATGAGGGTTGAAGATGAAATATTTTATCTTTGTGACACTAAGAAGGTTGAAAATGAAAACCACTCTAATCAGAATCTAGAATGGGGGCAAAAATTTTCCAAAAATTCAAAGTGCTCTGAATCGCACCAAACTAGAACAACTGGATCGGGCCCGTCGCCAGGCATCTGACACAATTCGTTTCACTTAAAACAGACTTTGTATGTGAAAGTTAGAGCTCGTTGATAGTCATGCCAAAGAAGTGAATTTAAAAAAAAAAAGGTCAAACAGGGTCAACGGTCAAAATTTAGGTATTTCTTCGGCCCAATGAAAGGATGACAAGTGTTGAATTATGGTTGGATGTGACTTATTGCAATTTAATTGGGCTTTGACGAACCAATGGGGAGCTGACACGTGGCTAGCCCGAAGGCCACCACGTGCCCCTCCAAAGGCCAAAAGATGGGTTATGTCTAAGGTCGGATTATATATGTTTTGGTATCGAAATATTTTAAATATATGTCATATGGTAAGTTTTTGGGTGGAAAAATACATTACTAACGAAAGGGCAGAGGTCAGGGCTCAACCCCATAACCTCCCACAAGCGAGCGCACCACGATACCAATATACCAAAGCTTTGAGACTTAACATATATATTATGCCCACGACATATATTTAAATTCACAAGGTTTAACTTGCGAGGTAAGGAGGGGGCCAGCCCCCTCACCGTACGACCATTATGCGCAACTGTGGCGGAGGGCTTAATCTTAATGGCGCGGATTAACATTATATGGGATTAATTATCCCATAACCCTCATTACTTTGCGCTAAACAAATAGTTAATCTGAGTTTTGTTTAAAACATGCTTAGTGCACTAACCACCAGGTTAACTCCACTTAACACTAATTAATCCTGAGATTAATTCGGTAGAGAGTTTGGCGGGTCCGCCAATTTCAACGCCAGCTCCAAAATTAACGGACTTAACTGGAGTTTCTCCAGATTTGGAGCAGTTTTCCTAGCGAAAACTGAAGAAGCCATAACTTTGGCATATTTTGACCAAATTAGGCTAAGAAAGAGTTATTCATAGATGATTTGGATGCTTTGAGCATGATGGTGCAGGTTGCAGAGGCGTTGGAGCACTTGCCCTTGAACATAATCTCAGTCAAGTACATGTTTACGGGGGCTCTACTTTGGTCATAAATTGCTGAAATGAATTTTTAGGCTTTCTAACTTTGCTCTTTTTCCACTTTTCAAAAATATTCAGAGCATGTCTATTTTATTTTCTAACGTAACTTTTGATCATGTCTACAAACACCATAACCAAGTTGTGGATTCCCTATCAAAGCAAAGTCTAAAATTGGGCTCTAGAGTTTGGTTGGTCACATAATCAGAACATAGTCTTCAAAACAAAATCCATCCATCGCCACTAGGAAGATGATGGGGCCTTAAGTCATCTAAATAACATTGCATAAATCTTATTTGTATTGGGGCAATTTTTGAAATTTTGTGATGTATATGATTTGTATATTTATGGCAATTATCAGCTGATATATGTAGTTCTATATGCTATAGTGGTCAATCACGAATAACATTGGATATTAACAAAGAATTGTTGGATTTTTTTTTTGAAAGTGCTTATAATGAACTCCTCATGTACTCACTTTTGGATATAATAATAATATCTACCTTTTCTTTTTCTTTTGGAAAAAAAAATCATAATTCTTTAAATATAAGAAAGTAATATGTTATCTCCCAGTGGGGGTGACCAACCGTATATACGGTTGTCACACGAGAGGCCATTGGGGCCCACTGTCGATCCACGTGTTCATTAACTTCTCCCTCATGCACAATCTTAACATTCATTCCGCATGTACGATGGATGATCCCACTCGATCTGCTGATAGATCTGAGGGATGGCTTGGGTATCAGTTCAGTTTGGAAGCTCAGGTGATGAATTTTGGTTGGGAGGAACAACGAGGTGTGTGGGTTTGGATCCATGACAGCTCCATGGGGTTTTAGCCTTGGCTGAGAGGCACAGTGGAGGTCAGCGACATTGTGGTGTGGTTTGGGTTCTGCCATCTGCTTTGTCCCTGGGACCCGGGTACTGGAACAAGCGAGGAACAGAGTTGTCTCCAAGACTTCGCCTTTAATAGGCTCTCACTCAACAAATTAATCTCTTCGGGTCTTCAGTTCTTTGTGTGGGGTAAGCAATCTGTGTTTTTACATTCCTCTACATGTCTTTATATTATGAGGGTTACCTCTCTTGTGGTTTGTGGTTACGCGGTAGTTGGCTCTCCGCGGGCACTACTTGGTGTTTACTTGTGTGAGGGTGTCTCTGGGCTTGCTGGAGAGTGGTCCGTGTGTTCTTCGTTGGTTAATTGTTGTTGTGATGTCTATGTTGGTGGTTGTTTTGGGTGGTGGGTCTGGTCTTTATCGCCCGACCTTAAGGTTTGGATGACTGATTATTTTTCTTGTATCAAAGGGCGGGTGGTTGGTGCTCCGATGCAGTCTTTTCATTTGCCACAGTTTCTTGGTTTCGGTAAAAAAAAATTGCATTGTAGGTGTTTCATTGCTTCTCTCTCGAGGGCTTGCATTTTCCAGCAGGTAGGCTCAGCCCTTTTCTCAATGCCTTGCCAACAAGGTCACCCTAACCACAGGGGAGGGAAGCAGGTTCAGGGGGGGGAGTCCCGAGCCCGACCATAGCACGTCTTCTACCAATTCAGTTAGTCGGGACAATGAGGACGTCGAAGCTCATTCTGCAACCCGTTCGTCTGGTCATGTAGTAGCTCCTGTGACCATGAATCTATTGTTGAACAACTCTAATGGATACAAATTAATATGAATATTCTAAGGGACCACAAGTATGAAGATCAAAATGAAATTATGGCCTATTTCGATGACATTCAATATAGCTAGAATGATATTCTGGAGCAGTTGGACAACCTTCGTCGCAGCCATTGTCGCACCAATGACCACTTTCGTAGTCTGGAAGCGAGGGTGGAACATATCGATTTCCATATGCATGATCGAGTTGGTTTCTTTGCAACTCTCCCCCTGTACTTTCCCCTCATCCCCCTCCTTGATATTGCCATCATTTATGGTTTCCTTTTTGTCTACTTCAGTGATGCTAAGGCTAAAAACTCTTTCGAAAATCATGTTTGTAAATTCTCTATTATGATATTCTCTAGTCGTTAATCTCAATCAATCTAATCCAAATGAGAAAACCGAGATTCTTGAGATGAATTATGTGAATTGTGCCTTTTAGATAAAAAAAAAATTATATATTATCTAAATATATATAAAATAAATAAATTTGTCACCGTCAAAATACTTTTGAAATAATTTGGTGTAAAATTAGCTTCAAACATTTAAAGCTTTTAAAAGGGAAATTCTTTATAAACCGTTAAAGTTATTTAAAAGGAATTTATTTATACACGTTTAAAGTGATTTGTGGCAAAATTAATTTTAAATATTCCAACCTTTTAAAGTTTCGCTACAGATTTTGTCCTAGAGATTCGGCACAAATATTGTTGATTAAAATACTAAAATCTGGCGACAAAAGTTCATTATAAATATTATATTCTAAGCATTTTAAAATGGTGGGCTATAAATCTAGTTTTAAAAATTGACTACGACTCTTATTCATTACGATCACAAATTTTACGCGTAGTCTATTGAGGCTGCGTTTTGACCCAGAATCCAGTTACGATTTTCAGAAAATTCGGCAAAGATTTGCCCAAAAATTTATTTACAGTTGTTAAACATTAGTATTTTGAGTGCCCCAGGGGTTTTTGATAGTGCTGAATCCATTTCCACTATCAAAAATGGATTCCAAACACTGCAACTACTTGATTTTTTAAAATTTAGTTGACCGGATTCCGGCGGATTTCTGCCGTCCGGGCCAAAACGCGGCCTCAGTAGACAACTCCCAAATTTTACATCTCTCACAATTAATGCTACACGACAAATCATTGCTCGTACTTTGCAAACAAATAATCTTTTTCAATATCCAAGTGGCATTAAAGAACACCGTAGTCTAACTGACGGCTCTTTTCTCGTTGGAATTATGGAAATTTGGGTAAGATTTTAAGAAAATTTAACAGTAATATTTGTAAATCTAGGTTATAGTTATTAAACTTCAACATTTTGGGTGCCTCAAAGTTTTTGATGGTGTTAAATTCATTTCCACCATAAAAAAAAACATCATTCAAACACTACCCCGATTCTTGTCATTTTTGACAATCTGGAGAATTCTTCCACCTTCGTAGACAACTCCTAATTTATCAGACTTTCAAATTTAATTGAAAAATTATGAAAATTTCAATCAAATTTTGATAAAATCTAATAAAAAAAATTGTAAATTTAAATTATAGTTATCAAAAATAATAATCCATTTCCATCATTAAAAACTGGATTAAACATTCCTAACTTCAAAATTTTTGAAATTTATTTCTGACAGATTCTAACCATTTTTTACCATCCTAACCAATTTAAAAACTAAATAAACTACTCAAAGAACTAACAGAACCCAAAGCATACCTGACAACGATATTGTCTAACAACTAACACTCTAACTTCTAAATACTAAAACTTCAACTACCACGAGGGTGTGTTTGAAGATCGAATCCACTTTGTGATCACATGATCAGTTTGTGAATGCAATTAATTTTATCATAATCGAGGTGTACATTTACATAGGAGATAATTATTATTAAACGAACATTGATTATTATTATTTAAAAACCCTTCATTGTGGTAATTTATAAAGGGTTTGTTTTTTATACTTGTCAAATATTTTTTTATTTTTTATTATTAACTCGTTTTTCATATAACTAGCACTTGCACTACATGTTGCAAAAGAAATGTCGTAAGGAAATAGCATTGGAAAAAGTAGCCTAGAAGAAATAAGATGTTGCAGAGAAAGAGCCATAGTGGTGGAATGAAAATCAAAATTTTCTTCCATGGAAGCAGGTAGTGAAATCTTAATGCAATAATGCTTCCTTGAGTCTTACAAATCATGAGGCCTATGTTGAAGTTAAGTTAAATACCTTGTATGCTCATGTCAACATGAATGCCTCATCAATAAAGAAATAGATCGTGATTTTCTACCTTCAAAATCAAAAGTTGTTTTGGTGCAGTTCCTCCATATTTAATCTTGATCAATTCCTATTGAGTCACCTGTGTATTATTTCCTTCATGATCTTTGAAAATATTCAAAATATCACATTGTTCCTTGATGAATTTCTATTGAGTCACCTATGTATTATTTCCTTCATGATCTTTGAAAATATTCAAAATATCACATTGTTCTTTACCACTGATGTCCCTCCCATGTTCTTGTTTTTTCAGTATGGCTGATATGAAGTTGGTTCTTTTTGTTCTTTGTGCAGACAGTAAAAATGTATGGAGAGGTGTCTTTCATCACTTCAAGAGCAGTAAAAATAAGGCTATTGAGAAAATAGCTCCAACACCGAGAGAGATTTGGTAGCATTTATGGAGTTGGCAAACATGTCTTGCTCTGTGGTGTTGGCTTTCTTGATCTTGTGTAGAATAAATGAATTTTTATTTATCTTATATTACGTTAACCATGAAATTGCCAACATTCATGGCACACTTTCCATCACATTTGTAGAGAAAATTATAACAAAGTATCACACTTTCTTAGCAGACCTAAATGCTCCTATATGCAACAACGATGAATTTCATCACTTAAGAGCTGTAAAAACAAGTTTATTGAGAAAAAAACTCCAACACATTTGTAGAGAAAATTATAAGACAATATCACAATTTTCTTATCACTAAGCACTCCTATAAGCAACAAGGATGGCTTTCATATGGTGTTGGATATTGGGCATATCTTTCTTGATCTTATGCCTAGTAGCAAATTTGTGTAGCGTGTACTACATCAAGTATAAAATTGTCAATATTTAGGGCACATTTGCCATCACATTTGTAGAGAAAATTACAATAGAGTATCACATTTTTCTTATCATATCTAAACGTTCCTATATGCAACTTGTGCCTCATAGTTTAAATTTGTGCAAGGAGAATGAAGTGTCAAAAGTGCAAGCTAAAATATGAAGAGAAAGAAGAATCTTGTTTGGGACTTGAGATAGACTCATTCTAGGCACATCTAGAGTAAATTTTAATAAAACAAAACTCACCATACTTTGAATTTTTTAAGTAAATATCTTAAAATTAGATTATCAATTTAATGCATTTTACTAAATTACACATTTAACAATATTCATTTAAAAAATACAAATGCAAATTACTATTTTAAACAAAAATATTACAAAACATTTAACAATATTCATTTAAAAAAATACAAATACAAATTACTATTTTAATAAAAATAGTAGAAAGAATCACATTAATTACCATGGCTCTCATGTACCTTCCTCTTATTACTTTTAAATACCTTATGTTTGCAACTTATTCTTAATCAAATAGTGTCAATTTTGTAAAACTATAATCTACAAGTCTCACTTTTTAGAGCTTTGGTGGAAGGGTAGAATATCTAAATTCCCTTACCATTTAATAAGCATCCTCAATTGTTGTCCCATCACCTCGACATCCAATCTAGACATCTTAGGTTATTCTAAATTGATCAAGAGTATAGAATTTTTAGGGTGGTGTTCTATGTGCACTAAAATTCTGATGAGGTCCATTACTATGTATGGGGTTCATTGCAACCTTGGATATATTTTGTAAGTTGTTGTGATTTTTTGCTTGTGGCTACAACTTAGTTTTGGTTGTCACCTAGTTATCATGATTCAAAACTATGTTATCATCTCAGATCCAATTATGTAGTGAAAAACTTTTTTTAAAGTTTCAGAATAAAAATTTGAGTAAGTTTGACATCATATAATATGAAAATTGTTTATGATTATGAAGTAAAAAACATTAAAGATAATTAGGTAATTAAAGATAAACATTTAAAAATAGTTTTATTAAATAATTAGTTTAGATTTATATTATTTATGAGAGGGATCAATTCTCTTTTTACTCTAAAAGAGGTTTGCATATCAAGACATATGATCCCTCTTGGCTCTTGGTAGATCCAGAGTGAAGATTGATCCAAGCCATCTTAATTTCCCTCTTTAAATAAGCTACATTCCACATGAATACCATGGGTCAATACCATGGGTTGTTTTTATATTTTATTATTTTTATTTTTTATTGTATTTTGACCTAGCTAAAATGTTCTTTTTACTCTAAAACAGGTTTGCATATCAAGACATATGATCCCTCTTGACTCTTGGCAGATCCAGAGTTAAGATTGATCTAGGTCATCTTAATTTCCCTCTTCAAATAAACTACATTCCACATGAATACCATGGGTTGTTTTTATAGTTTATTATTCTTTTCTTTTATTATTTTTATTTTTTATTGTATTTTTACCTAGTTAAAATGTTCATTACATTATGTCAATCTTTTTATTTAATTATGTCGTAAGGCGTTTTTATTTGAAAACAACTTTCCTAGCTGCCAATGTGTCCATGTCTGAGTCATTGGATCAAATGTTAGACGATTGAAATGTTTTAGGCCATTAGATCCACAAGTAATAGTTTTATATATATTTTTATAATGGTATTTCTTTTTTCTTTTTTCTTTTTTCTTTTTAATAAGTTAAATTGATTTTAGGTGTATAATAGAAATGTTGTAATGTCATGTTTAACATTTTGAATATGTCAAATTACATAAAAATAAAAATAAAAGTAAATTAAATAAAAATATTAACATAATGTAATGAACATTTTAACTAGGCCAAAATATAATAAAAAACAAAAATAATAATATAAAATAATAATAAACTATAAAAACCGCCCGTGGTATTGACCTTATTTGAAAACAACTTCCCTAGTTGCCAATGTGTCCATGTCTGAGCCATTGGATCAAATGTTAGACTATTGAAATTTTTTAAGCCATTAGATCCACAAGTAAATAGTTTTATATTTTTTTTATAATGTTAGTTTTTTTTTCTTTTTAATAAATTAGATTGGTTTTAGGTGTTAAATAGAAATGTTGTAATTCTATGTTTAACATTTTGACTATGTCAACTTACACAAAACTACAAATAAAAGTAAATTAAATAAAAAGATTGACATAATGTAATAAAATTTTTAACTAGGTCAAAATACAATAAAAAAACAAAAATAATAAAATAAAATAATAATAAACATTTAAAACAGCCCATGGTATTGACCCATGGTATTCATGTGGAATATAGTTTATTAAACTATTTTAGAGGACATGATTTATCTTGAACAATAATGATGAATGTTCATAATTCTCATTTCTTAAATAACACTAAATTTACCTTTAATTACTTAATTGTAATAGTTTGTAATTACATAACAGTTTGTAACTACATACATACTCTTTCCAAATTTTTTTTGTTAATGAATATCAAATTTCTTCTATTAAAAAAAAACTATATACATATCTTTAATTACTTAATTGTACCTAAAAAATATTATATGTTTGTTTTTGTTTTGTTTTGTTTTGTTTTTTTTTTTTCTAAATTATACTAATTCTATTATGAAAACATATTGTTACAAAACTGCCTCAGCTCAGCTATGGGAGCCTGAAGTCTGGGCTTGATGTCCATGCTTTAACAAAATAACGAACTGCCCTGAGTGGGAAACCAGTTCTTTTAAGAGGAGTTTTACCGCCCTTGAGAGGGAAACCGGTACATTGTTCATTGCATACAACATACTAAAACAAAAAGGACTAGAGTAGCTAGCAGCTATTGCTGCAGTAGAAAATCAGAGAAAAACAGAGAATCTCCCAAAACAGTAGAATGAGTGTACCATGTTGAACCAAGACAGGCGGGAATTATTGCTCGTGATCTGGAGAAGGCGGCTCCTCCACTATATGACACCAATACTCGCCTTCCGGTTCTTCCACGTCATATTTCTGTTCACCATATTTGCGCGTGAAGCCCGCGTCCACCTGCATGGGTTGTTTACCCAGGTCGGGAAGTGCAGAACCTGGGGGCTCGACCGGTCTCTCAGGAGCATTCACCACCAAGGCGAGATTGAGACCAAGGGGAGGGGGGTGTGAACCAGGCATGGGAGGAAAACCGTGGGGCATTTCTTCTCTCAGGGTGACTGTTACAAAGATGGTGACAGATGGTTGGTTTAAGGAGCAGTCAAAGTGGAATTCCGCCCTCTGAGAGGTTTGACGCAGGGTACGACTGTCTGAAGCATGAGGGGCAGGGGAAGCAGGGCTAGTCGGAGCAGCAGAGGGATGCGGAGAGGGCTGAGTAGCGCGTGCAATGCCAGGATGGCTGTCGCGCCCTTTGTGGCTACGGGTGACAGGAGAACGCCTCCACTCAGTGGTCTCAGAGGTGGTCTCTTTATCTGAGCTCGTAGACCATCCTCGACTTGCACCCTGGCGACAATGCATCCAGTGACGCAGCCTTGGCATGGCGAATGCAAATTTTTTAGGCTGCCTGAGACACAAAGAGCAAGAAGGGGTCGGAGGAAACCCATAGTGGCCATCACAGTAAGATTGCAAGCAAGAATTGGAGCAGCAGAATACACTTTGGGTAAAATGAGAACCAGGTGTAGTCTCCAAGCAGCTGAAAAGAGAGCAGCGTCGCCCTGTCTGTGTGCGAGCGCTTGGCTTGGCACAAGTAGCAGAGCAGGCGCTCCACAAAGGATGCAGAGAGCGGATGCAAGTAAAGCAAGAGCAATTCGAGACGCCCAAAACAAAATCCATCATTAACCAGCTGAGCAGGAAGTGAATTAGACATCGTCGGCGAGGGGGAGTAAATGCGCAAGGAGCTAGTGGAGTAATGGCGTGGTTAATGGAGCCGCAAGGGGCCATATGGCCATCCCATGCGAGCCTCCTCGGGATGTGTCCAGGTACTGATGTCCCATCAGGCCTCTCGACCATCCACATCCAAAAAAATATTATATGTTTTTTACTTTATAATCATAAACAAATTTCATATTATATGATGTCAAACTTACTCAACATTTTATTATGAAATTTTAAACAAGGTTTTTCACTACATAATTTTAGTTTTTATAATTTTTTTTATTTTTCAATTCAAACAAAGCTTACAAAAGGAAAAACCCAGTCGGTCCTTAGTGTAGATTATAGTTTTACAAAATTGGCACTATGTGATTAACAATAGAGTAAGTTGACATAACCTTAAGGGGTTCTTTTACAAGTTTTATCATAACCTTTCCCTTCATCCAATATAAAATTTATATCATGAAATTAAACTCCACACAAACCAATTAATTTATTTTACATGGATAAAAAACAATATAAAAAAAGGAAAATAACTATTTATAGATTTAAATATTACATTTTTGTGTTACTATGCTCTCCAACAAAGTATGATAGAAATGAATTTGAAAAAAATCATGAAGCTTATCTCAAGTTCCATTCATTTAGATCTGAAGTATATGGAAGAATAAAAGTAGGCCAATGGAGACTTATCAAGAATATATTATTCTTTAGAAGGAAACAATGTTGACAAAGGCTACTAAGGACCAAATAGTAGAATTAAAAACAGAGGAGGACTCTTCAGAAAAATGGGTTAGTCAAGGATTTTGGAATCCAGATGAGCTACATTATCTCACGGATTCAATCAAACACTCAAAAAGAGACAAAAATTAGTGAAATAGAGACCATTTATTTAGAAACAAGAGAAAGCTATAATTATAGCTCGAAGATAGAGTTATGGGAAGAGAAACATTCCAATTGTAAAGAGGAGTCAAAGTTACATGAGTAATAGTCCACTCAACATAATTCTCCACCGCTTATTTTGGAAGATTTGGAGGTGAGAAAGTTCCTACTACCTCATCAATTGAAGAAGGCCCACATGAGAAAATCAGAAGATATTCCTCAATGTTATTTTAATTTGACATTCATTCACTCTGCTCTTTTTGTCTAGTATTCTCTTTACCTCTGCCCTTACATTCAATGGCTCAAAAAATACTATACAAAAGACACTTACCTATTGCAATCAGTTCAAAAAAAGGGTATTTCTAAAGCGTCACTTGGGGAGGAATCTATTATTTAAAAGATCGGGAAAATAATTTCCTTTCAAAACCAAAATGTGCTATCACTAGGGAAGGGAGTTATTACAAGTAAAATTTGTTCCCATTCTTGTCACTACAAAATTTGATTGTTGCTTTTTATTTGATAGGAAAATAAATGATCTTTAAAATGCACTAAAGTCTTGAATTATGGTCCCTAAAGAAGTCGCTAGATTCCCTGAATATGAGCTGATTTTTTCTTCTTACTTCTGGGTCTTGATGATTTGTTATTCTAACTGAGGTGAAAAGTTCCAAAGAAGTAGAATATTGGTCGTTCAAAGACAAATTATGGAAATATGATTGTAGATAATTTATTAATATAGATGATCTGAAGTGAGATTAATTAATCATCCCCAAGGGTTTAAAAAATCCCAAATGTATCTTATCCATAAAATTTACTATTAAGATAACTCTATGCTCTATGTTCAAATGATAGGTGAAGGTGGATTTACCATACTTAAGCTTCTTAGTAGTCTCTTATGAAGTACAAAATGTCATAGTGATAAGTTTTTATTCCACTAAATAATTCTAGTTGTAAAGTCGACTCAAAGTTCTAGGAGTAGTATCAGAGGAATTCAACATTACGAATGTGATAGAAGCAAATAATTTCGTGGAAGGGTGAACTTTGCGCAACCTGGTCATAAAAACCAAGTGCATCCTTCATGGAGAAAAAAAATAAACATGCAGATTTCTTCATATAGAGGTCTTGAGTACTTTGGCCAAACTTGCCCATCCATTATCAAAAAACACATCTTACATGCAACTAATAACAAAGAAGTTGTTCCACATCAATTACCCAAGATGGATATTTTTATTTTTATTTTGATAATTTCGCAAAGCCTTACCATTTTCTATATATCATAAAAGCAGACTGCTATACATATACTGATGCATTTCGTGGCCTCAACCTGCCTAAAGGAAACCAGGACTGTTGGCCACCAGAGTGAATTAAAAGCCAACCAGTATTGAAATTGTTTTTTCCTTCTACTTGCCGCTATATCTAATGTCCAAAAAAATTATAGTTTCGCCAATGGCTGTAAAAACTTGTCGCAAAAATCATTAAAGAATAAAAGACTAATAAGAGAAAATGTCGCCCAGCAGAAGAGTCAATAGGTGCCGGGTATTTTGCAGTAGAACCCAACATCTCTACTTGCTACGTTGCTTGTAGTTGTTTTTCAATTCTTCTGATTCTTGTCGTAGCATGGTATTGAGACATGGCAATATCTCATATTTCTTGTTTAATTTGCTGCAACTCTGAAACCACTAAAGGATTTCCTTTTGTTTCATGCATGCTAGTCATGGCCTTCACCAAGACACACTTGAGCTTCCAATAGGTTTTGACAGATTGATGGAAAAGGGATAACCTTCCTCTTGTATTCCCCAAGTCGTAGAGGAAGTCCATGGTGGCCTCCTGCTACTTGATATCTTCATCTTCATGGTTACTCTCTCTTTCCCATCCTTGGATGGTATTTTGGATCTGAGTTGGGTTTCTAGCTTCATAAAGATCATAGATTTTCTCCATAACTTATTTATTACTTTTCCTTTCGCGCTTACTAGGTCCCTCATTCTGAATCAGTTGTTTCTGTTTCCCTTTTCTGGTTCCTTTGCGTTTTCCATATTTTCCTTTTGCCATTACTTTGGTCTAACAGGAAAATTCCAACTGCTTTTCTGTTATCCTTATAATACTTTAGAACAAGCCTGTATAAGGCAACATAAATTAATAACAGTCTGCAGGTGAATTTTGGTGGAGTTCACTACGTCCTGATATACTGGTGGATCCTCAGACGTTGCAGAGCAACCAGCCTTTTTCTTGGTATTAATATAAAATATAGAGACATTTAAAGTATCTTTGCAACAATTGAGATCTAGATTACTTATGAGGTTTTTTTAGCATCGAAACTGAAGGTAAGGAATCCTGACATCACACAATAGAGAGATTTGTTGAGAGGGGAAATTATGGGTTCGAAGATTGTCATTTTTGAGCATGCAAGCCTGCTCATACGCTTGACAGGTAGCATAATTGTTGATGGTGCTAGGACCCTAAATTGTGGGATGACTCTCCTGTAGAGGGGGTTTCCAAGGAGCTTGCATGTGGTTCTCATCATGAGACGGGGGTTTTGAATAAGGACGCAGAGCGTCAGGGATAAGGCCATGAATTATCTCGGCTCTGTTATTAAAACACCTACAAGGGTTTAGCTGGATTTCTACACTAAACCACAGTCTTCACTAAGCATTCTTGAGACATAAGAGTGGGCTTCTAAAGTAGGGTTCAATAACTAGAGACCCTGCATTAGCATTGTAACAAAAAAAACGAAAGAAAAAATAATACTTGCAAGCAAACCCGCTATAGGAGTGAAGAACTTCCTGCATGACATTAAAATCATCTTCCAAATTGGTGTCACCTTCATAACTTGTGACAGTAATAGGAAATTGACAAAGGAGGGTGGCAATAGCCATAACATACCAAATTTTTGAACGTTACCGTAGCTCTACGTCTATTTCCTCAGGCTGCTTTAGGGAACGCTTGTTGAGAAACTTACCTCTCTGAGGTTCCCTTTCTTGTTTTAACTTCGCCCATAGGCACTATTTCCAAACTCTACCTGACATGATATGCTGGCATCCTTCTTTTCTACAGGCTTGCATTATGTTTGAGCGTGTGACCATATGCCTTCACCGGCCTCCTGCAAATGTTGCAATTACTTGTTATGGTGGACGGTCAGGTGCACACCTTCGCGTGGCAGTAACCTTTATCTGATCGGAGCAACATGGCACCCCGATCGGGGGCAAGATGGATATTTTGATTTGAGGTCTAGTAAACATAATTCTCCACCCCTTATTCTAGAGGATCAGTTGGAGCCGAAAAAGTTCCTACTACCTCTTCATTATTATATGTTATTCTTTCCTATACTACAACCTTACGACGTTTCCTTTGCAACATGTGGTGCAATTGCTAGTTTACTTATAAACAAGAAAAAAAACTAACATTATAAAAAACATATAAAAAACTATTTACTTGTGGATCTAATGGCCTAAAACATTTCAATCGTCTAACATTTGATCCAATGACTCAAACATGGACACAGTGGCAGCTAGGGGAGTTGTTTTCAAATAAGAACGCCTCATCACGTAACAAGATGATTTCTTAATTAATTAAAAGTAATTTTGAGTTTTACTTTAGGATTAAAAAGTAGTTTTTTAATTGAAAGAAAATCAACATTTTTTTTGTCTTTATGGTAATTATTTTTAGTGAAATTGTATTTTTTTTATTATCATTAGACATTAGTCCTATATATTAAACCAAATATTATACTAAATTTCATTTTAAGTTTTTATCCCAAATGAAATAAGATGTAAGCTTTATTCCTCACAGACATAATATGAGAGACTTTGAACAAGTGTAAGTTAATGGATAAAAAGAAATTAAGATATTATAAGGAGGTGCTAAACTCTAATTTAGAATATAAAAAATATCTATCATGCTGATTAGGACAAAGAAGTTCAACATTGCTAAGAGATAAACCAACTTCCACAAACTACATGGTGGAATTGAACACTAGACAATTCCCAAAACACCATGGGAAGAAAGAATATGTCCTCTTTGTCACACAAAGAGGGTTGAAGATGAAATATTTTATCTTTGTGACACTAATAAGGTTGAAGATGAAAATCACTCTCTCCTCGAGTGCCCTTCATATACTCAAATTCGATTACAATTTCAAAATCTCTTATTATATCAACCTTCCCAACTTGTTGACTCATCAAAACTATAGTGATCTTGGACCACTTCTTTGAATGTTTTTCGAGCATAGAAATAAATTCCTAAAGAAGTCTAAGTAATCTCTTACTTTTTTCAAGGTATGATAAACCAGTTATGGCCTTGGTGGATGTTAATAGTCATCATTAATATATATAATGTGATCTTGAATAAAAAGGCATATTGGTATTAAAGTGTTTCTAATTTGTTACTAGATCATCCTCTTTAGACATAAACAAACATGTTAATTACCCAAGACTTAGAAGGATATAGCAAGGGTGAAAGTGTCCAACCTTATAGACCACTAATAAGTCATTTTATGACATGGTTTTAGTTAAATAATGATGATTAGCTAACTTGCATTTGTGAATAGCAACGAATGAGCATTTTCCTAACTATCACTTAACAATGAAGGTATAATATATTTCGCTACCTTCAAAGAATGAGAAGATATACCAAACTTAAGCATATATATCAAAAAGTTAGTTTTTTCAGAAGTGATAGATCTATGGGTTTGAAGAGATTAAAGATGTTTATTTCTTCATTAACATACATGGAATATTTCTAGAAAATATTAACAACTTGATTGCAAAATATGGTGAGCTTGGCTTGAATGCATATTGGAGCTGGAGAGGGGAGATAGAGGGCAATGGCGACACTTAGGATTTCTTATTGTCTAGTTTTTTTCCTTCCCTGCAGGGTAATATTTAACCATTGTTTTGAACATCCAATGTGTTAGTTCCCTATATTACTAGCATAGTCCCTTATTGTTGTTATTGTAGCCCCCTTATTGTTATTGTTGTACCCCTGTAATCCCCATATTGTTATTATTGTGCCCCATAAAAGCCCACTATTGTTATTGTTGTGCCCTTACATTATTATTGTTAGGTCGGCTAGGATTATATTGTGACCCCATGGACTCCTATATATAGAAAGGAGGTTTTTTCATTTGTATCATTCAAAAATTGCTCATTTATATAATGTAAAGGAGGTTTCCCCCTCGAAGAGGTTGTTTTCTAAGTCGTTGATCTCTCTTTTCTTCTACTTTGTGAGCTGGTTTAATAACATTTGGTATTAAAGCTTTGGATTCTAGGGTTTCACTGATGCAAACAGGTCATCGTGGAATTTTCTCTATAACTTTTTTTCTACGAAGTTTCAGACGCTGAAAAAAAACCCATTTGTGCAGAAATTCTAAGGAACGTCGTGTAAAAATTTCAGATCTTGGTTCACCATATTTTCAGAGGTATGATTTAAAGAAGTTACGGTTTTTGCAAACTCCTGAACTTCATCTCAAAGAGGTGACCTTGGGAACGTCGTGATAATTCTCTCTAAGCATCAGATTCAAATTCTGTAAAAAGTGGCAGAAAGTGCACGGACTGTAGTTTCTTCTGTATTGGTTTCAAAACCCGCACCATAACACAATTTCTAAGTCATTGATCTCTCTTTTCTTCTCTTTTGTGAGTTGGTTTCATAACACAATGCTTCCCCTTATTCATCATGTGGTCAAATGCATGGGTTCTTCTCACACTGCGCATGGGGGATTTTATATAATCTAGTAAATTTTCGCATGTTTCTTGTTACAATTTTAATGGATCGGGTGGTTATATTTGGTAAATTCATGTTATCATTTGTTTTTTATGGATGAGGAGGAGCTCATATACTATGAGGCTCAATCTTCACCTGTGACCAGAATCTTCAATTATACATTTGGACGTTTGACTCATTCTGATCCAGGTGGATATCAGTGGCCAACCACCTATTCCATTTGGACCCGCACCATCAATTCTTGCAGCTTTTCACATTCAGCACAACTTACTGTTTTTAGCAGGTTTTCGGGTCCTGCACTCCCGGAGCCATTTTGGGGCCTTAATGATCCAGGTGGATATTGGTGGCCACCCACCTACTCCATTTGAAACCCCACCATCAGTTCTTTCAGTTTTTAAGTTGCAACACAACTTACTATTTTTAGCATTTTTTCGGGTCCTGAACTTTCGGAGCCATTTTGAGGCCCTAAACGACGTTTTTTGGGCATCGATTCCAGCGAATATAATTATGTACCAGAATTGATATTTGTGGCAACAGTTGTAGTCCTTGGATAGATATTTCTAACGATTTATCGTGTGCGCCAAACAGAGATAGTATGCCAAAGTTACAACCTCGGGAAGTTGAAACACCAATTTACCCAAACGGGGCCCATAGTTTTGGCTCTTCATCTCCTAGGGTTAAGTTTTTGGACATTTAAAGTTCTCCATTGTTTTCTCAATAATAAATAGGCCCTTGAGCCTCATTGTAACACGATTCAGAGGTCTATAGCCGCCACATCTCTTCTCAGAGATTCGCTACCAGCACCCTAGCTATTTTATTTCCATTATGTCTGTAAGCATATTTTTGTTATTTGATATTAATGAAATGAAGAACTATTTCCGTTGCATCTCTATGTTTATGGTTATTTCTGTATTCTATTGTGTTCCTGCATAAATTTGAATCAATGGTATTAGAGCGGGTCTGATCTTTCTTTGTTTTTCTTTGCATGTCCCCAATGCGGTCAGGGTATAAGGAGTTAGGGCTCGATCTGGTTGAACCCTTCCAAGATCAACCTCGCAAACCCTGATGACCTCCCATGGCAGAAGAAAATAAGGACGAGGGAGCAAGAGATCCTATCAAAATATTGCTCAAGGAGGCCCTTGAGAAACAAAGGAACGCAATGATGGATAACTTTGCTCAGATCCTTCAACGACTGCCCACCTACGACGCATCTGCATCCAACAGCCACTCTGGAGGTGCCACTCCCTTCAAGGTACAGGTAAACTTTCACATTCCTGTATTTGAAGGCCAAATAGATGCAGACGTCGTAGATAGATGGTTGAATTTTTTGGAAGGGTATTTCTCGGTCCATGATTTCTCTGACCGAGAAAAGATTATTTTTGCACTCCTCAAAGCTGCCCCCCATGTCAAAGACTGGTGGGAACCTACTGTGAGCAAGAGGACGAAGGGGAACCCTCTCCATTCTCGGCCACGCCCACTTGGAATTCATTCCGAGACAGCATCAAGGAACAATATTACCCCGTGGGGAGCTATGAGGACAAATACATCCAATGGACCACGTTGCGGAAAAAAAGGGATCAAGATGTGCACGAACTAACGAATCTATTCCATACCCTGTGCACAAAGTTGGGTATTAAAGATTCAGAGAGAAATTTGGTGCTCAAGTACCGCGGTTGTCTGCACAAACACATTCAGGAGGAAATGGAGTTCCTCGACATTACATTACTGCTGTGCTGCCAAGATCGAGCATAAATTTAAGCAGAAGAAGCAAGAATTTGGATCTGCGAATCCGAAAGGTGCCCCTGAACCGAAGAACAAGGGGCAAGGCCAAAGCAGTGCAACTCAGAACAACACCACAAATCCAAAGAAGGACATAAGGAAGTGGTGTGAATTTCATAACAACTCCACTCACATCACAAACGTGTGTCAGGCCAAACAGTCATTGGTGGCCGAACTAAAGGCACCCAAATCAGATGCATTTTCTGATCCTGAGTCAGAACCAGACAAAGGAAATGACAAAGGGAAGCAGATCATTGATGCGGATCCCAGTGCCATAGTTTCCACCACCAAGATCCAGAGGGAGGATCCAAAGGATCCAAAGGAGGGGGAGTGCCTCTTCCATTCGCAAATGTGGGCAAAGGGTTCTCCTCTGCAATTTCTTGTCAATAGCGGAAGCCAAAAGAACCTCATTTCAGCAGAGGTCGTGAAGCGGTTCGACCTACCAACCATAGAACACTCACAGCCATATACCATCAGGTATCTCCACCCAGGGAGATATCTCCGCATCCTCTTGATGTAGCTGATGTATTATTGGGCCAACCATACTTGTGGAGGCGACATGCTATGTATGAGTCTAGGCCTCGTGCTGTTGTTATTACTTTGGGAAATAACTTTTATAGGATACCAGAGGTAGTACTGCCTCCTATCATCTCTTTGACTACTGCAAAACAACACAGTAATATTGTTTCCCAAACCAGGAAATTTATTTTCCTTACAACTCACTCACAAGGAAAGAAGAATATTGTGGCCACAACCTCGAAACAGGGCTCCCCTACACGACTGTAGCAGATGGACAAAGTCAGGGAGGAATATGAGGAAATCTTCTCCTCACTCACAAAGGTTCCTCTACACCGTCAGGACAAGCACTCCATTGATCTAACCCCCGATGCACTACTGCCTGATGTTGCCATACCTCATGCGACAACACAAACAGAATCCACACATGTACTATCTAACCTTGATAAATAAACAAAATTTACTAAATGCATCTAGGATGTTCGCCCATAGGTCCATGACATCTTCGACAAATCTAATAACCAATTCAATAGAATTTGCCTCATCTCCTAGAGGATCTCAACGCAATGGGGACCATTGCTTCCTAAGGAGGGAGGAATGATCCAAGTGGATATCGGTGGCCACCCACCTATTCAATTTGGACCCGCACCATCAATTCTTGCAGCTTTTCACATTTAGCACAACTTACTATTTTTAGGAGGTAATGATCTAGGTTCATATTGGTGGCCACCCACCTATTCCATTTGAACCCCCACTATCAGGTCTTTCAGTTTTTAAGTTGAAGCACAACTTACTATTTTTAGCAGTTTTTCGGGTCCCGAACTTCCGGAGCCATTTTGAGGCCCTAAACAACGTTTTTTGGGCATTGATTCTGGAAAGTATGATTTTGTTCCAAAATAAATATTCACAGCAACAGTTGTAGTCCTCGGATAGATATTTCTAACGATGTATCATGTGCGTCAAACGGAGATAGTATGCCAAAGTTTCGACCCCGGGAAGTTGAAACACCAATTTACCCAAACGGGGCCCATAGTTTTGGCTCTTCATTTCCTAGGGTTAGGTTTTTGGACGTTTAGAGTTCTCCATTGTTTTCTTAATAATAAAAATGCCCTCGAGCCTCATTGTAACACAGTTCAGAGGTATGTAGCCGCCACATCTCTTCTCAGAGATTCGCTACCAGCACCCTAGCTATTTTATTTCCATTATGTCTGTAAGCATATACTTGTTATTTGATATTAATGAAATGAAGAACTATTTCCGCTGCATCTCTATGTTTATGGTTATTTATGTATTCTATTGTGTTCCTGGATAAATCTGGATCAGTGGTATCAGAGCGGGTCTGCTCTTTCTTCTTTTTTCTTTGCATGTCCCCAACGCGGTCAGGGTATAAGGAGTTAGGGCTCGATCTGGTTGAACCCTTGCAAGATCAGCCTCACAAACCTCGGCGACCTCCCATGGCAGAAGAAAAGAAATACGAGGGAGCAGGAGATCTTATCAAAATATTGCTCGAGGAGGCCCTTGAGAAACAAAGGAACGCGATGATGGATAGCTTTGCTCAGATCCTTTAACAACTTCCCACCTACGACGCATCTGCATCCAACAACCACTCCGGAGGCGCCACTCCCTTCAAGGTACAGGTAAAATTTTACATTCCTGTATTTGAAGGCCAAATAGATGCAGACACTGTAAATAGATGGTTGAATTTGCTAGAAGGGTATTTCTCGGTCCATGATTTCTCTGATCGAGAAAAGATTATTTTTGCACTCCTCAAAGCTACCCCCCATGTCAAAGATTGGTGGGAAACCTACTGTGAGTAAGAGGACGAAGGGGAACCCTCTCCGTTCTCAACCACACCCACTTGGAATTCATTCCGAGACGGCATCAAGGAATAATATTACCCCATGGGGAGCCATGAGGACAAATACATCCAATGGACCACACTGCAGCAATAAAGGGATCAAGATGTGGACGAACTGAAGAATCTATTCCATACCATGTGCACAAAGTTGGTATTAAAGATTCAGAGAGACATTTGGTGCTCAAGTATTGCGATTGTCTGCACAAACACATTCAAGAGGAAATGAATTTCCTCGATATTACATCGCTTGGCACGGCATACAGCTATACCGCCAATATTGAGCAGAAATTTAAGCAGAAGAAGCGAGACTTTGGATCTGCAAATCCGAAAGGTGCCCCCGAACCGAAGAACAAGGGGCAAGGCCAAAGCAGTGTGACTCAGAACAACACCACAAATCCAAAGAAGGACACAGGGAAGTGGTGTGAATTTCATAACAGCCCCACTCACAGCACAAACGAGTGTCGGGCCAAACAGTCATTGGTGGCCAAACTAAAGGCACCTTAATTAGATGCATTTTTTGATCCTGAGTCAGAACCAGAAAAAGGAAATGACAAAGGGAAGCATATCATTGATGCAGATCCCAGTGCCATTGTTTCCACTACCAAGATCCAGAGGGAGGATCCAGAGGATGGGGAGTGCCTCTTCCATTCGCAGATGTGGGTGAAGGGTTCTCTACTGCAATTTCTTGTCGATAGCGGAAGCCAAAAGAACCTCATTTCAACAGAGGTCATGAAGCAGTCTGGCCTACCGACCATAGAACACCTGTAGCCGTATAACATCGGGTGGCTCCACCCAAGGAGATATCTCCGCATCCACCAGTAGTGCCGCTTTCCGTACAATATCAAGCCATTCATGGATGAGGTATTATGTGAGGTTGCTCCTCTTGATGTAGCTAATGTATTATTGGGCCAACCATACTTGTGGAGGTGACATGTTGTGTATGAGTCTAGGCCTCGTGTTGTTGTTATTACTTTCGGAAATAAATTGTACAAGATACCGGAGGTAGTACCACCTCCTGTCATCTCTTTGACTACTGCAAAACAACGTAGTTAGATTGTTTCCCAAACTAGGAAATTTATTTTCCTTACAACTCGCTCACAGGGAAAGAAGAATATTGTGGCCACAACCTCAAAACAGGGCTCCCCTGCACGGCTGCAACAGATGGAAAAATTCATGGAGGAATACGAGGAAATCTTCTCCTCACTCACAAAGGTTCCTCTACACTGTCAGGACAAGCACTCCATTGTTCTAACCCCCGACGCACCACTGCCTGATGTTGCCATACCTCATGTGACTACATAGACATAATCCACACATGTACTGTCTAAGGCTGATGAAAAAATAAAATTTACTAAACGCATCCAGCATGTTCGCCCGTAGGTCCATGACATCTTCGACAAATCTAATAACCAGTTCAACGGAATTTGCCTCATCTCCTGGAGAATCTCAACGCAATGGGGACCATTGCTTCCTAAGGAGGGAGGAATGATCCAGGTGGATATCGGTGGCCAACCACCTATTCCATTTGGACTCGCGCCATCAATTCTTGTAGCTTTTCACATTCAGCACAACTTACTATTTTTAGCAGGTTTTTGGGTCCTGCACTCTCGGAGCCATTTTGGGGCCTTAATGATCTAGGTGGATATTGGTGGCCACCCACCTATTCCATTTGAACCCTGTTGGAACAGGGTCTCCTGCATGCTGCAAAACTGGTCCATTTTGTATATTTTTTTATTATATTTAGCCTAACGCAGGGGTTTTGGGGTGGGTCAAAGCCCCTAAAGCATTGTAAATGGGTCAAGGGTAGACCAAGAGTCCGCAAACCACGGTTTGCGGACCATTGGATGCGTAGGATAAAATAGTATAAGTAGTTGAACCTTTTTTGGTTGTAGGAAAGATTAAGAATGATAAGAGATTGATGCTAAGTTCGAATTGATAGATCTGGTTAGGCTTTTTGGGGAAGGACTCCTGCTACTGTGTGCGCGGAGATTCTTTGTCTTGTTGTGTGTGGACCCTGCAGTTGTGTGCACAGGTGGGTTCAGGTATTGTAAGTAGATCTGAAGGATTAATGAATGCGGAAGTATTGTTGTATACATGAATCTGTTGGAATTACTCTATGATGTTTGGTTGATTAATATATGTTGATGTGTTATTGATTTAAGCTACGAATATAGTTGTGTTACTTGTTTATGCTGCAATTTGTGTCTGTTCTGCAAGAAGATCTGGAATTTTTGCATATCTTTATATAAGTTCATGATATGTTGATTACTGTGAATATCATTGCTATTAAGCATGTGGATGAAAAAGGAATCTGTAGATCTAAGCTCTGTAGTATAAGATCTGGTCACTATAAGACCGAACTCAGCTCGGCTTGACTTACCTACCCTCTCCTAGGGTGCAGAAACCTAGTTCCAGCACCCACCCATACTACTTCGGGTGAGACTTTGGCTTGCACAAGCAGGTCACTACTGAAAGGGCCAGTAGTATAGGGATTTGTTGGCAAACCTTGAACCTTTGAACCTGGGTCAGGACCCCTCGAGCCAAAAAATGGTTCCGTTGCGAAGACCTGAAGCATTTTGAGAGAGGGATTGGGTAATGCCAAGGCCGTACTAGAAGCCTAAGAGAAAGGAAATTTATGAATGATTTGAACAACAAGTTCAGGAATTTGCCATAAAATAAAAATGCAGTGGGAGGTTGACCACCGAAGAGTGGAAGAATAAGTACATTTTCACAGAGATCTACGAGATATTCTTTTTAACAATTGCGATCGAGCTCCAGGAGTGGCTCGCAATGTTGGTTGAATTTCAGAAGTGTTGGAGGGACGAACAGGTCACGTAGTGGACCCCCGAATTGATCCAGCAGTTAGAGAAGACTGATAACACCATCACTCACACGGTGGACCACTGGGTGGACAGTGTGCTAGGAGAATTCATGATGGAATTCTCCATCGATCAGTTCATATCCTACTCTGAAGCAGAGCGAAGATTCTTCAAGGGTTTCCAGGGTAAGGTTCTGAATACCTTACCATTGTTGATCAAGATATTATTATGCGAAAAGAGTATTCTGTGTAGCCATACCGAGTGAATGACCTCTGATCTGGACGGGAGCACAATGCGAAGTGGCAAATACTACAGGACCAAACTAGAAGGAGATAGATTGGTCTACAGTCCGATAAGGGAAGCAGCTTCGCAGAATCCTCCAGCCACACCGCCTTCAAACCAGCCTAGAGGTAAGAATTCACCTACCCCTCCGCCACCAGAAGACGACATGGCCACGCATATGAAGTTACCTACCTTTAAGGGTGTAGGAGATGAAGACATGGATTAGTTCTGGTTTGTCATAGAATCAGTATGGATTGCACAGAACGTAGCTAGTGATGCAGTGAGACAGGCACAGCTATCCCTTGACTTTGAAGGAAGAGCGTTGGACTGGTACATGGGATACATCGGCCAACATACGAACACAACAATTGAGGAGGTCAAGAACACTTTGAAGCAGCAATTTAAGAAGCCTGAGTCCTACTCGCAAATAGTGGTTGATCTCTAAGATTTCAAGCAAGGGCCCGCGGAGTCTGTGTGGGAGGCCAATCAACGACTGAAGAAAGCGATTAGAGAAGGAGGATTTCAATATGATGAAAGAAAACATACAGAATGGTTCATCGCCATGTTACTGCCTCACCTACGCACACCTATGGGTCACCAAACTTTTGAATTGCAGGAGAAAGCCTTGGAAGCTGCGATGAAGTTAGAAGCTACACCTCGAGACAAGACCCATCTGGGCATCCAACAGATCCAAGGGCAGCTAGAAGCAATGCACATGGAGATCCAGAACCTACGAAAAGAGCGAGGAGCAGAAGCTAGCCCTGAAAGGTGGTGCATACGATGTAGGGTGAATGGTCACACCAAAGATAATTTCCCTCTACTAACAGACTATATGCAAACAGGAGGACCTAGTCCGCTATGCCCAGGATCAAGCATAGGACTTAGTCCGTTGCGTCCAGGCTCCAGCGGACCTGCATTGTGGTGCAAGGATTGTCGCGTAGCCGGCCTGCATGATACGAACCATTGCCCTTGCCTAGGTGCGTATGTCCTATAAGTAAAGCAGCAATGGTGCAGGTTTTTTCGATCAGTAAGACATGATGAGCAGAATTGTCGAACGTATGATCTGATGATAGATCGAGGAAACTTATATAGGGTACAAACGGATCTTGCATCACCAAGGTCTCCGGTAGGCATAGGCAGCTCCCTGGCTAGGGGAAGGGGAGGCGATCGAGGAGGAAGTACAGGACGGGGATGAGGTCAGCTAATCTGTTATAACTATGGAGAAGCAAAACACTTTGCAAGGGACTACCCGAACCCCACTAGGAAATATTGTCGATATTGCAGACAGCTGGACCATGCAATTGAAGATTGCCCAATCTTGATAGCAAAAATGCAGGAAAAGCAGTCAACACCTACGCAGAATGTGCAGAGAGTTAAGGTTGAGCTACGAGACAAAGATCCAAGTGTGAATGTGGTGACACGTAGTGGGATGGCTACCAGGGGACCTGAGGAGGAGGCTGCGTTGGAACCTCTGATTCGACAAGCTGTTAGTAAACAAGAAGGTTTGGACCTAAAAAAGGGGAAAGAGACATTTATCACAGCTCGCAAGGACTTTGCTGATGTAGAGGCAGCTACTGCTCGGCCACCTGCGAACCTCAAGGCAGATGAGGAGGTCCATCCCTTTTTGTAGGCATGTATGAAGCTACTGCGTAACCCCAAGGCTGTGGAGAATCTTCAGGCATTAATAGATAGCCGTGCAATGCGACTCAATCTGGAAGAGGAGATCTACATGAAACAACTTGAAGGCTTTATGGTGAAGGGGAAGAAAGAACTGGTATGCAGGTTAAAGAAGTCTCTGTATGGGTTAAAACAGTCACCAAGAATGTGGTATCAAAAATTTGATACCTATATACAAGTACTTGGCTTCACCAGAAGCAAGAAGGATCACTATGTTAATTTTAAATTAATTGGTGACCGTGTTATTTATTTGGTCTTGTATGTGGATGATATGTTGTTGATTGGAAATGACAAAAAAATTATCCAAGATTTGAAGACCCAACTGTTCTCCAAATTTGACATGAAGGTTCTTGGTGCTGCAAACTATATTTTGGGCATGGAAATTAAGAGAGATCGGGCAAAGAGGAAGTTGTGGTTAAACCAAAGGAAGTATGTCGAGACTATATTGCAGAGGTTCAATATGCAGGATAGTAAACCGGTGAATGTTTCGATTCTTGTAGGTACAAAGTTGTCTGCTGAATAGTGTCCCAAGACACAAGAAGAAGAGGAGGATATGTCCCATGTTCCATATGCAAGTGCAGTGGGTAGCTTAATGTATGCAATGGTCTGTACTAGACCAGACATTGCACATGCAGTGGGAGTATTGAGCAGGTTTATGTCAAACCCAGGGAAGGAGCATTGGACATCAGTGAAGCGGGTTTTCAGATATTTGCGTGGCACTAGTGATTATGGCTTGTGCTACTAGGGAAGACCAGGATTGGAAAGAGTGTTGGACATTCGTGGTTTTGTTGATGCAGACTGGGCTGGAGATCTAAACCAAAGAAGATCTACAAGTGGGTATGTGTTTAGCCTATTTGGAGGTGCAGTCAGTGGGATGAGTAAAAGACAGTTTGTAGTGGCTCTTTCAACTACAGAGGCAGAATACATGGCAGCTACTCATGCAAGGAAGGATTGGTTGAGAGGCACAGTGGAGGTCAACGACTTTGTGGTGTGGTTTGGGTTCCGCCATCTGCTTTGTCCCTGGGACCCGGGTGCTGGAACAGGCGAGGAACGGATTCGTCTCCAAGACTTCGCCCGTTATAGGCTCGCACTCAACAAATTAATCTCTTCGGGTCTTCAGTTCTTTGTGTGGGGTAAGCAATCTGTGTTTTTCCATTCCTCTAAATGTCTTTATATTATGAGGGTTACCTCTCTGGTGGTTTGTGGTTACGCGGTTGTTGGCTCTCCGCGGGCACTACTTGGTGTTTACTAGTGTGAGGGTGTCTCTGGGCTTGCTAGAGGGCAGTCTGTGTGTTCTTCGTTGGTTAATTGTGGTTGTGATGTCTATGTTGGTCGCTATTTTGGGTGGTGGGTCTGGTCTTCATCGCCCAACCTTAAGGTTTGGACGACTGATTGTTTTTCTTGTCTCAAAGGGCGGGTGGTTGGTGCTTTGATGCAGTCTTTTCATCTGCCACAATTTCTTGGTTTCGGTAATTGTTTTTTGCATTGTAGGTGTTTCATTGCTTCTCTCTTGGGGGTTTGCATTTTCCAGCAGATAGGCTCAACCCTTTTCTCAATGCCCTGCCAATAGGGTCACCCTAATCGCAGGGGAGGGAAGCAAGTTCAGGGGGGGGGGAGTCCCGAGCCCGACCGTAGCACGTCTTCTACCAATTCAGTTAGTCGAGACAATGAGGACGTCGATGCTCTTTTTGCAACCCGTTCATCTGGTCATGTAGTAGCTCCTGTGACCATGAATCTATTGTTGAACAACTCTAATGCATACAAATTAATATGGATATTCTAAGGGACCACAGGTATGAAGATCGAAATGAAATTATGGCCTATTTCAATGACATTCAATATAGCCAGAATGATATTCTGGAGTAGTTGGACAACCTTTGTCGCACCAATGACCACTTTCGTAGTCTGGAAGCGAGGGTGGAACATATTGATTTCCATATGCATGATCGAGTTGGTTTCTTTGCAACTCTCCCCCTGTACTTCCCCCTCATCCCCCTCCTTGATATATTGCCATCAGTTATGGTTTTCTTTTTGTCTACTTCAATTATGCTAAGGCTAGAAACTTTTCCAAAATAATATTTGTAAGTTCTCTCTTATGATATTCTCTAGTCCTTAATCTCAATCAATCTATTCCAAATGAGAGAACAGGGATTCTTGAGATGAATTATATGAGTTGTGCCTTTTGAAAATCTAATAAAAACAATTTTAAACGATAAAATAATAATAATAATAATAATAATATATTATCTAAATATGTATAAAATAAATAAATTTGTCACCGTCAAAATACTTTTGAAATAATTTGGTGTAAAACTAGCTTCAAACATTTAAAGCTTTTAAAAGGGAAATTCTTTTTAAACCGTTAAAGTTATTTAAAAGGAATTTATTTAGACACGTTTAAAGTGATTTGTGGCCCAAATATTGTTGATTAAAATATTCGGCACAAATCTTGTTGATTAAAATACTAAATTCTGGCGACAACGTTCATTATAAATATTCTAAGCATTTTAAAATTGGTGGCTATAAATCTAGTTTTAAAAATTGACTACGACTCTTATTCATTACGATCACAAATTTTACATCACCCACAATTAATGCTACACGACAAATCATTGCTCGTACTTGCAAACAAATAATCTTTGGCACAAATATTGTTGATTAAAATAAGAAGATTCGCTTCAAATTTTGTCATAAATATTCGGCACAGATCTTGTTGATTAAGATACTAAATTCTGGCGACAAAGTTCATTATAAATATTCGAAGCATTTTAAAATGATTTGCTATAAATCTAGTTTTAAAAATTCACTACGACTATATTCATCGCGATCACAAATTTTACATCCCTCACAATTAATGTTACACGACAAATTATTGCTCGTTGTTACAAATAAATAATTTTTTTTGGAATTGTCTATGGAGGCGAATAAATTATAAAAATTTCATTAAAATTTTGATAAAATCTAATAAAAAAATTATAAATTTAAATTATAGTTATAAAAAATAATAATCCATTTCCATCATTAAAAACTGGATTCGCAAATTTAATAACTAAATAAACTACTCAAAGAACTAACAGAACCCAAAGCATACCTAACAACGATATTGTCTAACAACTCACACTCTAAATTCTAAATACTAAAATTTCAACTACCACGAGGGTGTGTTTGGAGATCGAATCCACTTTGTCACATGCACAACCCAAAGCATACCTAACAACGATATTTTTTTATACTTGAGTAATTTTGAGTTTTACTTTAGGATTAAAAAGTAGTTTTTTAATTGAAAGAAAATTAATATTTTTTCCTGTCTTTATGGTAGTTATTTTTAGTGAAATTGTATTTTTTTTATTATCATTAGGCATTAGTCCAATATATTAAACCAAGTATTATACTAAATTGCATTTTAACTTTTATCCAAAATGAAATAAGATGTAAGCTTTATTCCTCACACACATAATATGAGAGACTTTGGACAAGTGTAAGTTAATGGATAAAAAGAAATTAAGATATTATAAGGAGGTGCTAAACTCTAAACTCTAATTTAGAATTTAAAAAATATCTATCATATTTATTAGGACAAAGAAGTTCAAAATTGCTAAGAGATAAACCAACTTCCACAAACTACATGGTGGAATTGAACACTAGACAATTCCCAAAACACCATGGGAAGAAAGAATATGTAATCTTTTACGACATGGTTTTGGTTAAATAATGGTGATTAGTGAACTTGCATTTGTGAATAGCAACAAATGAGCATTTTCCTAACTATCACTTAACAATGAAGGTATAATATATTTCGCTACCTTCAAAGAATAAGAAGATATACCAAACTTAAGCATATATATATCAAAAAGTTAGTTTTTTCAGAAGCGATAGATCTATGGGTTTGAAGAGCTTAAAGATGTTTATTTCTTCATTAACATACATGGAATATTTCTAGAAAATATTAACAACTTGATTGCAAAATATGGTGAGCTTGGCTTGAATGCATATTGGAGCTGGAGAGGGGAGATCAAGGGCAATGGTGACACTTAGGATTTCTTATTGTCTGGTTTTTTCCTTCCCTGCGGGGTAATATTTAACCATTGTTTTGAACATCCAATGTGTTAGGTCCCTATATTACTAGTGTAGTCCCTTATTGTTGTTATTGTAGCCCCATTATTGTTATTGTTGTACCCCTGTAATCCCCATATTGTTATTATTTTGCCCCATAAAAGCCCACTATTGTTATTGTTGTGCCCTTACATTATTATTTTTAGGTCGGTTAGGATTATATTGTGACCCAATGGATTCCTATATATAGAAAGGAGGTTTTTTCATTTGTATCATTCAAGAATTGCTCATTTATATAATGTAAAGGAGGTTCCCCCCTCGAAGAGGTTGTTTTCTAAGTCATTGATCTCTCTTTTCTTCTACTTTGTGAGTTGGTTTAATAACATTTGGTATTAGAGCTTTGGATTCTAGGGTTTCGCTGATGCAAACAGGTCATCATGGAATTTTCGCTATAACTTTTTTTCTACGAAGTTTTAGACGCTGAAAAAAAAAACCCATTTGTGCATAAATCCTAAGGAACTTCGTGTAAAAATTTCAGATCTTGGTTTGCTATATTTTCAGAGGTATGATTTGAGGAAGTTAGGGTTTTTGTAGACTCCTGAATTTCATCTCAAAGAGGTGACCTTGGGTACATCGTGATATTTGTCTCTCTAAGCATCAGATTCAAATTGTGTAAAAAGTTGCAGAAAGTGCACGAACTGTAGTTTCTTGTGTATTGGTTTCAAAGCCAAGACCATAACACAATTTCTAAGTCATTGATCTCTCTTTTCTTCTATTTTGTGAGTTGGTTTCATAACACAACGCTTCCTCTTATTCATCATGTGGTCAAATGCATGGGTTCTTCTCCCAATGTGCATGGGGGATTTTATATAATCTAGTAAATTTTGGCATGTTTCTTGTTACAAATTTAATGGATTGGGTGGTTATATTTGGTAAATTCATGTTATCATCCGTTTTTATGGATGAGGAGGAGCTCATATACTATGACACTCAATCTTCACCTGTGACCAGAATCTTCAATTATACATTTAGACGTTTGACTCATTCTGATCCAGGTGGATATCGGTGGCCGCCCACCTATTCCATTTGGACCTGCACCATCAATTCTTGCTGCTTTTCACATTCAGCACAACTTAATATTTTTAGCAGGTTTTCGGGTCCTGCACTCCCGGAGTCGTTTTGGGGCCTTAATGATCCAGATGGATATTGGTGGCCACCCACCTATTCCATTTGAACCCCCACCATTAGTTCTTTCAGTTTTTAAGTTGCAGCACAACTTACTATTTTTAGCAGTTTTTCGGGTCCTGAACTTCCGGAGCCATTTTGAGGCCCTAAACGACATTTTTTGGGCATCGATTTCGGCGAATATGAATTTGTTCCGAAATCGATATTCTCAGCAGCAGTTGTATTCCTCGGATAGATCCTTCTAACAATTTATCATGTGCGTCAAACGGATATAGTATGCTAAAGTTACGACCGCAGGAAGTTGAAACACCAATTTACCCAAACGGGGCCCATATTTTGGCTCTTCATCTCCTAGGGTTAGGTTTTTGGACGTTTGGAGTTCTCCAATGTTTTCTCAATAATAAATAGGCCCTCAAGCCTCATTGTAACACAGTTCATAGGTCTATAGCTGCCACATCTCTTCTTAGAGATTCGCTACTAGCACCCTAGCTATTTTATTTCCATTATGTTTGTAAGCATATTTATGTTATTTGATATTAATGAAATGAAGCACTATTTCCGATGCATCTCTATGTTTATGGTTATTTCTGTATTCTGTTTCGTTCCTACATAAATCCAGATCAGTAGTATCAGAGCAGGTCTGCTCTTTCTTTGTTTTTCTTTGCATGTCTCCAACGCGGTCAGGGTATAAGGAGTTAGGGCTCGATCTGGTTGAACCCTTGCAAGATCAACCTTGCAAACCCCGACGACCTCCCATGGCGGAAGAAAAGAAAGACGAGGGAGTAGGAGATCCTATCAAAATATTTCTCGAGGAGGCCCTTGAGAAACAAAGGAACGTGATGATGGATAACTTTGCTCAGATACTTCAACGACTACCCACCTACGACACATCTGCATCCAACAGCCACTCCCTTCAAGGTACAGGTAAACTTTGACATTCTTGTATTTGAAGGCCAAATAGATGAAGACGCCCTAGATAGATGGTTGAATTTGTTGGAAGGGTATTTATTGGTCCATGATTTCTCTAACCGAGAAAAGATTATTTTTTCACTCCTCAAAGCTGCCCCCCATGTCAAAGACTGGTGGGAAACCTACTGTGAGCAAGAGGACGAGGGGGAACCCTCTCCTTTCTCGGCCACACCCACTTGGAATTCATCCCGAGATGGCATCAAGGAACAATATTACCCCGTGGGGAGCTATGAGGACAAATACATCCAATGGACCACGCTACGGAAACAAAGGTATCAAGATGTGCACGAACTAACGAATCTATTCCATACCCTGCGCACAAAGTTGGGTATTAAAGATTCAGAGAGACATTTGGTGCTCAAGTATCACGGTTGTCTGCACAAACACCTTCAATAGGAAATGAAGTTCCTCGACATTACCTCGCTTGGCACAGCATACCACTATGCCGCCAAGATCGAGCAGAAATTTAAGCAGAAGAAGCGAGACTTTGGATCTACGAATCCGAAATGTGCCCCCGAACCGAAGAACAAGGGGCAAGGCCAAAGCAGTGTGACTCAGAAAAACACCACAAATCCAAAGAAGGACACAAGGATGTTGAGAATGCGGCAAGATGATGGAGCTTAGTGAAATGAAGTCGCCTTCACTAAGTGGGCCCGCAGGCGAATTCTGGCGCAAAGTCTATTTTTAGACTATGTCTATTTTTAGACATATGGAGCATGGTTCGGGGATTCCAGTTTGAGATTCTTGGAGCATTGGTAATGTTGTTAAAAATATATGAGACTCTATTTTTTAGTTCGAAGAGGTCGAAGGCTATTTTTAGATTGCCTCTCCTAAAAATAGGGAAGTCAAACATTATTTACCCTTAATAATATTTTTTTTATATGACGATTTACTCTTTCTCTTGGCGCACTTGATTTGAGTCATGGAGGTGGCTCATGCAAACGACACAAGGAATCACGTGGTTCCTAGGGTTTGATGGCATCTTGTAGTTTGCTTGATTGAACTTCAGTGGCCGAAGTTTTGGAGGAGTTAACGGGCCAAATAGTGGAGTTGTGTTCTATTTATTTCAGTTGAACTAGTTGAGATTAGTTAACTAGCTAATCAATTAGATATGAGTGGACTGAATTAAATATTATTTATAAATATTAACCTCATTAGTCAACTCAAGAACACTTGAGTTCACTACGATGCATGATCAGTTCAGTGCATGATCAGTTGAGTGAAGACAGAGTGAAAGAGAGATAGATGAAAGGGTAGAGTTAGCTATCGGTTGTGACTATCTTGTTGCCTTTGCAACACATAGATAGGTGGAGTAAGCTATGAGTATTGCAAAGTTTGAAATTTTGGTGGTTTATCTATATAAAGAGGCCATCCCATAGCTTTGAAATACGCAACCAAGGTTGGCTATCAAGTGGCTAAGCATTGGAGCAAGTGATTTGCTAGATCTAGCTTGATAGTGTGTAGCATGGGAGGTAGTGCCTGAGAGCTTGTAAAGAGTTTTTGTACTATGATTGTTACATGATTCTTCTTCATTATAATATACAGACAGTAGGGGGTTTTCAGCTTTAGGCTTTCCCCATACATACTGAGTTAATGTGTGATTGATTTGATGTGAGATTGCTTCTATTATTTCCGCATGTGACAATTAATTGTAGATGAGATTATGTGTTATGCATGCAATTCGAAATTGATGTGTAATCGGGTTAATCTCCATTGAATAAGTGATTTATTATTAATTTCTACATGGTATCGAGTGAAGTTAATTGTCGAAGTCTATTACGGTGATTGCAAACTTATTTCCTCGGAATGATGCATGCGGGCCGGGTAGCCTCTCAGATATCCTTCTTCTTGGGTAAAGATAAGTGAATGCCCTTTGCGATCGATCTCGGTTGAAATAATTTGTTTTCAAATATAGATCGGAAGCGATAGAGCTTGGAGTTTAGGTCGAATTTTGCGAAGGTTGATCTTCTTGGTGCAGTGTTGAAAGATGTCTTCTTTCCAATGGTTTGCGACTTCCGAATATGCTCTTGAAGGCGGTTGACATGTTGCATGGAAGGATCGAATGGAGACGGTGCTCGATGATAATGGTCGAGGTTCGTGGATGCGGATGTCCTGGCTTATGAGTACGACTTGGAGGAGTGATGCATGGCAAAAGAAGATCGCGAAATGTCGAAGGATCCTGTTGGAGGGCGTCAAGGATCATATTGTATCCGGCCTGCATGGTAAGGCTACTCCATATTTAATGTGGAAAGCTTTGACGGATCTATTCCAGAGTAAGAGTGACCAAAGGAAGCTGGCGCTCAAAGACAAGCTCAGGAACATCAAGATGGAGAAGGGCGACAACATCGCCGAATACCTCACGAAGTTCACTCAGTGCAGAGATGAGCTGGGAAGTGTGGGGGTGGCTGTCAAAGTTTCACTGATTGCATGCTTAGTTTCAAGTATGCTGGGATCGGTGTGGTTCTTGGACAGCGGTGCGTCATTTCATATGACGGGAGATCGGAAGTTGTTCTCAGATCTGGAGGACAAGGATTTGGGTATGCACATTCGAGATGGGCGATGACGGTAGATACAGTGCGACTGGTATCGGTACCGTATCCTTTCAGAGGGAGTCTGGTAAACCTTTTGTCTTAAAGGATGTCATGCATGTACCTGGATTGAAGAAGAACCTGATTTCAGTAGCGATGTTGGAGGATAAGGGTTATGATGTTGTCTTCAGCGAAGGAAAAGCTTTCCTGCGCAGTAAGACTACTGGAGAGACCCGGAAGATAGGGGTTCGAACTCAGAACCTTTATCAGTTGCAGGTAGATGACTGCGCAGCTATGGCATGCAAGGGTGGAGATGTGGTGAGCCGGGATGATGAGGGCGAACTATGGCACAGGAGATTGGGCCATCTTCACCATGGAGCTTTGAAGATTCTGCAGCAGATTTCTACTGGACTTCCTAAGGGCACCCTTGCGCAGTCAGATCAGTGCAAGGGGTGTACTTTAGGGAAGTATTTGAAAGCCACCTTTCACGAGAAGGATAGTCGCGCCACGACGATCCTTGAGAGAGTTCACACAGACGTGTGTGGTCCTTTCTCAGTTGCTTCGACAGCAAAGCACGGGTATTATGTGATCTTTGTTGATGATTTCTCTCGAAAGTGTTGGATCTTCTTCATGCAGAAGAAGAGCGATACATTCGCGAAGTTCTGTGAGTTTAAAGCACTGGTCGAGAAGGAGTCGGGGAAGAAGGTGATTGCTCTAAGGAGTGATAGCGGTGGTGAATTCATCTCGGCTGAATTCAAGGAGTTCTGCAGCGCAGAAGGGATTCGGAGAGAGCTCATCGCACCCCATAACCCACAGCAGAACGGGGTGGCTGAGCGGAAGAACAGAACGATCGTGGGTGCTGCACGGGCGATGTTGCATGATCAGGGCCTACCCCTTCACTTGTAGGCTGAGGCATGCAATACAGCAGTGTATGTGCAGAACCGTTGTCCTCACAAGGTTCTTGGCATGAGTACACCAGAGGAGGCTTATTCTGGCAAGAGGCCTGATATTTTCCATTTGCGGATTTTCGGATCTCCTGTCTACATGCATGTGACGAAGGATGCGAGAAGGAAGCTGGATCCAACTGCTGAAGTTGGAATATTTGTGGGGTACACTGATACACCTCATAAATATCGGGTGTATGTGCCAGACAGTCGCAAGACTGTTGTGCGACGGGATATAAAATTTCAGGAGGAGAAAGCCATGCAGTGTTCGCTTGAGAGGGAGCTACACTTGCATGCAGATGAGGAGCTGTTAGTTCCTAAGGAGGAGCTTCAGGATGTGGATCAGCCACAAGAGGAGGTTCAGGAGGTGGAAGAAACCACCCAGGCAGCGCCAACCATCAGAGGGCGCATGCGCACTACAGAAGCTGAGCGACTGGCTCGGGATGCAGAGAAGGTTGTAGGACCACCTACGGCACAGCGCAGACAGAGACAGTCACCGGATCGGTACACTGGATACATGGCTCTTATGAGTCAATGTGTTGTGACAGAGCCATCCTCTTTTGAGGAAGCTGTGGAGGAACCCGCATGTGTTGATGCCATGATCGAAGAATATGATTCGATCATCAGGAACAGTGCATGGGAGATTGTCCCAAGACCGGTTGGGAAATCAGTTGTAGGTTCGCGATGGATCTACAAAGTGAAGCAGGCGGCTGACGGGAGTGTGGAGAAGTACAAGACGAGATTTGTCGCCCGTGGCTTCTCACAGATCGAGGGGATTGACTATGAGGAGACTTTTGCACCTGTCGCAAGGTACTCTTCCATACGGACGATCCTTGCTCTCTCAGCGCAGATGGGGTGGCACATTCATCAGATGGATGTGAAGACTGCGTTCCTCAATGGAGTTATTGAGGAAGAGGTGTACATAGAGCAGCCTGAAGGTTTTGAGATCTTCAGTAGTGAGTCGCATGTGTGCCGACTCAAGAGAGCACTGTACGGGCTGAAGCAAGCACCTTGTGCTTGGTACACTCGGATAGATAGCTACTTCACCAGGCTTGGATTCTCCAAGAGTGAGGCGGATCCAAACCTGTACCAGATTGTGGTGGAGGGGAAGCTGTTGATCATCGTACTGTATGTAGATGATCTGATTTTGACTGGCGACGAGCAGTTGACACTTTCATGCAAGGATGATCTTGCACGAGAGTTTGAGATGAAGGACCTGGGCATCCTTCATTATTTCCTGGGATTGGAGATTTGGCAGCGCAGTGGAGGACTGTTTGTTTCTTAGGGCAAGTATGCCCGGGAGATTCTAGAGAGGTTCAACATGCAGGGCTGCAAGCCTGTTGATACCCCTCTTCCTGGAGGTTGGAGGAAGGGAGATGCTACTTTGGAGGAGGTAGTGGATGCCACTGTCTATCGACAGTTGGTGGGGTCGTTGATGTATCTGGTCAATACTCGACCCGATATATGCTATGCAGTTAACCAGCTTTCGCAAGCTATGGTTAAGCCTACCAAGCTCTTTTGGAAGGCGGGCAAGCATGTATTGCGCTATATCGGAGGCACATCGGGATATGGTCTATGGTACAGACAGGAGGATGGAGTGAAGCTTTCTGGCTTCACTGATGCAGATTGGGCAGGGAGTCCAACGGACCGGAAGAGCACTTCTGGAGGAGTTTTCAGCATTGGGTCGACAGCAGTTTCCTGGTACAGCAGGAAGAAGAGATCCGTGGCACTCGGTTCAGCAGAGGCCGAGTACATGGCAGCAAGTTTGGCTGCATGCGAGGCTATTTGGATGAGGAAGATCCTCGCAGGTTTGTTCAGGTTGCATTTGGAGCCTACAGTGATCTACTGTGATAACCAGAGCTGCATCAAGCTCTCGGCTAATCCAGTATTTCATGATAGGTCCAAACATATCGACATCAGGTACCATCATATCGGAGATTGTGTTCAGCGGAGAATCATGATGCTTTCATATGTTCCCACGGAGGATCAGGATGCCGACATCCTGACGAAGGCGCTCACCAGGAGCAAGTTTGAATTCCACAGAGGCAGGATAGGGGTTGCAGATAATCCATATCTTGCTGAGAGGGAGTGTTGAGAATGCAGCAAGATGATGGAGCTTAATGAAATGAAGTCGCCTTCACTAAGTGGGCCCGCAGGCAAATTCTGGCGCAAAGTCTATTTTTAGACTATGTCTATTTTTAGACATACGGAGCATAATTTGGGAATTCTACTTGGAGATTCTTGAAGTATGCTACATGTTGGTAAAAATAGATGTGACCCTATTTTTTAGGACCCAGGCTATTTTTAGACTGATCTCCTAAAAATATGGAAGTCAAATATTATTTACCCTTAATAATATTTTGACTATAAACAGCAGTTTACTCTCTTGGCGCACTTCGGTTTGAGTCATGGAGGTGGCTCATGCAACTGACACAAGGAATCACGTGGTTCCTAGGGTTTGATGGCATCTTGCATGGTTGGCTTCAGTTAGACTTCAGTGGCAGAAGTTTTGGAGGAGTTAACGGGACAAATAGTGGAGTTGTGTTCTATTTATTTCGGTTGAACTAGTTGAGATTAGTTAACTAGCTAATCAATTAGATATGAGTGGAGTAAATTAAATAATATTTAATTTACTAAATATTAACTCATTAGTCAACTCAAGAACACTTCAGTTCACTACAGTGCATGATCAGTTCAGTGAAGACCAGTGAAAGAGATAGATGAAAAGGTAGAGTTAGCTATCAGTTGTAACTATACTGTTGCTATTTGCAACACATAGATAGGTGGAGTAAGCTATGAGTATTGCAAAGTTTAGGCTGGTGGTTTATCTATATAAAGAGGCCATCCCATAGCTTTGAAATACGCAATCAAGGTTGGCTATCAAGTGGCTAAGGATTGAAGCAAGTGATTTGCTAGATCTAGCTTGATAGTGTGTAGCATGGGAGGTAGTGCATGAGAGCTTGTAAAGAGTTTTTGTACTATGATTGTTACATGATTTCTCCATTATAATATACACAATAGCTGCGGGGTTTTCAGCTATAGGCTTTCCCATACATACTGAGTTAATGTGTGATTGAATTGATGTGAGATTGCTTCTGTTATTTCCGCATGTGACAATTAATTGTAGAAGAAGGTTATGTGTTATGCATGCAATTCGAAATTGATGTATGATCGGGTTAATCTTCATTGAATAAGTGATTTATTGACTAATTTCTACAAAGTGGTTTTAATTTCATAACAACCCCACTCACAACATAAAGGAGTGTCGGGCCAAACAATCACTGGTGGTCGAACTGAAGGCACCCGAATCAGATGCATTTACGATCCAGGAGTCGAACCAAACAAGAGCAATGACAAAGGGGAAGCGAGATCATTGATCTGAGATCGAGTGCCATTATTGCCACCACCAAGATCCGGAGGGAGGATCTAGAGGATCCAGAGGAGGGGGAGCACCTCTTCCATTCATAGATGTGGGTGAAGGGTTCTCCACTGTAATTTCTTGTCGATAACGGAAGCCAAAAGAACCCCATTTCAGCGGAAGTCATGAAGCAGCTCGGCCTACCAACCATAGCACATCTGCAACCATATACCATTAGGTGGCACCACCATGGACCCAGGGAGAGATCTCCGCATCCGCCAGCAGTGCCGCCTTCCATACAGTATCAAGCCATTCACGGATGAGGTATTGTGTGATGTTGCTCCTCTTGATGTAGCTGATGTATTATTGGGCCAACCATACTTGTGGAGGCGACATACTGTGTATGAGTCTAGGCCTCATGCTGTTGTTATTACTTTGGGAAATAACTTGTACAACATACCGAAGGTAGTACTGCCTCCTGTCATCTCTTTGACTACTGCAAAACAATGCAGTAATATTGTTTCCCAAACCAGGAAATTTATTTTCCTTACAACTCGCTCATAGGGAAAGAAGAATATTGTGGCCACAACCTCGAAATAGGGCTCCCCTGCATTGCTGCAGCAAATGGAAAAAGTCAGGGAGGAATATGAGGAAATATTCTCCTCACTCACAAAGGTTCCTCTACACTGTTAGGACAAGCACTCCATTGAAATGACTCCCGACGCACCACTGCCTGATGTTGCCATACCTCACGCGAATACACAGACAGAATCCACACATGTACTGTCTAAGGCTGATAAAGAAACAAAACTTACTAAATGCATCCAGCATGTCCACCTGCAAGTCCATGACATCTTCGACAAATCTAATAACCAGTTCAACATAATTTTCCTCATCTCCTCAAGGATCTAAATGCAATGGGGACCATTGCTTCCTAAGGAGGGAGGAATGATCCAAGTGGATATCGGTGGCCACCCACCTATTCCATTTGGACCCGCACCATTAATTCTTGCAACTTTTCACATTCAGCACAACTTACTATTTTTAGCAGGTTTTCGGGTCCTGCACTACCGAAGCCGTTTTGGGGCCTTAATGATCCAAGTGGATATTGGTGGCCACCCACCTATTCCATTTGAACCCCCACTGTTAGTTCTTTCAGTTTTTAAGTTGCAACAAAACTTACTATTTTTAGTAGTTTTTCGGGTCCTGAACTTTCAGAGCCATTTTGAGGCCCTAAACGACATTTTTTGGGCATCGATTCCAGTGAATATTATTTTGTTCTAAAATCAATATTCATGGTAGTAGTTGTAGTGCTCGGATAGATCTTTCTAACGATGTATCATGTGCGTCAAACAGAGATAGTATGCCAAAGTTACGACCCCGGGAAGTTGAAACACCAATTTACCCAAACGGGGCCCATAGTTTTGGCTCTTCATCTCCTAGGGTTAGGTTTTTGGACGTTTAGAGTTCTCCATTGTTTTCTCAATAATAAATAGGCCCTCAAGCCTTATTGTAACTCAGTTTAGAGGTCTATAGCTGCCAAATCTCTTCTCAGAGATTCGCTACCAGCACCCTAGCTATTTTATTTCCATTATGTCTGTAAGCATATTTCTATTATTTGATATTAATGAAATGTAGCACTATTTCTACTGCATCTCTATGTTTATGGTTATTTCTATATTTTGTTGTGAAACTACATAAATCCAGATCAGTGGTATCAGAGCGGGTCTGCTCTTTCTTTGTTTTTCTTTGCATGTCCCCAACGTGGTCAGGGTATAAGGAGTTAGGGCTCGATCTGGTTGAACCCTTGCAATATCAGCCTCGCAAACCTCGACGACCTCCCATGGTGGAAGAAAAGAAAGACGAGGGAGAAAGAGATCCTATCAAAATATTGCTCGAGGCCCTTGGGAAACAAAGGAACGCGATGATGGATAACTTTGCTCAAATCCTTCAACGACTGCCCACCTACGGCGCATCTGCATCCAACAGCCACTCTAGAGGTTCCACTCCCTTCAAGGTATAGGTAAACTTTGACATTCTTGTATTTGAAGGCCAAATAGATGCAGACGTCGTAGATAGATGGTTGAATTTGCTGGAAGGGTATTTCTCGGTCCATGATTTCTCTTTGACCGAGAAAAGATTATTTTTTCACTCCTCAAAGCTGCCCCCCATGTCAAAGACTGGTGGGAAACCTTCTGTGAGAAAGAGGACGAAGGGGAACCCTCTCCGTTCTCGGCCACACCCACTTGGAATTCATTTTGAGACGGCATCAAGGAACAATATTACCCCATGGGGAGCTATGAGGACAAATACATCCAATGGACCATGCTGCGGCAACAAGGGATAAAGATGTGCACGAACTAACGAATCTATTCCATACCTTGCGCACAAAGTTGGGTATTAAATATTCAGAGATACATTTGGTGCTCAAGTACCGTGGTTGTCTGCAAAAACACATTCAGGAAGAAATGGAGTTCCTTGACATTACAACGCTTGGCACGGCATACCGCTATGCCGCCAAGATTGAGCAGAAATTTAAGTAGAAGAAGCGAGACTTTGGATCTGCGAATCCGAAAGGTGCCTCTGAACCGAAGAACAAGGGGCAAGGCCAAAGCAGTGTGACTCAACAACAACACAAACACAAAGAAGGACATAGGGAAGTGGTGTGAATTTCATAACAGCCCCACTCACAGCACAAACGAGTTCAGGCCAGATAGTCATTGGTGGCCCAACTAAAGGCACCCGAATCAGATGAATTTTATGATCCTGAGTCAGAACCAGACAAAGGCAATGAAAAAGGGAAGCAAATCATTGATGCGGATCCCAGTGCCATTGTTGCCACCAACAAGATCTAGAGGGAGGATCCAGAGGATCCAAAGGAGGGGGAGTGCCTCTTCCCTTCGCAGATCTGGGTGAAGGGTTCTCCACTGTAATTTCTTGTCAATAGCGGAAGCCAAAAGAACCTCGTTTTAGGAGAGGTTGTGAAGCAGCTCGGCCTACCGACCATAGAAAACCCACAACCGTATACCATCGGGTGGCTCCACCAAGGGAGAGATCTCCACATCCGCCAACAGTGCCGCCTTCCGTACAATATCAAGCCATTCACGGATGAGGTATTATGTGATGTTGCTCCTCTCGATGTAGCTGATGTATTATTGGGCCAACCATACTTGTGGAGGCGACATGCTGTGTATGAGTTTAGGCCTTATGTTGTTGTTATTACTTTGGGAAATAACTTGTACAAGATACCGGAGGTAGTACCGCCTCTTGTCATCTCTTTGACTACTACAAAACAAAGCAGTAAGATTGTTTCCCAAACCAAGAAATTTATTTTCCTTACAAATCACTCACATGGAAAGAATAATATTGTGGCCACAACCTCGAAACAGGGCTCCCCTGTAAGGCTGCAGCAGATAGACAATGTCAGGGAGGAATACGAGGAAATCTTTTCCTCACTCACAAAGGTTCCTCTACACCGTCAGGACAAGCACTCCATTGATATGACCCCAGACGCACCAATTCCTGATGTTTCCATACCTCATGCAACTACACAGACAAAATCCACACATATGTGACTACACAGACATAATCCACACATGTCCGCCCGCAGGTCCATGACATCTTCGACAAATCTAATAACCAGTTCAACAGAATTTGCCTCATCTCCTAGAGGATCTCAACTCAATGGGGACCATTTCTTCCTAATTAGGAAGGAACGATCCAAGTGGATATCGGTGGCCACCCAACTATTCCATTTGGACCCGCACCATCAATTCTTGCAGCTTTTCACATTCAACACAACTTACTATTTTTAGCAGGTTTTGAGGTCCTGCACTCCCGGAGCCGTTTTGGGGCCTTAATGATCCAGGTGGATATTGGTGGCCACCCACCTATTCAATTTCAACCCCCACCATCAGTTGTTTCAGTTTTTAAGTTGCAACACAACTTACTATTTTTGCAGTTTTTTGGGTCCTGAACTTCCGGAGCCATTTTGAGGCCCTAAACGACGTTTTTTGGGCATCGATTCCAGCGAATATGGTTTTATTCTAAGACTAATATTTGCAATAGTAGTTTTATTCCTCGGATAGATATTTCTAATGATGTATCATGTGCATCAAATGGAGATAATATACCAAAGTTACGACCCCGGGAAGTTGAAACACCAATTTACCCAAACGGGGCCAATAGTTTTGCTCTTCATCTCCTAGGGTTAGGTTTTTGGACGTTTAGGGTTCTCCATTGTTTTGTCAATAATAAATAGGCCCTCCAGCCTCATTGTAACACAATTTATAGGTCTGTATCTACCACATCTCTTCTCAGAGATTCGCTACCAGCACCCTAGATATTTTATTTCCATTATGCCTGTAAGCATATTTCTGTTATTTGATATTAATGAAATGAAGCACTATTTCCGCTGCATCTCTATGTTTATGGTTATTTTTGTATTTTTTTGCGTTACTGCATAAATCCAGATCAGTGGTATCAAAGTGGGTCTGCTCTTTCTTTGTTTTTCTTTGCATGTCCCTAACACAGTCAAGGTATAAGGAGTTAGGGCTCGATCTAGTTGAACCCTTGCAATATCAGCCTCGCAAACCCCGACGACCTCCCATGGCGGAAGAAAAGAAAGACGAGGGAGTAGGAGATCCTATCAAAATATTTCTCGAGGAGGCCCTTGAGAAACAAAGGAACGCGATGATTGATAACTTTGCTCAGATCCTTCAACGACTGCTCACCTACGATGCATCTACATCCAATAGCCACTCCAGAGGCGCCACTCCCTTCAAGGTACAGGTAAAATTTGAAATTCCTGTATTTTAAGGCAAAATAGATGCAGGCACCATAGATAGATGTTTGAATTTTCTGGAAGGGTATTTCTCGGTCCATGATTTCTCTGATCGAGAAAAGATTATTTTTGCACTCCTCAAAGCTGCCCCCCATGTCAAAGACTGGTGGGAAACCTACTATGAGCAAGAGGACGAAGGAGAACCCTCTCTGTTCTCGGCCACACCCACTTGGAATTCATTCCGAGACGGCATCAAGGAACAATATTACCCCATGGGGATCTATCAGGACAAATACATCCAATGGACCATGCTGCGGCAACAAAGGGATCAAGATGTGCATGAACTGACGAATCTATTCCATACCCTGCACACAAAGTTGGGTATTAAATATTCAAAGAGACATTTGGTGCTCAAGTACCGTGGTTTTCTGCACAAACACATTCAGGAGGAAATGGATTTCCTCAACAATACATCGCTTGGCATGGCATACCGCTATGCCGCCAAGATCAAGCATAAATTTAAGTAGAAGAAGCGAGACTTTGGATCTGCATATCCGAAAGGTGCCCCCGAACCGAAGAACAAGGGGCAAGAACAAAACAGTGAAACTCAAAAAAACACCACAAATCCAAAGAAGGACACAGGGAAGTGGTGTGAATTTCATAACAACCCCACTCACAGCACAAACGAGTGTCAGGCCAAACAGTCATTGCTGGCCGAACTAAAGGGACCCGAATCAGATGCATTTTCTGATCCTGATTTAGAACCAAAAAAGTCAATGAAAAAGGGAAGCAAATCATTGATGTGGATCCCAGTGCCATTTTTTCCACCACCAAGATTGTAATATCCCAAAATAGGGAATTTCTACAATAATAAGAATATCTAAAGATATCCTAAAGTTGGAGATCTAGCAATACTTGAACACAACAATTCATGTTGTGTAAATTTACTTATTAGATGTGTATTAAACACATCTTCATCAGATTAGGAGCATATCAGCAAAAATATGTCTCCAGATGTCATCTCCAATTGGGGAAAAGCAGTGATCTGGACCATAAAAATGCTATTTCCAGAAAATAACGCTATAAATATGAGAAATGGGACATGGATCCCTTATGTCATGTAATATACATCTCACATATAGAATGGGAGCTGAAAAAAATCATTCTAGCCAAGTTAAACATATCTCCCAGTTCTTATATGGCTTAAGAACACTGAAAACCCATGACTTAACCCATACAGAAAACTCTGAAGCAAGTACAACGTAATTATAAGAGATTTTCATTAGAAATATGTTGTAGACAACAGATCTGGTGTTCATTTAGCCAAAGTACAGAGAAAAACAGAGATCTAGCCTCTTTTATATAATATAAAGATAACCCGGCAAGGGTTTCTTGGAAGCTTAAGTACAAAAGGAGTAGATCTGAATATTCAGCTGCAAAATAATGCAGAACCCTACAAAATTACATGAATATATCTGAATAAAGTACAATAGGGATGATAATCCCTTTTCCTAGCTTTCAGGGAGAAGGGTTGGCCCTTTCTCTAGGAAACTAGCCAAAATTCAAGGTATTAAACCTTGCTGCAGTAGCTCTCTGAAGAATGACAAGGTTCCTGCAAGGGACTACACTGGAGAAGTGCAGACATGCTTTGTCCAAGTGCCAATATGTGAAAATATTCCCGGGATTCCTTCTTGCTGATCCTCCAATGGACAGGCAAGCTCTCCACTGAAAAACAAGCCTAGAAATGACTCAAAGAGATCCTCCTTTGCTGCACCCTGCAACACAACCCAGCTCTAAACAGAAACTGCGATGTAGCTGAAGGAGGTATCTTGGAAAAAATGTCAGAATGAGGAAATTTATCCCAAAGAACCTCTCCTTCCCTAAGGATGAGGTAGGGATTCCCGACCGGGAACACCCTTGTGCAAAACAACACTGCAACCCTGCTAAACAGCAAGAGGAAGTAAAGTCTCAACAGACCAAAGTAAATAATAATCCAAGCATGATTAACAATGGATGCCCTCCTCTCCATATATAGCAAGTGCACCTCTCCACAATGGGGCCCATCCATATGTGCCACCAAGCTCATGCAAGTTGTCCTCCATTAAAACTGCACAACTCATCAAGGAGATACAATGTATCTAGACAATGCATGTGGACTTGGTCAAATATGACTGAATGAATATGATCCAATCCTATTCACACCTATAGGTGCTTATTCCAGCTACTTATTCTTCCTATTATCATATGAGGAATGTTATTCTTCCTTCTAAAGAGGTTAATGGGCCTCCCTACCCATTTTATTCATCTAACTAGAGATAATGCTAACTATAATGTTCCTCTTAGCTTGAGGCTAAAATTTGGGAACATTACAGTCCTCCCCTCCAAAATGTTACTTTTCCTCAAGCAACTGTATAGGGAGAGAAAAATTCCTTCCCTTCTCCTCTTGTGGCCTCCTCATCAATAGTTCCTTCATAAATCTGGATCAGTGGTATCAGAGTGGGTCTGCTCTTTCTTTGTTTTTCTTTGCATGTCCCCAACGTGGTCAGGGTATAAGGAGTTAGGGCTCGATCGGTTGAACCCTTGCAAGATCAGCCTCGCAAACCCCAATGACCTCCCATGGCGGAAGAAAATAAAGACGAGGGAGCAGGAGATCCTATAAAAATATTGCTCGACGAGGCCCTTGAGAAACAAAGGAATGCGATGATGGATAACTTTGCTCAGATCCTTCAACGATTGCCCACCTACGACGCATCTGCATCCAATATCCACTCTGGAGGTGCCACTCCCTTCAAGGTATAGGTAAAATTTGACATTCCTATATTTGAAGGAAAAATAGATGCAGACGCCGTAGATAGATGGTTGAATTTGCTGGAAGGGCATTTCTCGGTCCATGATTTCTCTGACCGATAAAAGATCATTTTTGCACTCCTTAAAGATGCCCCCCATGTCAAAGACTGGTGGGAAACCTACTGTGAGGAAGAGGACGAAGGGGAACTCTCTCCTTTCTCGGCCACACCCACTTGGAATTCATTCCGAGACGGCATCAAGGAACAATATTACCCCGTGGGGAGCTATGAGGACAAATACATTCAATGGACCACGTTGCGGAAATAAAGGGATCAAGATGTGCACGAACCTAGGAATCTATTCCATACCCTACGCACAAAGTTGGGTATTAAAGGTTCAGAGAGACATTTGGTGCTCAAGTACCGCGATTGTCTACACAAACACATTCAGGAGGAAATGGAGTTCCTCGACATTACATTGCTTGGCACGACATACCGCTATGCTGCCAAGATCGAGCATAAATTTAAGCAGAAGAAGTGAGACTTTGGATTTGCGAATCTGAAAGTTGCCCCCGAACCGAAGAACAAGGGGCAAGGCAAAAGTAGTGTGACTCAGAAAAACACCACAAATCCATATGACACAGGATGTGGTAAATTTATACAATGTTCTGGCCACAACACAAACGAGGGTCGAGCCAAAAAGTCATTGGTGGCTGAACTAAAGGCACCCGAATCAGATGCATTTTCTGATCCTGAGTCAAAACTAGACAAAGCCAATGAAAAAGGGAAGCAAATCATTGATGTGGATCCCAATGCCATTGTTGCCACCACCAAGATCCAGAGGGAGGATCTAGAGGAGGGGGAGCGCCTCTTCCATTCGCAGATGTGTGTGAAGGGTTCTCCGCTACAATTTCTTATCGATAGTGAAAGCCAAAAGAACCTCATTTCAACAGAGGTCATGAAGTGGCTCGGCCTACCGACCATAGAACACCTGCAGCCGTATACCATTGGCTGGCTCCACCCAAGGAGAGATCTTCGCATCCTCCAGCAGTTCCACCTTCTGTACAATATCAAGCCGTTCACGTATGAGGTATCGTGTGATGTTGCTCCTCTTGATCTAGCTGATGTATTATTGGGCCAACCATACTTGTGGAGGAGACATGCTATGTATGAGTCTAGGCCTCGTGTTGTTGTTATTACTTTGGGAAATAACTTGTACATGATATCGAAGGTAGTACCACCTCCTGTCATCTCTTTGACTACCGCAAAACAACGCAGTAAGATTGTTTCCCAAAATAGGAAATTTATTTTCCTTACAAATCACTCACAGGGAAAGAAAACTATTGTGGCCACAACCTTGAAACACGGCTCCCCTACACGGCTGCAGCATATGGACAAAGTCAAAGAGGAATATGAGAAAATCTTCTCCTCACTCACAAAGGTTCCTCTACACCATCAGGAAAAGCACTCCATTGATCTGACCCCCGACGCACCACTGCCTGATGTTGCCATACCTCATGCGACTACACAAACATAATCCACACATGTACTGTCTAAGGCTGATAAAGAAACAAAATTTACTAAATGCATCCAGCATGTCTGCCTGTAGGTCCATGACATCTTCGACAAATCTAATAACCAATTCAACAGAATTTGCCTCATCTCCTGGAGGATCTCAATGCAATGGGGACCATCACTTCCTAAGGAGGGAAGAATGATCCAGGTGGATATCGGTGGCCACCCACCTATTCCATTTGGACCCGCACCAATAATTCTTCCAGCTTTTCACATTCAGCACAACTTACTATTTTTAGTATGTTTTCAGTTCCTGCACTCTCGAAGCCGTTTTGGGGCCTTAATGATCCAGGTGGATATTGGTGGCCACCCAAATATTCCATTTGAACCCCCACCATCAGTTCTTTCAGTTTTTAAGTTGCAGCACAACTTACTATTTTTAGCAATTTTTCGGGTCTTGAACTTCCTGAGCCATTTTGAGGCCCTAAATGACGTTTTTTGGGCATCGATTCCAGCTATTATGATTCCTTTATAAAATCAATATTCACAGTAGAAGTTGTATTCCTCGGATAGATCTTTCTAACGATGTATCATGTGCGTCAAACGGAGATAGTATGCCAAAGTTACGACCCTCGGGAAGTTGAAACACCAATTTACCCAAATGGGGCCCATAGTTTTGGCCCTTCATCTCCTAGGGTTAGGTTTTTGGACATTTAGAGTTCTCCATTGTTTTCTCAATAATAAATAGGCCTTTGAGCCTCTTTGTAACACAGTTCAGAGGTGTGTAGCTGCCACATCTCTTCTCAGAGATTTGCTACCAACACCCTAGCTATTTTATTTCCATTATGTCTGTAAGCATATTTATGTTATTTGATATTAATGAAATGAAGCACTATTTCCGCTGCATCTCTATGTTTAGGGTTATTTATGTATTTTGTTATGTTCCTTCATAAATCCGAATCAGTGGTATCAGAGTGGGTCTGCTCTTTCTTTGTTTTTGTTTGCATGTCCCCAACGCGGTCATGGTATAAGGAATTAGGGCTCGATCTGGTTGAACCCTTGCAAGATCAGCCTCGCAAACCCGATGACCTCCCATGGCAGAAGAAAAGAAAGAAGAGGGAGCAGAAGATCCTATCAAAATATTGCTCGAGGAGGCCCTTGAGAAACAAAGGAACGCGATGATGGATAACTTTGCTCAGATCCTTCAATGACTGCCCACCTATGGCGCATCTGCATCCAATAGCCACTCCCTTCAAGGTACAGGTAAACTTTGACATTCCTATATTTTAAGGCCAAATAGATGCAGACGCCATAGATAGATGGTTGAATTTGCTATAAGGGTATTTCTCGATCCATGATTTCTCTGACAGAGAAAAGATTATTTTTGCACTCCTTAAAGCTGCCCCCCATGTCAAAGACTGGTGGGAAACCTACTGTGAGGAAGAGGACGAAGGGGAACCCTCTCCATTCTCAGCCACACCCACTTGGAATTCATTCCGAGATGGCATTAGGGAACAATATTACCCGGTGGGGAGCTATGAGGACAAATACATCCAATGGACCACGCTGTGGCAACAAAGGGATCAAGATGTGCACGAACCTAGGAATCTATTCCATACCTTGCGCACAAAGTTGGGTATTAAAGGTTTAGAGAGACATTTGGTGCTCAAGTACTGCGGTTTTCTGCACAAACACACTCAGGAGGAAATGGAGTTCCTCGACATTACATCGCTTGGCACGACATACCACTATGCCACCAAGATCGAGCAAAAATTTAAGCAAAAGAAGTGAGACTTTGGATCTGCGAATCCGAAAGGTGCCCCCTAACCAAAGAAAAAGGGGCAAGGCCAAAGCAGTGTGACTCAGAAAAACACCACAAATCCATAGAATGACACAGGGAAGTGGTGTGAATTTCATAACAGCCCCGCTCACAGCACAAACGAGTGTTAGGCCAAAGAGTCATTGGTGGTCGAACTAAAGGCACCCGAATAAGATGCATTTTCTGATCCTGAGACAAAACCAGACAAAGCCAATGATAAAGGGAATCATATCATTGATGTGGATCCCAGTGCCATTTTTGCCACCACCAAGATCTAGAGGGAGGATCCAGAGGAGGGGGAGCGCCTCTTCCATTCGCAGATGTGGGTGAAGGGTTCTCCACTGCAATTTCTTGTCGATAGAAGAAGCCAAAAGAACCTCATTTCAGCAGAGGTCGTGAAGTGGCTCGGCCTACCCACCATAGAACACCTGCAGCCGTATACCATCGGGTGGCTCCATCCAAGGAGAGATCTCCGCATCCGCCAGCAATGCCACCTTCCTTACAATATCAAGCCATTTACGGATGAGGTATCGTGTGATGTTGCTCCTTTTGATGTAGCTGATGTATTATTGGGCCAACCATACTTGTGGAAGCGACATGCTGTGTATGAGTCTAGGTCTCATGTTGTTGTTATTACTTTGGGAAATAACTTGTACAAGATATCGAAGGAAGTACCACCTCTTGTCATCTCTTTGACTACTGCAAAACAACGCAGTAAGATTGTTTCCCATACCAGGAAATTTATTTTCCTTACAACTCACTCATAGAGATAGAAGAATATTGTGGCCACAACCTTAAATAGGGCTCCCTTGCACGGCTGCAGCAGATGGACAAAGTCAGGGAGGAATATGAGGAAATCTTCTCCTCACTCACAAAGGTTCCTCTACACCGTCAGGACAAGCACTCCATTGATATGACCCCCGACGCACCACTGCCTGATGTTGCCATACCTCATGCAAATACACAAACAAAATCCACACATGTACTGTCTAAGGCTGATAAAAAAACAAAATTTACTAAACGCATCCAGCATGTCTGCCCGTAGGTCCATGACATCTTCGACAAATCTAATAACCAATTCAGCAGAATTTGCCTCATCTCCTGGAGGATCTCAATGAAATGGAGACCATTGCTTCCTAAGGAAGGAGGAATGATCCATGTGGATATCAGTGGCCACCCAGGTATTCCATTTGGACCCGCACCAATAATTCTTCCATCTTTTCACATTCAGCACAACTTACTATTTTTAGTAGGTTTTCAGGTCCTACACTCCCGAAGCCGTTTTGGAGACTTAATGATCCAGGTGGATAATGGTGGCCACCCACCTATTCCATCTGAACCCCCACCATCATTTCTTTTAGTTTTTAAGTTTCAGCACAACTTACTATTTTTAGCAGTTTTTCGGGTCCTGAACTTCCGGAGCCATTTTGAGGCCCTAAACGACGTTCTTTGGGCATCGATTCCAGCTAATATAATTCCTTTTCAACATTAATATTCACGATAGCAGTTGTATTCCTCGGATAGATCTTTCTAACGATGTGTCATGTGCATCAAACTGGCATAGTTTTCCAAAGTTACGACCCTGGGAAGTTGAAACACCAATTTACCCAAACGGGGCCCATATTTTTGGCTCTTCATCTCCTAGGGTTAGGTTTTTGGACGTTTAGAGTTCTCCATTGTTTTCTCAATAATAAATAGGCCCTCAAGCCTCATTGTAACACAGTTCAGAGGTATGCAGCCGCCACATCTCTTCTCAGAGATTCGCTACCAGCACCCTAGATATTTTATTTCCATTATGTCTGTAAGCATATTTTTGTTATTTGATATTAATGAAATGATGCACTATTTCCGCTGCATCTCTATGTTTATGGTTATTTCTGTATTCTGTTGCGTTCCTGCATAAATCTGGATCAGTGGTATTAGAGAGGGTTTGCTCTTTCTTTGTTTTTCTTTGCATGTCCCCAACACGGCCAGGGTATAAGGAGTTAGGGCTCGATCTGGTTGAACCCTTGTAAGATCAGCCTCGCAAACCCCGACAAACTCCCATGGCGGAAGAAAATAAAGACGAGGGAGCAGGAGATCCTATAAAAATATTGCTCGAGGAGGCCCTTGAGAAACAAAGGAACGGGATGATGGATAACTTTGCTCAGATCCTTCAACGACTGCCCACCTACGACGCATCTGCATCCAACAGCCACTCCGGAGGTGCCACTTCCTTCAAGGTATAGATAAACTTTGACATTCCTATATTTGAAGGCCAAATAGATGCAGATGCCATAGATAGATGGTTGAATTTGCTGGAAGGGTATTTCTCGGTCCATGATTCTTTTGACCGAGAAAAGATTATTTTTGCACTCCTCAATGCTGCCCCCCATGTCAAAGACTGGTGGGAAACCTACTGTGAGCAAGAGGATGAAGGGGAACCCTCTCCGTTCTTAGCCACACCCACTTGGAATTCATTCTAAGATGACATCAGGGAACAATATTACCCTGTGGGGAGCTATGAGGACAAATACATCCAATGGACCATGCTGCGGCAACAAAAGGATCAAGATGTGCACGAACTAACGAATCTATTCCAGACCCTGCGCACAAAGTTGGGTATTAAAGATTTAGAGAGACTATTGGTGCTCAAGTGCCGCGGTTGTCTGCACAAACACATTCAGGAGGAAATGGAGTTCCTCGACATTACATCGATCGGCACGGCATACCGCTATGCTGCTAAGATCGAGCAGAAATTTAAGCAGATGAAGCGAGACTTTGGATCTGCGAATCTGAAAGGTGCCCCCGAACCGAAGAACAAGGGGCAAGGCCAAAGTAGTGCGACTTAGAACAACACCACAAATCCAAAGATGGACATAAGGAAGTGGTGTGAATTTCATAATAGCCCCACTCACAGCACAAACGAGTGTTGACCCAAACAGTCATTGGTGGCCAAACTAAAGGCACCCGAATCAGATGCATTTCTTGATCCTGAGTCAGAACCAGACAAAGGAAATAACAAAGGGAAGCAGATCATTGATGTGGATCCCAGTGCCATTATTGCCACCACCAAGATCTAGAGGGAGGATCCAGAGGATCCAGAGGATGGGAAGCACCTCTTCCATTCGTAGATGTGGGTGAAGGGTTCTCCGTTGCAATTTCTTGTCAATAGCGGAAGCCAAAAGAACCTCATTTCAACAAAGGTCATGAAGCGGCTCGGCCTACCGACCATAGAACACCTGCAACCGTATACCATTGGGTGGCTCCACCCAACGAGAGATCTCCACATCCACCAGCAATGCTACCTTCCATACAATATCAAGCCATTCACGGATGAGGTATTGTGTGATGTTGCTCCTCTTGATGTAGTTGATGTATTATTGGGCCAACCATACTTTTGGAGGCGACATGCTGTGTATGAGTGTAGGCCTCGTGTTGTTGTTATTACTTTGGGAAATAACTTGTACAAGATATCAGAGGTAGTACTGCCTCCTGTCATCTCTTTGACTACTGCAAAACAACGAAGTAAGATTGTTTCCCAAACCAGGAAATTTATTTTCCTTACAACTCGCTCATAGGGAAAGAAGAATATTGTGGCCACAACCTCGAAACAGGGCTCCCATGCACGGCTGCAGCATATGGACAAAGTCAGGGAGGAATGCGAGGAAATCGTCTCCTCATTCACAATGGTTCCTCTACACCGTTAGGACAAGCACTCCATTGATCTGACCCCCGACACACCACTGCCTGATGTAGCCATACCTCATGCGAATACACAGACATAATCCACACATGTACTATCTAAGGCTGATAAAGAAACAAAATTTATTAAATGCATCCAGCATCTCTGCCCGTAGGTCCATGACATCTTCGACAAATCTAATAACCAGTTCAACAGAATTTGCCTCATCTCCTCGAGGATCTCAACACAATGGGGACCATTGCTTCCTAATGAGGGAGGAATGATCTAGGTGGATATCGATGGCCACCCACCTATTCCATTTGGACACGCACCATCAATTCTTGCAGCTTTTCACATTCAGCACAACTTACTATTTTTAGCAGGTTTTCGGGTCCTGCACTCCCGGAGCCATTTTGGGGCCTTAATGATCCAGATGGATATTGGTGGCCACCCACCTATTCCATTTGATTCCCCACCATCAGTTCTTTTAGTTTTTAAGTTGCAGCACAACTTACTATTTTTAGCAAGTTTTTGGGTCCTAAACTTCCGGAGCCATTTTGAGGCCCTAAACGACGTTTTTTGGGCATCGATTCTGATGAATATAATTCTATTTCAAAATTGATATTCGCAACAATAGTTGTAGTCCTCAGATATATATTTCTAACGATGTATCATTTGCGCCAAACGAAGATAGTATGCCAAAGTTACAACCCCAAGAAGTTGAAACACCAATTTACCCAAAAGCGGCCCACAGTTTTGGCTCTTCATCTCCTAGGGTTAGTTTTTTGGGCGTTTAGAGTTCTCCATTGTTTTATTGATAATAAATAGGCCCTCCAGCCTCATTGTAACATATTTCAGAGGTCTGTAGCCACCACATCACTTCTCAGAGATTCGCTACCAGCACCCTAGCTATTTTATTTCCATTATGTCTGTAAGCATATTTCTGTTATTTGATATTAATGAAATGAAGCACTATTTCCGCTGCATCTCTATGTTTATGGTTATTTCTGTATTTTGTTGTTTTCCTTCATAAATCCGGATCAGTGGTATCAGAGTGGGTCTAATATTTCTTTGTTTTTATTTGCATGTCCCCAACGCGGTCAGGGTATAAGGAGTTAGGGCTCGATCTAGTTGAACCCTTGCAAGATCAGCCTCACAAACCTCGACAACCTCCCATGGCAGAAGAAAAGAAAGACGAGGGAGCAAGAGATCCTATCAAAATATTTCTCAAGGAGGCCCTTGAGAAACAAAGGAACGCGATGATGGATAACTTTGCTCAGATCCTTCAACTACTGCCCACCTACGGCACATTTGCATCCAACAGCCACTCTAGAGGCGCCACTCCCTTCAAGATACAGGTAAACTTTGACATTCCTGTATTTGAAGGCCAAATAGATGCAGATGCCATAGATAGATGGTTGTATTTGATGGAAGGGTATTTCTCGGTCCATGATTTATCTGACCGAGAAAAGATTATTTTTGCACTCCTCAAAGCTGCCCCCATGTCAAAGACTGGTGGGAAACCTACTCTGAGCAAGAGGACAAAGGGGAACCCTCTCCGTTCTCATCCACACCCACTTGGAATTAATTCCAAGATGGCATCGAGGAACAATATTACCCCGTGGGGAGCTATGAGGACAAATGCATCCAATGGACCACGCTGCGGCAACAGAGGGATCAAGATGTGCACGAATTGACGAATCTATTCCATACCCTGCGCACAAAGTTGGGTATTAAAGATTTAGAGAGAAATTTGGTGCTCAAGTATCGCGGTTGTCTGCACAAACACATTCAGGAGGAAATGGAGTTCCTCGACATTACATCGCTTGGCACGACATACCGCTATGCCGCCAAGATCGAGCATAAATTTATGCAGAAGAAGCAATACTTTGGATCTGCGAATCTGACAGGTGCCCTCGAACCGAAGAACAAGGGGCAAGGCCAAAGCAGTGTGACTCAAAACAACACCACAAATCCAAAGAAGGACATAAGGAAGTGGTGTGAATTTCATAACAACCCCACTCACAATGAAAACGAGTGTCGGTCCAAACAGTCATTGGTGGCCGAACTAAAGGCACCCGAATCAGATGCATTTTCTGATCCTGAGTCAAAACCAGATGAAGGAAATGACAAAGGGAAGCAGATCATTAATGCGGATCCCAGTGCCATTGTTGCCACCACCAAGATCTAGAGGGAGGATCCAAAGGATCTAGAGGATGGGAAGCACCTCTTCCATTCGCAGATGTGGGTGAAGGGTTCTCCGCTACATTTTCTTGTCGGTAGCGGAAGCCAAAAGAACCTCATTTCAACAAAGGTCGTGAAGCGGCTTGGCCTACCGACCATAGAACACCTGCAACCGTATACCATTGGGTGGCTCCACCCAGGGAGAGATCGCCACATCCACCAGCAATGCCACCTTCCGTACAATATCAAGCCATTCACGGATGAGGTATTGTGTGATGTTGCTCCTCTTGATGTAGTTGATGTATTATTGGGCCAACCATACTTGTGGAGGAGACATGCTGTGTATGAGTATAGGCCTTGTGTTGTTGTTATTACTTTGAGAAATAACTTGTACAGGATATCGGAGGTAGTACCGCCTCCTGTCATCTCTTTGACTACTGCAAAACAACGCAGTAAGATTGTTTCCCAAACCAGGAAGTTTATTTTCCTTACAACTCACTCATAGGGAAAGAAGAATATTGTGGCCACAACCTCGAAACAGGGCTCCCCTTCATGACTGCAGCAAATGGACAAAGTCAGGGAGGAATATGAGGAAATATTCTCCTCACTCACAAAGGTTCCTCTACACCGTCAGGACAAGCACTCCATTGATCTGACCCCCAACGCACCACTGCCTGATGTTGCCATACCTCATGCGAATACACAAACAGAATCCACACATGTACTGTCTAAGGCTGATAAAGAAACAAAACTTACTAAATGCATCCAACATGTCCGCCTGCAGGTCCATGACATCTTCGACAAATCTAATAACCAGTTCAACAAAATTTGCCTCATCTCCTGGAGGATCTCAATGCAATGGGGACCATTGCTTCCTAAGGAGGGAGGAATGATCCAGGTGGATATCGGTGGCCACCCACCTATTCCATTTGGACCCGCACCATCAATTCTTGCAGCTTTTCACATTCAGCACAACTTACTATTTTTAGCAGGTTTTCGGGCCCTGCACTCCCGGAGCCGTTTGGGGGCCTTAATGATCTAGGTGGATATTGGTGGCCACCCACCTATTCCATTTGAACTCCCACCATCAGTTGTTTCAGTTTTTAAGTTGCAGCACAACTTACTATTTTTAGCATTTTTTCGGGTCCTGAACTTCCAAAGCCATTTTGAGGCCCTAAACGACGTTTTTTGGGCATCGATTCCAGCGAATATGATTACGATCCAAAATCAATATTCACAATAGCAATTTTAGTCCTTGGATAGATCTTTCTAATGATGTATCATGTGCGTGAAACGGAGATATCATGCCAAAGTTACGACCGAGGGAAGTTGAAACACCAATTTACCCAAATGGGGCCCATAGTTTTGGCTCTTCATCTCCTACGGTTAGGTTTTTGGACGTTTAGAGTTCTCCATTGTTTTCTCAATAATAAATAGGCCCTCGAGCCTCATTGTAACACAGTTCAGAGGTCTGTAGCCCCCACATTTCTTCTCAGAGATTCGCTACCAACACCCTAGCTATTTTATTTCCATTATGTTTGTAAGCATATTTCTGTTATTTGATATTAATGAAATGAAGCACTATTTCCACTGCATCTCTATGTTTATGGTTATTTCTGTATTCTATTGCGTTCCTACATAAATCCGGATCACATTCTTCTTGGTTCCCTCGATCCCCATTGTTCTCATCCTACTGTCACTCTCCTATCCTTTGGACCTTGGATATGGCTTGTGAACTCCCTCCAAACTTGAGTGCTCCCCCTAGGCCTACACTTGTGTCGGTTCCTGGTTATGGTTTGGACACATGTCACGCTCCTTAGGGTTGGATTTTTGGGTCTATCGGGTCGATTTGGGGTCTGGGTCCTTCTAGCCTATTTTCATTGCTAACCTTCTCCATGGTTGTTAGTAGTTTTTCATCCATGCCTTTGGTGTCTTAGGCGGTGGTGGTTTTGTTGGGGGTTTCAACGAAGGTAATCACTTGGTTGTTTAGAGAAGGTCTAGTATTTCGATGTCAGACTCTAGACATTTTCAAAACCATCTTTCCTCTACTCTTATTCATGCTCATTTTACACCTCCCCAAACCACAATTTCTCTATTCCGTCTACACAATCTCGTGGTTACTCCATAAAACCCTGTTCTAGTTTTCGCCCTAGAAAAAGCTCAAATTTGTTGAAGCCTGGATTAAAGAAGGTTTGGTGTATTTTTTGGAAGAACTACCCTCATGCGTCTCTTGTTTTCAATTCAATCCCTCTGCTCATGGGTCTCTCAAGATGTCGCTCCATTTGTACAGGTTCCTCCTGAAGTGGAAATTCTTCATAAGGGTCGGATTCATCTAAAGTTTTCCCATGAAGAAGATAAAAATTCTATGTTGGGTCATTTCTGGCATATTGCCTCCTCGCCAGTTATTTTTTATTTCTGGACTCCCCTCTTTGATGCAACATCTGAACGATCTGATATCATGCCTATTTGGGTTACATTTCCTTGATTTACACTGGATTATTGGGTGGATGAGGTTTTCCAAGATTTGGGAAATTTCTTGGGAACGTATCTAACACATGATGACTCATATCTTACCTCAGGTACTTTGTCGATGGCTCGCATTTTGGTGTTGGTGAATCTCAAGGATGGTCTTCCAGAGGAAATGGAACTAGGGTAAGGGGAATAAAAAATTCAGGAATTGGGCTATGAAGGGGCCCATTTACGTTGTCGTCTTTTACATAAGTATAGCCATCTAGTTAAAAAATTTCCTATGGTTCAGTCAATTTTTAAGGATGCAGACAATCTATTTTGGAAAATGACCCTCCTTCTTCAAGCGGTACTGCATCTATCCCCCTGAGGTGTATCGATGATATGCTCTTGACAGTTTTTGCACCAATGTAGGACCCCTTGTTTCGGGTGCCTCCCCTCCTCCTTGTATTTTTTCAAATGGTTGCTTTGATGCCTCTGATTTTTATAATAAATTGACTTTTTCTATTTCTGAGAACCCTTAAACAAATATTGAGACCTCTATTCTAAACCAAGTCATTTGTAATTGAATATACCTCCATGTGACGTATCATCCCCCTTGATTTCCCCTTCCCAATCACTATCATATATCTCGAATGAGGACTCCTATAATTTTCGGCCTTGCACGAATGGTCAATTTCATAAGTCACAAGACCTTGGGTTGGAACAAATACAACCTTTTTGCTTGGTGTCCCAGGTCCAGGGCCGAAAATATCATATCACTTTGGCTAAGGAGAGCGTCCGGGTGGATATGGCCGCTAGGCGAAAAGCTTCAATCTTTGGGTTTCTTAGAGAAATTACAACCCCCCCCACCATGTTCCCTTATGAAGTTGCTCTTATTCAATTGCAGGGGGCTTGCGAGTCTCCCCAAAATACTCACTTTGAAACATATTATTAATTTAGAATCTCCATATATTATTTGTCTTGAAGAGACGCCAGAGCTGGGAGTTTCGATTGTTCAGTGTTTGGGAAACTTGTTGTGGGGATGAATTTTATAGTTTGTTAATGTTATCAGTCGTTTTGGTGGTGGGTTGGCATAGTCGATTCTTTATTTTTATTAACTCTTGGAGTACTCTAGAGGGCTCGTGGAGTTATTCTCTAAAGAACTGGCTCATCCAGTTTCTTTTCTAAATGGTTATGTTCCCTCTGTAAACCATCCTCCTTTTTGGGAGGATTTCTTTAACAACTCTATTGTCAGACTGCCTTATCTCATTACTGGGGGGGATTTTAATGTATTATTAGGCGTTGTTGAATCGTGGGGGGGAAGGGAAAATCCATACCCACTCACTGATTTTTCTATGAATCCTTGATCTTTGATTCTTTGATTGACCTCGCCCCATTAAATATTAGGCCTTCTTGGTGAAATAAAAGGATAGTTTCAACGTGTGTTGCTAAATGTCTTTATCACTTCCTTATTTATGAGAATTTCCCATGTCAATTTCAAAATATCAAGTAGTGAAGTGGGACTAGTGGTATTTTAGACCATTCCCCTATTTTTTTTCGAATTAAAAGGAGTTTTCCAAAAACATTTTGCTCCATTCAAATTCAATTCTTCTTGGTTGAGGGATGTATCTTTCACTAAAATGGTTAATGAGTAGTGGGTTCACCTTTCCCCTATGTCCAGCCTTTTTGCAGGGCAACATTTTGTGAAAAACCTTAAGCATATAAAGTGATCCTCTAAAGAATGGGCCTCTACAAAGAGGATTTTTGAGGATAGGGAACTCAAAGAAATTGAAGGAAAAATTGAATCATTTTCCCCTACGACAGAGTAGGGTTTTTATTTTGATTCGACCAGGGAGCTTCTTTTCCCATTATAGAAGAAAAGGAAACATATATTAGATCTGCGAGAGGTGGAATGGAGATTAGAGAGTCAGGCTATCTAGCTTGAATGTGGTGATACCAAATTTTTTCATGCATTTGTAAAAGGTCATAAAATAGAAAATACTATATGGGAATTAAAATAATTCAATCTTAGTGAAGTCTCCTCTATTGCATAATTTTCTTCTATGGGTGTAAATCACTTTAAAAATATGTTCAGTTCTCAGGAGGAGGTGACTATTGCGAAGGTCCTTCAAATTGAACTCCCCTTTCCCCATTTATTAGGTGAGGAATAAAACAAGGAAATTATGGTTGAGGTATCTAAGGAAGAACTTAAATCTATCCTTCAAAGTTTTCAAAAGGAGAAAATCCCTTGGCTGGATAGCTCGGGTGTAGACTTTTATTTAGGGCTTTATGATATATTGGGGAAAGATTTGCTGGTTGTTATGGAGGAGTCCTGCAAGAAATAATATATCCTTCCAAATTTAAATTCCACTTTCATTATATTGATCCCCAAGGTGGAATATCCCAACTCATTTTCAGATTTTTGGCCAATATCACTATGTAATGTGATTTACAAAGTGATTTCGCTTTGCATTAAACCTATACATTTGTCATCCATTTCAAAGGAACAATTTGGGTTTTTGGAGGGTAGACAAATTCATGAAGCCATCGGGGTGGCCAAGGAGAGTCTTCACAGCCTAGAGACGATGAATCTTAAAGGGAAAAATTTCAAGCTGGAGTTATCAAAGGCATATGATTGAGTAAGTTGGATATACCTCTGTATAATACTTAATCATGTGGGTTTTTGTCTTGAATCCATTTATTGGATCATGAGCTACATTCAAACTACCTCTTCATTGTGATTTATAAATGGTGCAACCTCTCCTTTCTTTCATTCTCAAAGGGGTCTTCAGAAGGGTCGTCCTTTATCACCTCTTATTTTTCTTCTCGTTGCAGAGGGTCTCAGTCATCTCCTGGGCGAGACAAAATCTTCTGGTTCATTTCATGGATTTTTGGTTTCCGTTCTCTCGCCATATCACATATCCTTTTTGTGGATGACATACTTATTTTTTGAAAATGGGGATCTAGGCGAGGTGGGGATCCTTAAATATATCCTAAACATTTTTGGGAAAGCATCATGAATGCTTATCAACTATCAAAATTATTCTCTTCTGGTAGCAAATTTGGATGTTGTCTTTGATCAATCTATCATTGAAATCCTCCCTATGGAATGCTCATAGTTAAATGGGGGTTTCAAATACCCGAGGTTTATGCTTAAACCAAATTCATATAGAAGGGACGACTGACTCTAGTTATTGTCAAAGGTGGAGAAACATATCAATTCATGGAGTCATCATTGGATATCTCAGGAAAGCCATCTTATTCTTATAAAATCTGTCCTGGGGGAAATCCCAGTTTACAAAGCATCATTGGCTTGGATCCCAAAAGGGGTTTTGGAACAAGTTAGGAGGATATGTTTTAAGTTTTTATGGTATGGCTCCGACGACAATTCCACTCTTACATGGGTGGGAGGGCAGAAAATTGCTAATAAAAAATGTCTAGGACGCTGGGGACTAAATAATATTTTTTGTTCTCTCATGCCCTTGTGGCCAAGGGGGTTGGCGTCTTCTTTTGACAGAAAGTCTATGGATCAAGGTGGTTATTTCCAAGTATATTTCTACCCTCTCGGTGTAAGACTAGCTCAAATTGGTTGATAAGACTCGTCAAAACATATCCACTACCTGGAGAGTTGTTCTAAACATGTTCGAAACTATTTGAAGTGGTATGTTGTGGATGGAGGGATCAGGTACTCGTGTTTGATTGGGGATTGATCCATGGTCAGGGAGTGAACAAACTCATCTTCTTTCTGTCGAATTATTAGAGTCCCTTCGGGAACGGGGGATTTGCAAATTGGCACATATTGCAGACCTTTATTCTTCCACTATCTAGTTTCAAGGGTGAAAATCAGCAAATGATTTAGAGATTTCGTGAATTTTTAGGAGACAATGGCTTGATTATATTTATGCTCTTCACTTGGGACACATCAAACTTTCAGATAGGGAGGACAAATTAATTTGGCTGGGGGCTAAGAGCGATCTCTACTCTCCAAAAGCGGGGTAAAATTACATCTTTGTTGCTATTAATCTACCAGAAGGAAAATGGTGGTGGATTCAGGTTTGGAAAATTAAATGTTCTCCCAAGAAATTTTTATTTTTATTTTGGTGCATTGTAAGCATTAAGGTCTCAACTTGGGATAATATGTTGAGAAGGTTTGCGCAGGGCCTGAGTATATGTGCGCTTTGTGATGTTGTTGGTGAATTGATTGCCCATATTTTTCTTCACAGTTCATTTTGTCAATCTGTTTTGGCTCAATGCAGAATCTCCAATCCGAAGGTCTTGTTTTGGCAGGGTTTGTCTGTGGACTCTGCTTGACAGAATTGGTGCTCCAATCTATTTTGGCTCTTCCACTTATTATTATCTAGGGTATCTGGATCGCTCGCGATAGGGTGATCTTTCAAGATTTCATCTCCTCTCCTTGTCTCATTGTGGCTGAAGCCATGACAATCATCAACCTTTTCCCTCAGGTTTCTGAACCTCATCGCATGTGTGTGTTGGTAGAGGTTACCCCAGATAAATATATCCCATGGGATTTCTTTGATGGTTCCTCCTCAGAGATGGGAGGTCACAGTGGTGTTGGTATCATCCTTCATTTATCCTTTGATCATTCCTATCATATTTCCATTGGTTTGGGAGTTGGGTCTACTAATTGTGCAGAATTACTAACCTACAGATGTCTTATTGCCTTCGCCATTGACCTTGGAGTGTCTCAACTTCAAATAAATGGAGACTCAAAATTAGTGGTTTCTTGGTTGTCTGGATCTCAAATTTGCAGAAATTTGCTTGATTCCATGAATTTAAAAAATATGATCACTTTGTGTTCATGTCAACACATATACAGGGAATTGAACAAAGAAGCGGATGGTCTTCCAAAGGTGGCTCTCAACTTAGATATTCATTTTTGACGGGCCACAAAGGTGTTCTATGATCAGTCATTGATCACATATTTCCGTTGTGCTTCAACTCCCCCTCGTGTTGGGGATTTATGGTTTTTATACATGAAAAATTATTTATATTATCATTATATGTATATTTTTCTTGTTTTAGTGTTATTTTCACTGATAGACCGATCAAACTTTTATTTAAATATTTTTTCATATGTATGGATGACGACATAACCTGTGATGGTAGATAATCGTGAACAAATTTATTTCATGATGAACTGGATGGACTGAATAAATTGCATACACACATTCATGTGTCTATAGAATGTAATTTTTGTTATAATAAATAAAAATTATAGTTTTCTCTGGAAAAAAAATATCAAAAAATTAATAATATTATAAAATATCATGTGATAACAATGATATTTTGTAATTTTGTTGTGATACTAATCATTTTTATTCAAAAAGAAGGGGATTAATGGAGATTAGGAATATCTTTTTGGTTTTTGAAAAAATTGTTTTGAATAATAATTTCTGTGTTTTTACATGTTACTTGGATGATTTACTAGATGTGAATTCTATGTTGTATTTTTACAAGATTCGAAGGTAATTTAAGTAAATCTAAAATGTATTATAATATACAATTTCATGATTGAAAATAATGTGGTTTACTTTCTCTTTCGTTTTTCATAGATTAATTTTTCATTTGTCTAAAGTAGAATTAAGGTATTTGTTGAACAAATATATGTTGGTTAACCTGAAGATAATGAGACTTTATAGTGTTGCTCTACGCATTAATAAAATTAAATGAATATTAAAGAGAGAGCGGAGAAAAGATGTGAAAGTAGAGTACAGATGTTACATCTTGGCTTTATTATTGAGGTAGTAAGTGGATTATATATATATATTGGCTTTATTATTGAAGTAGCAAGTGGATTAGATATTTTATTTTTTTTATTTTTTTTAATTGTAGTAAAATGAATATTAAAGAGAGAGTGGAGTATTGATATTATCCTTGACTTTGTTATTCGGGTGGTGAAGTGAACTAAAGGTACAATTAGTTTCTTTTGTTATTGGAGTAGTAAAATGAATATTAAAAAGAGAGTGGAGGTGGAGTAGAGATGTTACTTCTTGACTTTATTATTGGGTAGTGAAGTGGATTAAATATACAATGTCTTGTTCTTGACTTTTATTGGGTAGTGAAGTGGACTAAATGCACCATTTTTTTATTTTGTTATTGGAGTGGTAAAATAGATATGAAAGTGAGAGAACAATAGAGATGTGAAAGTGGAATAGAGATGTTATTTATTGACTTTATTATTAGGCAGTAAAGTGAACTAAAGATACTATTTATTGATTTTGTTTCGTTATTGGAGTTTTAAAATAGATATGAAAGAGAGAGAAGAGTAGAGATGTGAAAGTGGAGTAGAGATGTTATTTATTGATTTTATTATCGGAAAGTAAAGTGAACTAAACATACTATTTATTGATTTTGTTTTGTTATTAAAGTAGTAAAATGAATATTAAAGAGAGTAGAGATGTGAAAGCTTAGTATAGATGTTACTCTTGATTTTATTATTGGATAGTAAAGTGGAGTAAATATATTATTTCTTGGTTTTGTTATTGGAGTAGTGAATTGATTATTATTGAGAGAGTGTAGTAGAAATGTTACTTTTTTTATTTTAATATCAGAGTCTTAAAGTGGACTAACGATACTATTTCTTATTTTGTTATTAGAGTAGTAAAAATGAATGTTCTTTAGAAAATCAATACTATGTACTATTATTATAAATAATTAAAAAAAAAACAATATGTTATAATGAGATTGAAAAAAAAAGTTCAATACAAAGAATCCATTAACAATAAATTAAAAGATGAAAAATATCTCTTTACTATTACTAGTTTAGATAAATAAATAAATATTATAAAGACAAACTCTTAGTTGCAATTTTTTTTTTCAACAAGAAAAATATACAATACTAGCCTACAGCACTAGCCTTTGTTGATACAATCTTAAGATGTTGATGTGTAGCTACATCATTAAATGTAGACAAAATTTGGTCACAAAAATAACTTTTTGGTGGTCCATAGAGGAGCATACATCCATTATTAGTAGATTCCCTTGAATGACTTTTAACATATTTTCTCACTTTTGTTGATACAATCTCAAGATGTTGATATGTAGCTACATCATCAAATGTAGACAAAATTTGGCCACAAAATTAACTTTTTGGTGGTCCATAGAGGAGCATACATCTATTATTAGTAGATTCCCTTGAATGAATTTTAACATATTTTCTCACATTTAAGGAAGATAAACTCAGAGTCAATTGGAAACAATTTTACCACATATTGAAAATGATTTTAGTTTATCTCACTAGAATCCCAATATCATGTTGGTCTATCATTAAGACTATCAAGAGTCATGGTTTTGGTAACACCTAACGATCAACATCATACATAACACTTAGGATATTTGAACCAATTATAGTTTTAATCAAAATTTACCATTTTAACAAGTGTTGTAGCTTAGTCCCTACCACTCAAGTTAGAAATTATTCTCTCTAAAAATTGCATTAAAAATTATAACCTACATTGATCAATGCTAAATTAATAGTCTCAATATGCAAATCAAATCCTAGTCTTGCTTTGGTAAGAACTAATACATTGAGATGTGAAGTGGATACATTAATGACTTGCTCATGTATATGGACTTACATATATTTTGGTGGATAGTAACCACCACTAAGTCTACAAATTTACAATTTTACTTCTACATAAGTGTTGAGGAAAACATAAATAATGGTGGGAAGTAACTTTTGGTAATTTTATTTATTTGTATCTTATTCCTATTCATTTTTTATGCAAAGACTTGCTTAAATTATTGTAGGAAGTAATTGATGGTAAATATGTTACTTACCAGAGTATGCTTTATTTTCAAGGATATTATTAGTCCCTTAAGGCACAACTCTAGCAATCGATTTTTTGTTGACCATTATTAGATTAACAATGACCAATGCAACCCTTTTCATTAAAATTTTTTGAAAAATAAATTTAAAATATGCATAAGGTTGCATTAAAAAATTAGTTGTTTTGAAGTACAACCATCCATCCGAAGAAAAAAAAAATAACAAGCCTTTAAAGCCCTTTCCATGTCCCGTCGGGCGAGTCTATCAATACACATTATAAATACATAGCAAAAAATAAGAAACTTTTAGCTAGCCAGGAAGTATATCTTGGAGAAGAAATAGAGTAAAAAATAAATGTGTCTTCTCTAATCATTAATAATATCCATGTGTAGGTCTTCTATGAAAGGCCGTTGATAGTACTCATAAAAAGTGTCATCTAGTTTCTCCATGAACTTCCATGTGCCCAAATTTTATTCAATGCACACCTTAGAAAGTGCATCTGCAGTAGTGTTCCTTTCCTTGTAGACATGACAACAGGAAAGTTGATGAAAACCATGTTTCAATTGTACGATCTATTCAAGAATAGGTATTAGTGTGTGCATATGATATCTGGTGACCTCATTGAACCAATTTATAATAACCAAAGATTCATTGATAATCTATAGTTCTTTGCATCCCTTTTCTACCACAAACAAGAGAAAAAGCTTGAGATTGAGTAATTCTGCATATCATTAGTACCCATGCCTAGCCCACTTTGAAGTTTATAGAAGTGGTTTTCCTTTAGAAATAAAACAACACCTCCACTTTCTCCCCTAGTAAGGGAGGGCCCATCAAAATAAGCCTAAGGGTAGGAGCGGTCCACTTCTTTAATAGTAATATTCCTTGGCATGTTTACAAATGCAACTTCAGAGATTAAATCATAAGTAGCTAGAACTTGAGTTGCCACCCTTTCAGGAGTTGTAGTCTTTGCTTGGAAAATGTCATTATTCCTTGCAATCTAAATTCCCCAATTGATGATAGGTGATATATTTCTGAGTTTTTTCGGGGCTGCATGATCCTACCAGGATTTCCAAGATTCTTTGTATGAGATACCATGCAAAATAGAATCTAATGTCAAAAAATGACGCACAATATTCAACACAACGATGGTAAAGTGACATATAAGGAAAATATGGTCCACTATCTCCTCCCCATTTTTACAAAGTGTACACTAGTTACACCCAATTATGCATCTCTTCTTTAGGTTATCACCAGCGGGGATCTTATTTTCTAGTATTTACCATAGAAAGAACCTAGATTTTTTCAGGAAACTTCCATAATTTCTTCCACCACCAAGCTAAATCCCCTAACTCTCTGTCAACAATGATATACAAATAACCCATCTTTAGAGAATATTCTCCATGAGGGGAGTGCACCCAACACAAAGTGTCAGCCTTATCCCTCAATCTTGCATGATAAATATTGAGAGCATTTGTATAATCCATCCATTGACCTAAAAATCCATTCAACAAATTTAATTAATTAGCATCCACCCATCCCTAAGCCTGCATTGATGTTCTAGCCGGAACGATCACCTAGTTCATAGTATGCCTCCCATTTACATGTTGGAATTCAACAAGCTCTTGTGGTAGAAGATAATTCTCTCCACATCCCACCCACGGGTTAATACCGATTTTGATTTTTTCACCAAATCCAACATTCCTTGCCAGTCCCTCCTCAACCACATTTAATGAGGTTAATATTGTCTTCCAAACCACATCAACATTCATCCTGTGCTTTTTTGGGATCCTGATTCAATCTTACATTGATATGGAGTGAATATATTTTATGCAAACCACTTTTGTCCATAGAGTTTCGATAGAGGCGATTCTCTAACCAACCTTGGTCACTAAAACTCTAGAAAAAGAAAACAATTTTTTCAAGCCCCAACCTCCCCACATCTTGGGCAAGGTAATTTTATCCCATTTTACCCAAGAAAAACCCGACCATGTCTTGAACCCATCTACAAAAATCTGCAGCAAATCTTATGAACAAATTTTAGGACCACCTTTGGAATCCAAGACAACGAAATCCAAAAAATTGGAATGGCTTCTAGGACATATTTAATGAGAACTAATCTACTTGCCCTGTAAATCCATCTGAAACTCCATGCCTTTATTCTCTTCTCTATATTTTCTATTATCCATAACTGTTCCACCTTTTTATAATCATTGGGCTTTAGGTGAAATCCCAATTATTTGAGCCCTTCATAAAAAAAAATGTGTGAAAGGGAAAGGGATTTTGGGTGTTTGCGAGCTCATCTTTAGACAATCCCCCCTTTGAAAACGTTGATTTCTAAAGGTTAATCATCATACTTGTAGCCTTCTTGAATAAATACAAGGCCACTTTGATAGTTGCCAAGTCTCATCTGGACTCATCACATAAAAGAAGAATATCATATACAAACAAAACATGTGTTATGGCTAAATCACTAGAAATTGTGGCACCCTTTATATCACCCATCCTTTTGGCTTCAAACAATAATATACTTAAAATTTCAACAACCAATATAATAATAATGGTGAGAAAAAACAACCCGGAAAAGGTCCTCTCTCAGCATGAAATAAAGAAAAATATGAACCATTGATAAGCACTGCAAATGGTACTAATGTGATGCAACACATGACCCAATTCATGAAACTTACCTCAAAACCCCGGTGGGTCATTAAAATTTTTATGTAGATCCAATTGACTCGATCATATCCTTTGTACATGTCTATTTTGAGCACCAAACCTTTTAATTTATTTGTTTTTAAACTATTAATTCCCTCCTATGCAACCCCAATGGCCCCGTGAATTTTCCTACCTTCCAAGAAGGAAAATTTATCCTTTGATACATTTTTAGATATAACCGACTTCAATCTATTTGCAATTGTTTTTGCAGTGATCTTGTAAATACAATTACATAATGAGATGGGCCTAAAATCGTCAAAAGTGTGAGGACAGTAAGTTTTAGGAATAAGAGAAATAAATTTGGAATTGAAAGAATCATACATCCTCCCATATTTTTTACTGTCCTCAACCACCTTGTTGAGATAAACCCCTAAAATTGCATAAAACTCACAATTTTTTTTTATCGACCAACCATCATGGCTCGAGATTTTGTCTCGTTGAAACCTGTGAAGGACCTTTTGAATCTCTTCCTTAGACACCATCTCCATAAGAGAATGATTACCTTCATCATTTATGAAACTATGAAAATGGCGAGCCATTGAAATTACCTCAGCTAAGGATACTTCCTAGGGAGCCTTAAAAAATTTGCAAAAACAACTTTTCCCTAGTCAGAAAATATCTTCAAAATTTGTGGCTTTGCCCCCATTCGAATCATCCAAGGCTCATATAGTATTGTAGCACAGCGCCCCTTTGCAAACTGCTGAAAAAACTTCATATTTTCGTCCCCACATTTAAGCAAAATCGCTCTACTCTTTAACCTACGTGTCTCCTTTTCTTGCAAAATTATATTCCCGGTAGCCTATAACTAAATGATCCTTTGCTTGGTCTTCTCCAATAGATAACCACCCCCCCCCCTTCTGGGTCTTCCAACTTCTCCAATTCTTGTTCTACAATTTAAAGAACCCCGTCATCCCTTTGTTTTTTAGTGATTGACCATTCCAACATGGCCTTTTTTACCCTTTTGAGATTGTCAATGAATTGAACCAAGGAAAAACCATATCTATCATGACTGAATAGGATCCAATGATCAACAAAAAAATTGCATAAATATTCATCCCTTAGCTAAAATGAATAGAATTTGAAGGAGGGGCCTAGCTTTTTTAATTCTCCTTTAATTAGAGTAATATTGTGCGGTGATCTGAATTACCCCCCACCCCAAACCACTGATGAAAGAGCGGGATCATTTCCAACATAGATTCAACTAGAAAAAAAAAATCAATCGTCCTTTCAATCATCACATCACCAATTCTTCGATTCCACTGGGTGGGATTATACTTAATTAAGTCTACATCACTTAATTTGTGAGTGTGCAAAAGGTGTATGACGAATTCAGAGAGGGGGTCAAGGTGAGCATGAGGACCCCATATTTTAGAAGCACCTAAAGAGAAGTTAAAATCACCCCCAACAACTAAGTTATCAACATTCATAAAGGATCATACTATTAGCCTTTCCTAGAAGGCATTTCTAACTTGACATGGGTTGTATTATTCACAAACTTTAGCTCCATCCTTGATTCAAAAACAAAAATATTGGCTCCCAGAACCCCCTCCAATCCCAATGAGTCAAGATTTTTGACAGTTCTTTTATTAAATCCCATTGCTAAACCCATGAATATCCCTTCTACTTCATCTGCTACAAAATTTCAACCCAGAAATAAATATTCCAACATCCTTTCAATCACATATCCATTCCAAAAAGTTTCTTGAAGGAAAATAACATCAATGTGTTCAAATTGGATCAATCTTCTCAGGGCTAGTATTTTAGAGGGACTAGCTAGCCCTTGATAATTAAAGGAGAGAAAGATAATTGAGGGGCTAAGACTAGGGTTTGCGCTACTCTAAGTGCCCCAATGATGGATTTTGTTTGTCAACTATAACATCCTATTTGGATTTTAGTTTTTGTCGAGATAAGAAGGATTGCCTGACCCAAGGATTCCTGAAAACCTTGGAAAAAGGACCCAAACCTCCCATGGCATCCATAGAATCCTTGATTTTGACCTTTGAGCTAAGATTATATCGAGTATAGGTTTAAAATTATGTCTAATAATCCATGGAAGGGGAAGGGGGAGGGAATGGGATACACACACCAAAAAATGCATTGCATAAGATAAGAAAAGTCCAAGAAGAAAGGATTGATCCCATGTCAAGAGAACTAAAAGAGCTAATGAGATTAGATACAAGGAGGGAAGATGAGATAGTACCTCACATAGGAGTACTTGAAGATGAATGGTCAACCTCCTAAGGAGCTCGCTCAAATGCGTGCTTCCCATAGATCCTCAGCCTCAAATATTCTTCCACCAGTATTGTTGGGTGCCAGTTTTGTACACTTTTCCTACATTTGTTTTCCCTATTTTGCCTCATGAATATAACCAGTGGGACTATCTTTGCCTCTTTTTCCTACCTTTCTATCCTAACTTGTGTTGTTTCACCTTATTTTCATTACTCTGCCATTTCATCAATTATTATGATATATCTAGCCTTTTTATGACTAATCGAGGATGAATGTTTAGAGAAGATCTATGGCCTTTATGTTGTCTTTCTACATTTCATTTGTAGCACCAAATATCCCAAGAATGAGGTACATAGGAGAATTTAAGGGTGTGTTGTTACAGCGAGCGATGCTGTTACACCTTGTTGTTACAGACCCACCGGAAAACTGTTGTTACACTCTTCTGTTAAAGATCCGCTGGCGAACTGTTGATATAGTTGTACCGCTAATTGGATCTCATCAACACCTGTTGTTGACCTGTCTTTTAGCTGTTACACTACAACTGTGGTTTTATTGTGATAGTTGTAGAATTTGTTTAGCATTGTATTTTTGGATAACAACCTATGGGCAACGTTGATTGTAATCTACAATTTTCTAGTCAGAATTTTATTAGGAAGTGGTTATAACTATATGTATTCTATTTCGATCATCATGAGAATCATAAGATTCTCATGACTATATAGTAACCACTATATAGTTCTCAGGCCCTAGAGGTCGAAAGTTTAGTGGAGAACAACATTATTTTGGCTCTATAATTTTTCTCATATTAATACAGATTATCCTCTTATTGATGTTACTTTCGTTATTCAGTTTAGTTTATGTTAAGTTATTTTCTCTACATGTGCCTTGCTAGGGAGGAAGGGCCCTCCTTCTTAGCAGGGATTGCAGTGATTAAGGTAGTTGTGTATATGTTTTTGTATTTTGGTTTATGTATCAATAGAGGTGTTGTTGCTGTTGTTTCAGCTGTGAATATATCCGCTTCAATTTCAATACTTTGTATGTTGTTACACATACGATATTAGAGACACCATCTGGGTACTTATTGTGTGGCGCGCTAGAACAGATTAATTGAAGTGTGATTCCAGCCTTGTAGATCATTTTATTTATGCATGAGTGATTTACTTTCAGCATTTACTTCAGCAACGATTTATTTTATTTGGAATTGCTTCTGGTTGAGGGTATCAGCACAGACAGTGCAACTGTCATTAAAATAAAAAACGTCCCTAAAATGATAATTTATGTGTATTGTTTAGTCATTCAATATTGAGTAATACAACCCAAAATTTTGGCATCATTGTAGGGGATGGCAGTGACAATCCAATCAATCAGGGTTGTTTCTTAGAAGTGCAATTTTCGTGTGTTTTTAGAGTGTCTCCAACAACACAATTTCCAGGCAGTAAGACGAGAGGTAAGAACCTGCGCAGCACTCTAACGAACTTGAAAAGGCTCACCAATGTCTTGTTTGGACACTTAGAATTTGAATTTTTGGGTGTTATTTTAGGGTGTCTTCAGCTATACAGTCGTTGGGTGATAAGACAAGAGCTAAGAACTTGCGCATTGCTCTAACGAACTTGAGCGGGCTCAATGTTGTAGAAACCGAAGCACTTTTAGGACGAAATGATACACATAGGGCCCATGTGTGTCGGTAGGACAACATCAACATCTAAAAACACCCCCCACTCTACTGACTACATGAAATATGGGTCGTAAGAAGGAATAAAAGAGTGTAGATTTGGGAAGAAATACATTCTTTGGAGATCTGATCTTAAGGGAAATAAAGGAACAATCCACGTCATACAGAGATAATAGGAAGACAAGACCATAGAAAGCAACTACCATATCAAAGCTTGGACCATCGGTGTCTTTCGTTTCTGGACCTCACCACCCATCAAACAACATATCCACTCCTGATACCAAGACTCTAGATTCAAAACAACAGTGGAGAAACATTGATCAGGATCTGAGAATTGAAGGAGACAGAGAGACCAGTGGGGAGCGTTAGGGACCTGAGGAACAACATTCAATCATCATTTGGACACTGGTAGTGTTGTTAAACAGTTGGTCCTGGAGCAGTCTGATCCTTTTATTTGTCAATCTCCAGTACACTCCGAGGTCAGTTCATCCCATTAGGAAGAATCAACTATGGGGGACGAGAATGTCAAGACAGATAGCTCTGTTACTTTTGAGTTCCCAATAGTAGTAATATGGGATGAGGCTCCTATGAAAAACATTCCTTTATAATCCCTACCATCCTTTCAAGGGATGGATGTTGAAGACACTGATACCTTTCTGTTCGAATTCAATGTGTTGTGTAGAGGTTATGACTGCACTTCAGATGCCCAGAAGCTAAAATTATTCCCTGCTACTCTGAAAGGAGCACCATTAAGATGGTTCATGAGACTGGGTGTTGGCACGATTCGAACCTGGAATGACATGAGGGAGGCCTTCCTCTTTAAGTATCAAGATTACTGTCGAACCGAGGATTTGAAGGACTAGATTTTCAGAATTGCACAGAAGGAGGAGGAAATCCTGGAAGAATATATGGAGTGATTTCACTACAATTTACAAAGGTCTAAGTTCATTAACTTAGACCCGGAAATTATAAAGCCAATATTTTTAAGAGGTATAAGAGATGATTGTTTTGAGCATCTGAACCTATTGGGAAAAAGGAGACATATCGCAAGAACCGCTTGATGAAATAATGAAGCTTTGCATGTGTAGCTCAAGAGGATCGGTCAAAGGGAAGGTTTCAGTTCATGATCCTTCAGTCCAGATACAAAAGTCCACGAGTGGAGGAGTAACCAGAGCAGAGATCGGGAAATTATGTGAGGATTTTAAAACTGACCTCCTTAGCACTCTCTCTGCCCAGATCACTACAGTACAAGTCAAGAAATAACAAGCAGAAGTTAAAGCAGCCTTAGTAATATTCTGTCCCCGATGCAAAAAGAAACATTTGGAAAGAGAATGTGGACTGAATAGTGTCAGCCTGTGAAACATCTATGAGTTGGCGCATTCTACGAATTAGTGTCCTGAATTTCCCAGACTGAAGGCGGTACTTAAAGAATCAAGCGAGGATGTTCAATATTCTTATTTCATTAGATCGAAAAGACCATAGCTGTCACGACCTATAGGTATGCCTTCAGATTTTTCCTCTTTTAATCCTTGGAATAATGTTTTTAATAGTCAGCAATATCCATGGCAGTATCCTACTAGTTCCTCAACACAATTCCCTTCACCATGGAACTAGCGGTCATCTACTCGACCAATGCAATATCATCCATCAAAACCCAATCCTTGGGGTCAGAACTAGAGAATTAATGACCAAGGTCCAGTACCCCATCCAATACCAATACAGCAACATCAATTACAATTGTCTTCTATTCAAAATCCTACACCTTCTGTCTGACCCCAATTACCTGTGAAACCTAACTCCAATCCAAATAATAAGGCAACCCAGAGCATGGATGCTCTAGTTACCCTCCAGACTTATCTTATTACTCCTATTGGACTTAATGAAGTTCAACTTCGACCAGGGAAAGTGATCAGATCTGAGCATACTCCCATTATTACCGAAGAATGTGAGTCACCTAGAAGGGATATGGGAGATTCTGAGGCAGCTGTTACACATGTAACAACTGATTCAACACCCGTTGTTACATCTGTAGCAGCCAGCTCGGGAGGACCTGTTGTTTCTACAGCAGCCAATCCGAGCAAGTCTGGTGCATCTGTGATAGCTAACTCAGCCGTTAGCATTCAAAATCCTCCATACCCTCAACAATTAACTGAAACTGGGTTGGTCTCACAACCTGAATCTGAATTCCTCAAGAAACTGAAAAATTTGTTGTGCGGATTTCGTTGTTACAAGCTCTTAAGGAAGTACCTATCTATGCTAAAACAGTGAGGGATATATGTGTCAAAAGACCTGGAAGGAAACCTAAAGACCCTGCTACTATCCATGTCATGGGGAAATTGTCCGATCTTTTGATTAATCAGCCTTTGTTGACTAAATATAATGACCCAGGCAACCCTACAGTGATTGTCCATATTGACAATCAGCCTATAACCAATAATTTGACTGATCTAGGGGCAGCTATTAATGTCATGACTAAATACCTCTTCATATCTCTAGGACTTCATGGACTTAGACCTACACCCACAGTGCTTGAATTAGTATATAGGTCCTGTGTCAAGCCCAAGGGAATGATAGAATATGTGGTTATCACTGTGGCTTCCTGGAATTATCCGGTTGATTTTCTCATTTTACAAACCAAATCCAACCTGGGGGGTCATCCTTTAATCTTGGGAAGACCATGGCTGGCCACTGCAGACGCATATATCGGATGTAGGTCTGGATCTATGGTGATCTCAAATGGAAAGGCCACTCAGAACCTAAACCTTTATCCCCCAACAAAAACTCATATGGATTCAAGTAGTCCCTGGTGGGATGAATTTGCACCTTAATCTGATTTTCCCTACCTCTTCTCACGCTTGGGAAAGCACAATACTTTAAGGATGAAACAAAGGACGATATCATTAATGGTTTTATTAGTAATTCTCTCTCTGTTGCCTCCATTAGAGATTTGGGGGAATAAGATGAGGTAGATGATGAAATTATTGAACATTTGAAAACAACTCTGCATACTATCGGCAGTCCCATTGAAATCGAACTTGGAAAATGTTTAAACATCAATCCTATCCTGATTGCTGAACAAAATAGATTGTTGATACAACTGTTACAGAAATACAAAAAGGAATTTGCATGGGACTATACGGATATGAAAGGAATCCATCCTGGCCTATGCGCTCACCACATTTACCTTAAAGAGGACTGCAAACCAGTTAGACAACCGCATCGCTGAATGAACCCTGCACTTAAGGAGATAGTGAAAGAAGAATTGCAGAAAATCCTTAATATGATTTCATTTACCCCATTTCTGATAGCTAGTGGGTGTCTTCGCTTGTCATAGTTCTGAAAAATAACAACAAATGGAGAGTCTGTGTTGAATATAGAGAACTTAACAAGGCCACTCAAAAGGACCATTTTCCTTTACCATTCATTGATCGGGTCTTGGATACTCTCTCTGGAAAAAAATTCTTTTCATTTCTAGATGGGTTTCGTGACTATAATCAAATACAGATTGCCCCGGAAGACTAAGACAAGACAACCTTTACTTTCCCATGGGGTAATTTTGCATATAGAGTCCTTCCCTTTGGCCTCTGTAATGCACCAACAACCTTTCAGAGGGAAATATTGGGTATTTTTTTTGATATTTTGAATGATTTTCTTGAAATCTTATGGATGATTTTACACCCTACGGGGATTCCTTTGAGACAACATTAGCTAACTTGGAAAAAGTGTTGGAACGTTGTGAACAAACTAATGTTGCTCTAAGCACGGAAAAATGCCACATGATGATGACCGAGGGAATTATGCTGGGAAATTTCATTTCGGCAGATGGAATCAAGTTAGATCCTGCAAAAATTGAGGTAATCTCAAAAATCCCGACCCTAAGACTCCAAAAGAGGTACGTAGTTTTTTGGGACATGCAGGATACTATAGGAGATTTATAAAGAACTTTTCAAAGATTGAATCTCCTCTATTTTCATTACTCATGAAAGATGTGAAATTTGTGTGGACATGGAAGTGTGAGCACGCCTTTTTAAAGTTTAAAAACTGTCTAACAACAACACCTGTTTTACGAGGAACAAACTGAGAATTTCCATTTCATATTGCTACGGATGCATCTGACATGGTTGTGGGTGTTGTTCTGGGGTAGCTGGAGGAGAAGAAACCTTACGCCATTTATTACATCAGTAATAAATTAACTCAAACAGAACTCAACTACACTGTTACTAAGAAGGAATTCCTAGCAGTAATGCATGCTATCAAAAAATTTCGGCACTACATCACCGGGTACCAAGTATTTGTACACACTGACCATGCTGCAATTCGATTTTTGATGAAAAAGCCTATTAATAATGGTAGATTTACACGATGGTTATTGCTGTTACAAGAACTTGATATTACTATTTTAGATAAACCCAGAAAAGATAATGTAGTTTTTGATTTTCTTTCTAGATTAACTATAAGTGATGACTGCACTATCACTAAGGATTCTTTTCCTAATGAATATATTTTTTCCATCTCTACTCACTCACCATGGTATGGAGATATAGCTAATTACCTTGCTGCAGGAAAATTCCCACACCAATTGTCTTCTAAGGAAAGGAGGAATATTATACAACAGAGTTCTACCTACTCCTGGATAGAAGGAAATCTCTATCACACAGGGCCAGATTTTCAGATTAGGTGATGTGTTAGAGAAGATGAGGTATTTGAGATCTTGAAGTCTTGTCATGAGGAACCTTGTGGAGGACACTTCATTGAAAAGAGGACAACACATAAAGTACTCTCAACAGGTTACTATTGGCCAACTATATTCCAGGATACCAAGAATTTTGTGAAAGGATGTAATAGCTACCAAAGGATGGGCCAACCTCTGAAATCAGATGAGATGTCGTTACAACCTCAGATAGTGATAGAAACATTTGAGAAATGGGTCCTAGACTTTGTGGGGCCAATTAATCTTTCATCACAACAAAAATCATACATATTGGTTTGCATTGATTATGTCACAAAATGGGTTGAAGCAAAGGCACTAACTAGAGCAACAGAGAAGGTTGTTTCAGATTTCATGTTTGAAGATATTTTTGTTCGCTTCGGGATACCCAGAGAGATAGTGACATATGGGGGGGCTCAGTTCACATCTCATTTGATCAATAATATGGTTGAAAAGTATGGAATTCATCATATAATCACTTCACCATATCACCCACAAGAAAATGGTCAAGTGGAAAGCACCAATAAATTCATTGAGGGAATCTTAACAAAGACGGTAGCTAGCCACCGAAGAAACTGGGCCGAAAAACTTCTAGAGGTACTGTGGGCTTATAATAAAACATTGAGGAATACTAAATACTTCTCACCATATGAGTTGGTGTATGGTAAGAATCCTCTATTTCCCATAGAGTTTGAAATAAAGACATTAAGAACAACGTTGCAGGTCAATCTGGATTTGAGTACAACACATACACAAAGACTAAACCAACTCAATGAGTTGGAAGAGAAACAGTTGGTTGCTATTCAACAGACAGAGATCATTTAGCAACAAAGAGCTAGATGGCATGATGGGTTTATTAAGAAGAAAAGTTCCAGAAAAGAGATTTGGCTCTTTTGTATGATTCAAGGTTCAAAGATTTCAAAGGCAAGCTCTGCACCAAATGGCTAGGTCCTTACAAAGTGGACATGGTCTTTGACAATAGGACTATACAATTGGTCACGATTGACAGTGCTAAGACATTGTTGCTGGTTAATGGGCACCATCTAAGGTTATATCATTAACCTGCTTCGAAGGAATCATTTTTCAACATTTTCGCGAACTCTTATCTTCATATTACAACAACAGGGGAACATTCTCCTGTCCAGCTTGAAAATTGAAATTCCAATAAGTGTAGCAGTTGAAAACCACCCTTGTGGCAGCTGTTACACCTGTTTAAAAAATAATAATAAATAAATAAATAAAAATAACAAAATAAAACAAAAATAATAAATATAATTGTGAAAACCCCTTTCGGGGGCGCAATCAGACAATTGGTAACAACTGAAAACGACTCTTGTGGCGACTGTTACACCCATGTTTTTCTCCCTGAAACATCATCTTCCCTTCCTGATCCATTTTAAAGGATGATGGTATTCATTTAATTTTCTTTTCTGTACCAATTTCTCCTAATTATTATGTTTTTTGAAGAATAATCTAAGGGTTGTCTTGGTTGTTACACATGTAACAACCGACAGCCACGAACACTATTTCTTGTGTTGCATCTCGTAACAGCAATAATCGTGCCATCCAAATGCAACAACATGAGCGCTGCAAGCAAAACACCGCCAATTCGAAATATTCCTCCACGTCACCTAACGTATGTTATTCAAAAGGTAACATTATCATTTATGATTTGGTGATTATTGGCAGATGTAATGATATTCACGTGATGGCCATGGGAAGCCATCACCATTAAGGCGGGGGAGGGGATATGTCTTGAAATCATTGCAAAAATCCTTAGTCATAAACCTCTATCAAATCTACATGCACCCAATTAATAACACAATTGCCAATGATGACTAAATCCGGTTGGAAAAGAGTGTGTGTACTAGATCCCATTACTTTCCATAATGAGACATTTATGAAGATTAGTGTGAGGTAAAAATCGGTAATCCATAAAATATGTCACCTCCCATCAACCCCCTCGACTGAAACCTTGCACCCTCATTGCAAACTCGTTAATTAGGATAAGCAGATACGTCAAGAAGCAGTTAGCAGTGCAGTGATATTACAGTGGGGCTGAGAAGCAATAAGCGAATTCAAAAACAAACAGCAAGATGGGTGGAGCAGTGGTCAAGCACGAGCCGGATTCTATGGACGCCTTGAAGAATTTTCCAGAATCCTACCATATATTCAGAGACACCGAATGGATTGAGTATTTCCAGAAGCTAGAAGGCTCAAACGAGGCTGTGGCAATCAAATTCGCTCAGAATTTGAACAAAAATCAGACCCGAGTTAGGGCTCTTCAAGTTGAGGTGACTAAATATGTAATTGCCCAAGTAACTACTATTCCAGTAGAGGGACGGAGGTGGTTTAACAGAAAAATCAATGACCCCTCCTTGAAAGAAGACTTCCTAGAAGGAGAAGAAAAAATGGAGAAGAAAGGGAGAGGAATTGACAGGTTGTCGCTTCCTCATCCTTGGGCAGATGTCGCCCTGGGTTTAATTAAATATATCACTTGTGAGGGAATATCCACGAGAGTGTTTAACTATCACTTTCCTCTATTTAATCACCTTTGGCACCAACAAAATATTAATATTCCATTCTACTTGTTAGGGAACATCAAGCATATGGCAGTAGCTGTAAAGATAGCAACACACCCGCAAGCATGTGTGACCAATCATGGAATCATCAAATTAATCGTGTTGGATGCCCTAGGTCAGCAAGGAAAAAATTGGGAAGAATTGAAGCAAAAGAGGTCGAGGAAAAGCTGGGGGAAACAGACCACGACTTCAGGAGGAAGTCAGGGAGAATTGGAAACCCAGACTCGGCCTGCTAAAGTTAAAATTGGGAAAGAACTTATTGATGAACCAATTGGGGATAGAAGACCAAAACAAAGGGTGAAATTCAGCATACCTGCAGAACCTTTGCCTACAGCCAGAAATTAGACAAAAGCAGAAGTATTAGAAGAAGAAAGGCAACCCTCCTCATGAGGTAAGGGCGAAACTCGTGTCTTGTTTTTAGAACTCAAAAATCTAAGAAAGGAAAATGAAGAATTAAAACGAAAATTATCTAAGGGGAAGGAAATCTGGTGTCTGTATTCATGACATGTTTTCAAGAATTAACAACAGTAGAATATAAGGTTTGTAGAGAAAACATCATCCCAATGGAAACATAAATATAACAGTAGGAGGTTGTTACACAATAACCCACCGAGGCTACTGCTATTACACAAGAACCAACAGTTAAAGCAGAGCCTCTTGTAATAATTGACCTAGAAGCCGACCCACAAGAACCTGTGGAGGCCACTCCTATTGTAGAAGAAACAACAATGGACACAGAGGCTACTCTAGGTGGAAACGAAGGGGCTGGAAACCCACCCAAGAAGCTAATGTTACACAAAAACTAGCAGCAAAGGTGGAACAACCCCTTTCAGAAGAGGTTGTTACACCCATTATTGATGTGTATATTGAATACATAGGAACGTTGGGTCCCATATCGGGATGGAGTTCTCAGAAAATATTGTTAATTTCTGACTTACAAAATCGGAAACAGGAAGAAATCTCCCTTCGGGAGGGGAAGATTTCGCTAAAAGAACATCAGAGAGAGATAGGAACCTTACATGAAATATGGATGAAAGAAGAGTTGAAGAAATGATGGGAGAATTATAAGAAGAAGGAAACTCTAAAGAAACAGGAGGAACAACTGCTGTTGTTATAGCAGCAGGTTCGGGATCTTACCATATACAAGCAAAAACTTCATGATCTCGCCCTCAATTTATGTTCTTCCACTTGCACATTTTTAGATGTGTTTTGTGCCTCCGATTTCGATGAGAAAATCCTATTGTGTGAGTTATTATTACACAATATCATTTGTGAGCATGTGATTATGCAGATGGTTGTGACAGTATTCTCCTATATGGGGGATCTTCACTTGCGGGCTTTTGTGTCCTTCATGAAGAATCAGATTGAGTAGCATTTGGCAATCAAATCTATGGATGCTAATGAGGAGAAGATGGCATTATGGGTTCGGGCAGAACTGGGATGGGATTCTTAGTTAAGGTGAGAATTCAGGAGAATGTTGAGTACTCATGGGATAAAGGAACCGACTGCCACTTATAGAAGAAGGATTGTGAACTTCTTCCTTAATAAATTCTCAATGATGAAGAGCTGAGCCTTGACTAGGTGCTTGAAACGCACGGAAGCCAGCAATGCTGAACTACTGAAGGGGGACCCATTCTCATTATAGAATTTTGTGGTGGTTTTTACACATGTACCAACATATGCACAGATCGTACAATCCCTTGGTGCTTTGTGGCTCAGATTAAGATTCAAGTTTCCTTTGATCTGGCTACCAATTGAGGATTATCAGAGTAATTATGAATTGAGTAAGTATGAGTCAGATTCCTGGGTACGACAGCTGATGGCCAATCAGGGGTATAGGTTTGAAGAAGAAGATACAGCTGGCGCTTATGATCTCACCGACCTGCACCAGAGATATTCCCATGAGAGATGAGTTTGCATGAGGACATGCAAGTGTTTTAGTTGGGGGGAGATGTTGGGTGCCAGTTTTGCATACTTTTCCTGCATTTTTTTCCCTATTTTGCCTCATGCTATAACCAGTGGGACTATATTTTCCTCTTTTTCATACCTTTCTATCCTAACTTGTGTTGTTTCACCTTATTTTTATTACTCTGCCATTTCATCAATTATTATGATATATCATGCCTTTTTATGACTAATCGAGGATGAATGTTTGGAGAAGATCTATGGTCTTTGTGTTGTCTTTCCATATGTCATTTGTAGCACCAAAGTTCCTGAGCATGAGGTACACATGAGAATTTAAGGGTGTGTTGTTACAGTGAGCGATGTTGTTACACCTTGATGTTACAGACCCGCTGACAAACTGTTGCTACACTCTGTTGTTACAGATCCGCTGGCGAACTGTTGATATAGTTGTACCGCTGACTAGATCTCGTCAATACCTGTTGTTGACCTGTCCTTTAGTTGTTACACTACATCTGTGGTTTTATTTCGATAGTCGTAGAAATTGTTTTGTTGGGTGTGGAGCCTAATTATCTTTTTTATTTTGTATCACAGCATTGGACCCCTGTACCTTAACGGGGCGGAAATGCCACCCATAATTTTATGTTGCCTAGGGGGTCCAGGGGGAGGGCGAATGCGCTTTATGGAGCCCCCCCTTGGCGGGGGGTTTCTGGGGCAGCGCCCCCGAAGCTAAAAGCAGATGTAAAATTGCCATGTAAAAGTATAGTAATTTCTAGTCAATCTAGGCCGTTCATTAGGCGGATGATCTGACAGTAGAATTTTTGTTTAGTTTAGGGTTTTTTGCCCTAGAAGGCAACCCTTCGTTTGTATGAGGGTATTGTATTGCAGCTGTGTATGGTATGTGTATTCTCAGAGCGATAAACAGATAGGGAGAATGTGAGAGAGAACATAGGATATTACAGTGGATCTGCTGTAGGTTGTGTCTCTTAATTTTGCTGGATAATAGAAAGGAAGGACTGGTTTTTCGGGTTGGACGTAGCCCAAACTGGCTGAACCATGTCTATCTGTGTCTCTCTGGTTTTATGTGTTTTGTGTGCTTGTGTTTTCTGCATATTTTATGTGTTTTATTGCTCTGTAATATTTAATTTTCTAACATGTTTAGCATTGTATTTTTGGATAACAACCTATGGGTGGTTTTGATTGTAATCCATAATTTTCTAGTCATACTTTTATTAAGAAGTGGTTATAACTATATGTATTATATTTTGATCAGCATGAGTGTTAGGAATCTGTAATCAGCAAGATTGGCAAAGTCCAATCACAGAAACAACATCGTTTCAACCACTTTGGGATTCTAGGATCTAGCCCTCCTGAATCCGGAGAGGGATCTCTCTCATAAGTTGCAAAGATGGATTTTTCTTTGAAAGTTTATGGTAATGATGTTAGGCTAGTTATGAAGGCCACGGGTTTTGTTTTGTTTTTGGATGGTTGAGCATGATTATTATTTGAGGTAGAAAGTCCTAAATGCAAAGAGTTTCAAAGGTGAGAAGTTGCAAGCAATTAGAGTAAGCTTTGGCCAAGAAGATAGATAATTGCAGGTTTTAGTCCATTGGGCTATGGAGTCATAATAGGGTTTAATTGAAGCAGCAAGGGGCAAGAGTGGTCCATGGGGCAAGTCATCTATGTCTAAAAATCTCTTCAAATTTGATTTATGGAATGAAATGATACATAAAGAAGGGGAATTTAAACAGATGAAGAACAAAGAGCATCCCAGGATCTAGTAAGTACTTTGAAACTAGCCAGCCTTTGACAAACACTTAAGAAAGACAAAGAAGCAATCCAGGATCTGGTAAGTACTTCGAAACTAGCCAGCCTTTGATATACTTTCAATAGAAAACACTTAAAAACAAGGGGGAACTTGAAAGCAACTGTTGGAGTAGAAACTAGCGGGCCGGGCTCACCACAAATCCTCCCCTAGCTCTAATTTACTTGGTAACTTTCAAGACAAACACAAAGATAACACAGAATGGCCTAAGATCTGGTAAGTACTTTGAAACTAGCCAGATTTTAACACATTCCAAGGGAAACTTCTATACAGTCTTTTGGGATAAAACTAGGACCAGGGCACACCATATATTCCTTAGTTCATCTCTACTTAACATATACTGAAAATAACATTTAAGAATAACAACTAGCTCAGGTAGTAGGATGAGGGAATGCCAAAATTCCTATGCTTAAACTGAATTAAATCATTCCTAAATAACACAATTTGGAAGAAAACATACAGATAAAGATTTTTAGTCAGAGAAGGATACTGATATACAGTAGTTCCTAACTCTATGCATGTTGTTCTTTATAAGAGAAGATGAACAAATTGAAAACATAAGTAAAATAACAATTCACAATAAGAAATAACATCACCGTCGACATAGACCAGGATCCCATAAATCAGCTTGTATTGATGCTCCAAACCAGTTACAGCTTTAAGTCCAATGCTTTAGTTTAGCAATCATCTACACTTCCCAGACTAACTTATCTATCACAAGCAGAGCTCCAAGAGCCAGTGAACACTATTTACAAGTAGAAGACTCAAGCTCAAGTATATTTCAAAGTTCAGCAACCAACATTTTCTCATCTTCTACAACAATATTTATAGAAGGATGAGGAGGTGGGAGAGGATAAAATAACTCCAAAGATAATTAATACAGATTGATAACTTCTCGGCCTTTGAGGGGCTCGATGGAGAAGTTTACAGGTGTTCTCTCTGTATTAATGTTTTACATTTAAGATTCAAGCTCGGTGAGAGATCTTGTTGAATTTTGAGGCTCTGTGTCATGAATGTAATAACTCTGCTGATATTTTTACATTAAATTCCTTTGGCAAAATTAATTCTTCAGCTGCGTTGAGGAAAATATCTGATTTTGATCAATAACTCCGGCCTTCGTTTGAATGCGTGTGGCTACAGGTGGCACTGTGGTAGCTGAGAGGAATCAATTCGCCTCTTTTGAGGTGGTGGAGGCCTTCCTGTCCATTAAACACTTATGATTTTCTTTTAACTGTGTTTTACTTTGGAGGATTAGGCTTTTGATAATCATTCTTAGCCATAATCCCCACAAATTGTCTTCAATATTTTGTTCTGCTGTGTTCTGTCTTAGACACTGATACTCTTTGATTGTGATTTTATTCACTGTGTCTTGTTGATGTGTAGTGCTGCGCAGGGCTCTCAAGGCATCAATGCCCATGAAGCATTGACAAGATGTGGAGTTTGAACTCTGCGAATGGTTTCTTTTTATGCACCAAAGGCACGGGAATCGTCATTCTCGGCCTTTAGCTTTTCCTTCAATATCATGGAAAAACCATTGATCACCTGCAAAACACAAACTAATTAAGAAATCCTGCTTTGTGAGGTAAACTGCTTCAGAGGGCATGGGGAGAAGCGTGTCTGTTGGATGGCATCATGCAACGGTTGAGATCTGTTGGGGATTGTTTTGGAAAAATAATGGGGGTTAATTAAGTCAGAACCATCGATCTGCAAAAGATCGACGACCGGGAGCGATCCGGGAGGAAACAAAGTGAAGGGGTCACTTTATATGGAAATGGCGAAAATATGATGAGATAAGGTTAAAAACCTTTGTTCGGAGGAAAATATGGTTCAAATTGAAGTTGGCGGTTCGGGATGATCGTGGGCTGTCAGATGAGATCGACCCAAAAGATCAATGGTGGAGAATAAATCGGGAATCGACGATCGGAGGGGGGAAAAGTAAAGTAATTAGACGCACCCAATGGAAAAATCCAATGCGATTAGATGAAGACCGTCGATCTGCAGATCAGATTGACAGTGGGAGATGCGTTAGGAGATTGCAATCGGCAGGGTAATGAACTTGGAGTGCGACAGAGCGATTGAGCGCTGGCCGTTGATTTGAGGATCAGATCAACGGTGGGGAGTGAATTGGAGGGATGTAAATCGGAGGTGGAGAAATGTAAAAGCGCAATATACATCTCCGATGCGATTGGTGCGATTGGGGAAGGCCAACGCGATTGCGCGATCGGGCCATCGCAATCGGAGTTTTTGTTTAATGCAAACAACAACGCTTTGTGATTTGCTCTGATGCGATAAGTGCTTGTGACCTTTAGCACTTGGTTCCAGCGCTGGGGCACATGGAGGGGAAGTGGTTTAAGACTTAGCCCAAGGAGATTAAGCCTTAATACTAAAATATGTATTTTTTATGATTTTTTCAATGTTTTCCAATGGATTTGGGGGTTTCGATATAGTTTAAAAATGAGTTTTAAAGTATGTAAAGATTATTTTCATGAATGGAAGAAGGGAAATGATGAAAAATAAAGGAATTTTATGGAGAAAAAGGGGATAAAATGAAGGTTAGTTTTGAGTGGAGGAAGGGGAAAAATGATGATTTTGCAGCAGTCTTTTCTCATGAAATTAGCGGAATTTCTGAGTATAAAAAGGGAACAACAGTGAAGATTTGGACAAAGGCATGAGACCTTCAAGTGTCTTTAAGAGATAACACCTTTTAGCAATAAAAAATTGTTTCTTGGAGACTCAAAAAATGTTTTAGCCATCATTTGATATAACAAATTTTATAGCTGGCTAACAGTGGCTCCACTTGGGGATGGTGCCTTCTTGAAGGCATCAAGAACTTCAGACTTGCATTCTCTAGGAGGCTGATCAGTGCCTCATCCATTGGGCTACTTTTCTTTCCTGGATGATATTACTCTGAAAACATATTAGCAGCCATAAAAACAATGGATCTTTCATCTACAAGCTTTCTACCTACCCAATCCTACTGATCTAACATTTTTTCTTCTTTAGAGTGCACTTGGATTGGAAAAATCTTTTCACAACATTTTATTCTTTTGAAAGCAGGAAATCTAATCTATTTCTACTCCTTATTTCTCCATGGAATCATATTAAATAGTTGAGTCCATATGTTTCTCTACCTAAGCTACTAATCTGTTAGGATTAAACAGTCTAACATATTTTTTATTCTCTAATTTCTAAAACAGAAATTTAAAAATAGTCAAGTCAAGATTAAGCTGTTTGAATTGCTGTGATCTATGGCATAAAAACAAACTGCACATAGACATTTATTTTGCAGAAAATTTAAAACAAAATGGAAGGTTTAGGATCTGAAATTTCAAAGCACTTCCTTCATCTTTGTTCAACTCTGTTTTGACTTTTATTTGAGCTGTTTTTTGTTTGTTCTCTGGTTCAAATTTTGAGCTAATTAGAACCAGTTATACATCTTCTTTGACTCAGAGATTAAAATAGATTGAGTCATTCTCTTTGGAAACTTAGGTTCAGATTTTGAGCATGTTTGAACCTTTAATTTCTAGCCTAATCTACCTACTGATAAGCCAAGATTAAACAGTTTGGCAAATCGAATTCACTACCCTATCAGCAGAAAATTTAAAGCTAATTAGTCAAGATTAGGCTGTTTGACTAACTAGAAGTGTGTTTTTCAGGAGTGGCATTTAAGCTTGCACACTTTTAGATTTGTTTCTCTTTTTTTTGGTATGGGGCTGTACCTTTATTGTTTTTACAATCTGCCCTCTTTTCTTTCTTTCACTGTTTTTGTATTTTTGATTTTTCTACGAAGACAAAAATCAACAACTAACTAAATGCTCAAAGGCTGAGCTTTATTGACTTTCCTATCTAACCTATTCTAACATGGAGTATTTACATCTTCATATGACACAAAAGTGCCAATGTAACCAGTTGAGTAGTGTCCAAAAGAAAAAGAAATTCTGGCTACTGGTCAGAAGTAACCATATCACATTTTGAATATTTTCTTCAAAACCAAGGCTATTATAGAAGGTGACAAATTTTCATGTATTTGGCTCTTGCAAAGGATCCATGCTTGATAATTTGAGCCAGTTGGGATTTCCACACACTCGTCCAAAGGATCAACAAAAAAAGGATGAAGATTCTCCTCCTTTTGGTCCTCCATGTCTGGTAGATTGTCTGCTTCCAAGACTTCAGCTTTGAGGACTATGTCTTCAGTATGTTACTTGGAAGTATCATCATCCTTAACCTGCACAATAGAAAACAGTGAAATATCTTCTTTCTCTAAATTCATGCTTTCTTATGATATAAGTTCAAGTTCTTTGAATGACAAATTAACATTAGTGAAGGGAGAAGTTTCTTCTTGAAAAGATGGTATATCCACAGCATGATAGTCTTTTATTTGTTTTTCTCCTTCATCTTCCTCATCATCTGAACTATAGGATTCATCATATTTGGCAGTTTTGTCCTCTTGTAACCCTAGGATGATTGGATTTAGTGGCTTGAACTCTGTGAAGAGGTTATTGTATTCTTCATTACTCTTCTCTTCACCCTTTGAGTTGAAAGGCTGCTGATTTCCAATTATGTGAAAGCCATTTATGATAGATCGAAATGGATGTTTTTGGTTTTAAAGTTGATGATGGTGAAACTCATAACACCAATCGAACATTGGTTGCCCTGTGTGATTAGTTTCTGCTTGAAACTCATCATCATCATCAGACTGATTAAAATTTGGAAAATCATCAGAATAAACAATTTCATCATTCAAACATATTGGGTCATCAGTTTGCTCTTCTTTTCGTTGATTTACATGTTTATTTTTTGTATCAAGACAACGAGATGGAGTAGGTAGATGAGTGGAAGCGTTTGGTTTAGATGAAGGTTTAGAGGCTGACATTCTGTTCAAATACTAGATCAATCTCTTCCTCTGTTAAGAGAGGAGTTTTCTTTTTACTTAGAACAGAGGTACAACAGTCCTCTTTGTCTTGTGTTGGCTGATTTTGAGGCTTGATGTCTTCTTCAGCCTCTTCTAGGGGAAATTCACTTGTGTCACTAACAATTTTTGCATTTAGGTCATGAAGTTCTCTTATCAGCATAGGACAAGACATAGGTAGGCAATCAAGCATTTCTTAACAACCTTCTTCATTGCTTTCTTTGTAAGTTTTCTCATCATCTTTTATAAAGTGTTGATCATAATACATGTCTTGGTCAGAGTCTTGGTCTTGAGGTGGTTGGGCTTGTGTTTGATCAAGAGAAAGCCTAGCTTGTTCTAGATCATCAATATTCATATTGGCCATCAACCTATCCATTCTCTTTCCAAGCATGTACATCATCTTTTCCATCATGATTTCTTGTCTATTTTCTTTATAATCTTGTTGATCATACATGTCTCGGTCCCTGTCCTGATCTTGAGGTGATTGGGCTTGTGTTTGATCAAGAGAAAGCATTGCTCGCTCGAGATCATCAGCATCCATATTAGCCATCAACCTATCCATTCTCTTTCCAAGCATGTACATCAACTTTTCCATCATGATTTCTTGTTTATTTTCTTTATAATCTTGTTGATCGTACATGTCTTGTCGGGGTAGAGTTTGAGTTTGATTAGGGAAAGGTATATGTTTCTCTGGATAACCAACATTGAAATTAGCCATAAACCTCTCCATCCTTCTTCCAAGCATGTGCATATTTTTCTCCGTCATGAACATATGTTTGTCTTTTGGGCCTATATCTAAATCCATGTTTATAAGTCATAAAAGAGGTCACTGCGTCTGCTCAATCAGTTCCAGATCTTCTACTAGTGGATTCATTTGGTCTTTTGGGAGTTTCAGAGTGTGGAGTCGCTAGGTGGAAGATTTTTAACTCCTAAGGAGGTAAAATGTTTTATGGTCCACCACCATATACCAATCTAAAGAGATCATGGGTACTCTGAGTCTTAGCAATATTTAAAATGAAAAAGACTCAAGATCCCCAGTATGGTCACCAGAAATGTTAGGAATCTGTAATCAGCAAGATTGGAAAAATCCAATCATAGAAACAACATCGTTTCAACCACTTTGGGATTCTAGGATCTAGTCCTCCTGAATTCGAAGAGGGATCTCTCCAATAAGTTGCAATGATGGATTTGTCTTTGAAAGTTTATGGTAATTATGTTAGGCTAGTTATGAAGGCCACGGGTTTTGTTTTGTTTTTGGATGGTTGAGCATGATTATTATTTGAGGTGGAAAGTCCTAAATGCAAAGAGTTTCAAAGGTGAGAAGTTGCAAGCAATCAGAGTAAGCTTTGGCCAAGAAGATAGATAATTGCAGGTTTTAGTCCATTGGGCTATGGAGTCATAATAGGGTTTAATTGAAGCAGCAAGGGGCAAGAGTGGTCCATGGGGCAAGTCATCTATGTCTAAAAATCTCTTTAAAGTTGATTTATGGAATGAAATGCTACATAAAGAAGGGGAATTTAAACAGATGAAGAACAAGAGCATCCCAGGATCTGGTAAGTACTTTGAAACTAGCCAGCCTTTGAAAAAAACTTAAGAAATACAAAGAAGCAATCCAGGATCTGGTAAGTACTTCGAAACTAGCCAGCCTTTGATATACTTTCAATAGAAGACACTTAAAAACAAGGTGGAAGTTGAAAGCAACTGTTGGAGTAGAAACTAGCGGGTCGGACTCACCACAAATCCTCTCCTAGCTCTGCTTTACTTGGTAACTTTCAAGAAAAAAAAAAAAGATAACACAGAATGGCCTAAGATATGGTAAGTACTTTGAAACTAGCCAGATTTTAACACATTCCAAGGGAAACTTTCAGACAGTATTTTGGGATAAAACTAGGATCAGGGCACACCACATCTTCCTTAGTTCATCTCTACTTAACATATACTAAAAATAACATTTAAGAATAACAACTAGCTCGGGCAGTAGGACGAGGGAACACCAGCATTCCTATGCTTAAACTGAATTAAATTATTCCTAAATAACACAATTTGGAAGAAAACATACATATAAATATTTTAATTCAGAGAAGGATACTGATATACAATAGTTCCTAACTCTATGCATGTTGTTCTTTATAAGAGAAGATGAACAAAGTGAAAACAAAAGTAAAATAACAATTCACAATAAGAAATAACATCACCGTCGACATAGACCAGGATCCCATAAATCAGCTTGTATTGATGCTCCAAACTAGTTATAGCTTTAAGTCCAATGATTTAGTTTAGCAATCATCTACACTTCCCAGACTAACTTATCTATAACAAGCAGAGCTCTAAGAGCCAGTGAACACTATTTACAAGTAGAAGACTCAAGCTCAAGTATATTTCAAAGTTCAGCAACCAACATTTTCTCATCTTCTACAGCAGTATTTATAGAAGGATGAGGAGGTGGGAGAGGATAAAAGATCTCCCAAGATAATTAATACAGATTGATGACTTCTCGGCCTTTGAGGGGCTCGATGGAGAATTTTACAGGTGTTCTGTTTGTATTAATGTTTTACATTTAAGATTCAAGCTCAGTGGGATCTCTTGTTGACTTTTGAGGCTCTGTGTCATGAATGTAATAACTCTGCTGATATTTTTACATTAAATTCCTCTGGCGGAATTAATTCTTCGGCTGCGTTGAGGCAAATATCTGATTTTGATCAATAACTCTGGCCTCTGTTTGAATGCTTGTGGCTACAGGTGGCACTGTGGTAGTTGAGAGGAATCAATTCGCCTCTGTTGAGGTGGTGGAGGCCTTCCTGTCCGTTAAACACTTATGATTTTCTTTTAACTGTGTTTTAATTTGGAGGAATAGGCTTTTGATAATAATTCTTAGCAGTAATCCCCACAAATTGTCTTCAATCTTCTGTTCTTCTGTGTTTTGTCTTCGACACTGATACTCTTTGATTGTAATTTTATTCACTGTGTCTTTTTGATGTGTAGTGCTGCGCAGGGCTCTCAAGGCATCAATGCCCATGAAGCATTGACAAGATGTGGATTTTGAACTCTGTGAATGGTTTCTTTTTATGCACCAAAGGCACGGGAATCGTCATTCTCGGCCTTCAGCTTTTCCTTCAATATCATGGAAAAACCATTGATCACCTGCAAAACACAAACTAATTAAGAAATCCTGCGTTTTGAGGTAAACTGCTTCAGAGGGCGTGGGGAGAAGCGTGGCCATTGGATGGCATCATCCAATGGTTGGGATCTATTGGGGATTGTTTTGGAAAAATAATGGGGGTTAATTAAGTCAGAACCATCGATCTGCAAAAGATCGACGGTCGGGAGCGATCTGGGAGGAAACAAAGTGAAGGGGTCACTTTATATGGAAATGGAAAAAATATGATGAGATAAGGTTAAAAACCTTTGTTTGGAGGAAAATATGGTTCAAATTGAAGTTGGATGTTCGGGATGATCGTGGGCCGTCGGATGAGATCAGCCCAAAAGATCAACGGTGGAGAATAAATCGGGAATCGACGATCGGAGGGGGGAAAAGTAAAGTAATTAGATGCACCCGATGGAAAAATACGATGCAATTAGATGAAGACTGTCGATCTGCAGATCAGATCGATGGTGGGAGATGCGTCGGGAGATCGCAATCGGCGGGGTAATGAACTTGGAGTGCAACAGAGCGATTGAGCGCTGGCTGTTGATCTGAGGATCAGATCAACGGTGGGGAGTGAATAGGAGGGATGTCAATCGGAGGTGGAAAAATGTAAAGGTGTAATAGACATCTCCAATGCGATTGGCACGATCGGGGAAGGCCGACGCGATCGCGCGATCGGGCCATCGCAATCAGAGTTTTTTTTTAATGCAAACAACAACGCTTTGTGATTTTCTTCGATGCGATAAGCGCTTGTGACCTTTATCACTTGGTTCCAACGCTGGGGCACATGGAGGGGAAGTGCTTTAAGACTTAGCCCAAGGGGCTTAAGCCTTAATACAAAAATATGTATTTTTTATGATTTTTTCAATGTTTTTCAATGGATTTGGGGGTTTCGATATAGTTTAAAAATGAGTTTTAAAGTATGTAAAGATGATTTTAATGAATGGAAGAAGGGAAATCATGAAAAATAGAGGAATTTTATGTAGAAAAAGGGGAGAAAATGAAGGTTAGTTTTGAGTGGAGGAAGGGGAAAAATGATGATTTTGCAGCAGTCTTTTCTCATGAAATCAGCAAAATTTCTGAGTATAAAAAGGGAATAGCAGCGAAGATTTGGACAGAGGCATGAGGCCTTCAAGAGTCTTGAAGAGATAACACTTTTTAGCAATAAAAACTTGTTTCTTGAAGACTCAAAAAATGTTTTAGCAAGCATTTGATATAACAAATTTTATAGCTGGCTAACAATGAGAATCATAAGATTCTCATGACCGATCTATCCCTTGATTTTCTGAGATGTAACCACTATATAGTTCTCAGGCCCTAGAGGTCGAAAGTTTAATGGAGAAAAACATTATTTGGCTTTGTAATTTTGCTCATATTAATACATATTATCTTATTATTTTTGTTACATGCATTATTCAGTTTAGTTTCTATTAATTTCTTTTCTCTACCTGCGCCTTGCTAGGGAGGAAGGGCCCTCCTTCTTAGCAGGGATTGCAGTGATTAAAGTAGTTGTGTATATGTGTTTATATTTTGGTTTATGTATCATTAGAGGTGTTGTTTTTTTTGTTTCAGCTGTGAATATATCTACTTCAATTTCAATACTTTGTATGTTGTTACACATATGATATTAGATACACCAGCAGGGTCCTTGTTGTGTGGCATGCTAGAACAGATTGATTGAAGTGTGATTGCAGTCTTCTAGATCATTTTATTTCTACATGAGTGGTTTAGTTCCATAATTTACTTCAGCAATGATTTGTTTTATTTAGAATTGCTTCTAGTTGAGTGTATCAGCACAGACAGTGCAACTGTCATTGAAATAAAAGACGTCCCTAGATTGATAAATTTATGTGTATTGTTTAGTCATTCAATATTGATTAATACAATTCAACAAGTATGGTTTGGGGCGCATCTTGTTGTTATTATAGAGCAAAATCCTTCGACACTGAACCTTCAGGGGTTTCAACCTTATTCCTCCCTATTGTATAATCTCTTTGGATCTTTCATCCTTTCCTCCCAGTGAAATGGAGTGGACAATCCCTTATAATTTGACCAACCTTGTGGCATCTAAGACTCCTGAAAAGGACGCCCTCGTAATCTAGAATATATTTGTGGAAGAGCCCTTGATAAGTAATATTCAACTCTGTTATCAAACCCTCAAAAGAATCCAAATTACCATGACTCTGGTAATGGCCATTCTTCCACTTACTTCATAGGATATGTAAGATTCCATGAAATATCACAAATTATCACTAGTGATTTTGAAGACATCCTGAGACCAAAGTTGGGAAGGGAACCTTGGAATCCTCACCCATATCGGGCCATAACCCAACTTTTCTCTGTTAGCGTCAAATAGGGGATTCTAGCTCTTCATTAAGGCTGAAGCTAAATTAATGCTCCATGTTTTACCTAGGACCCAGCTGACAACTTCCACATTGATGAATTTAAGAATAAAATGAACCCTGAGTGGGATTTCTTATGACTAATGCAACTTATAATATCTAAATTTGAAAAATAAACATTAAATTTTCAATATTATTAAAAAAAAAAAAAATCATTTTTCAATGTTGACAATTTTGTAGTGATGGAGTAGGCTCTGAAGCATTACGTAGCGGCAAGGGTTTCACACTAGCTAATTTCCCTGTCCCTTGGTGTGACCTGTCAGTCATCAATAATTTTTGCTATCTATAGATGACTATAGATGGGTTCTATATTTCTAAAAAAAAATTCCCTGAATATTGTGAGTTTTAGAAATCTCACTACCTTCATTATCCTTATAGGAATTTTTTCACTATTCTATCAACCCTGCCTTTTCATGGTCACCCTACCACTCCTAGAGGACTCCTTATGGGCTTGTATCACTCATCTCCATCCTTTTTTCCAACATATGACCTCATTACTCTATTTTTCCCTTGCCTATAACTCCATTGTCCATTTAAGGTTTTCCTATAAGCCTAACTCATTCCCATGCTCACCAGATTCCTCAAGCATTGATCTTGTACATTGGATTTTGGATCTTCAATACACCACTTTGTCAATACTCTGTTTTTACACTTGAGGCCTCCAAGCCAATTTTCAGTCAAGGTTAGGTCAAAGTGCCCTCCCACTAGGTCAATTAGGGTTTCACGTGTTCCACGGTAAATCATTGATGTTTCAGACACTGTTTTTCCTTGTTTGATTTTAGTTCAAAGGTATTGGAATCTTGAGACATGGTTACTCAAGAGAAGATTTAAAAATACCACCTTATTAAATTCAAGTTATACAAGAGGTAAATGTAACTTTGACACTTCTGTAGAAGTGTTGAAATTTCCATCAGCAAAAAATTGATAAGGTAGGAGGTCTGATCCTAAATCAAGACAACTCATAGCAAGGAGAGAGGAAACAGTTTAGTTTTAAGGAAAAAAAGGGTCTTTGAGCTTGATGATCCAAGCAGTGTGCCAAACAGTGACCAATTGTAGAATGACCATGGAGGAGGCACACCAAACCAAACAAGAAGGAAGTTTATCATATATTATTAATGAAAAGGGGAAAAAGGTGACGTGAACTAGACATAAATGAATGAACTTGAAATGGCTATAGAGAACTTAGAAGACAACACTGATGATTGTCTCAAACACTCCAAACATCCAGGGTTTTAGAAAATGACCAGAGAACGTGAAATGATGATGTTAAGACCCCATGATGATAGTAGAAGGAAGGATTGTGAAGGTACTGATGTGTGCAAGCATCCCAAATCCTGCCAAGGTGAATGTCTCATTGCCTCCAAGGGAAAAGGTATAAAGAGTATTAGTAAGAAACATGAGCTCAGTGTTTTCAACCACCTACATTCATAAGTATCATAGAAGGTAAAATGGTAAGCCAATCTCCATGATGAAAGCAAAAGGATTTGGAAAATGTCATTGTTTGATCAGTTTCCATACTAGTCAAAGGAGTTTGTCATTCCAAAATGATCAAAAGATGGTTTGAGCTCCATAGTGCAGATAAAGGAAATATTGTGAAGGTGCTATCATGTGAAATCCTCCCAAAGGTGTGTTAATGATCCGTCAAGACCAAATGACCAAAAGAAAGGTCAAAATTCATCATTTTATCAACCTGCATACAAACAGTAAAAAAGGTCTATAAAAAGGTGAAAGGGTGAGTTTCATAGTGGGGATTTCACATTAGTTTGAAGAAACTACTGTGTGGCTAAATCACCAAAGTGTCAAAATGAACTTTCATGCCTCAAGGAACCAAAAGAGTGTCTATTTTATCACTTCATTCACCTACAGAGCAGACAATGCAAAATTGTTAGTAAGAAAAGGTGAAAAAGATAAGTCCAGTATTGTAATGGAAGCCACAGAGGTTTTTGAAGATGTATCCAGTGTCTAAAAACATCCTGATATTTTCAAGAGAGAAGTCATCATGCCTCACAAAGAAAGAGCAAAAGCCAAGTCAATGTTTTTGTCACCTACAACAAAGGTTCAAAAGAGCATTAAAGAAAAAAGTGAAAAAGGTTTTAAACTTTAGAAAGTGGGTTGTGAAGCTAAAATTAAATCATTTGCCTACAAAGGGTCATCTAACACTTCACATAACTCATTATTCACTTGCAAAAGTTGGAAGCATTTAGGAGACAAAAAAGTCTGAGTTTTCAAGAAAAATCAGGAAAGCTAGACTGGCGTTGCGCGCCTAGAGTCGGGCGCTGCGCCCCTAGCCATTTCCTCCATGCATTTTCTTAATACATTGTGCCTTTGCTCGACTCACCCACATTTTTGTTCAGGACTAGGCGTTGCGTGCCTGGAGTCGGGTGTTGCGCCTCCACAAGGTTTTCCTGTGCAAGTTACATGGGCATTGTGCACTTGGAGCAAGGCGTTGTGCCTTTGCTTGAATCGACTCACCATTTTCTTGGGCGCTGTGCATTTGGCCAAAAGGGCCTCTTGCACCCTGAAAGCACTCAAAACATTTCAGAAACCCTCCAAGTCTCATCCAGGTGTCCCCCTAACACATTTGAGAAGTAAGTGGATGCCCTACCTTCATCTTCAAGCACAATTGATGGTTTAGAATTGGATGAAATTAAAACCCTAAGGAGAAAGCCCTCAATTTCATGCTTAAAATCATTGTTTAAGCCCCATTCATCTGCCTACTAAGGGTATCAGTCAACACAAGGGTGAAATAGGGTATTATTTGAAGTGTCACTACATCTAGGTTTCCCCTCTAAATCCATTTCCTTCATAACCCTCTGTCCCTTTATTTTAAAAAAGAATTCACTTTCCATTGCCACTCCATCATATCACTTTCATCTCAAATACACACTTAGCCCAAGTATTTCAAAAACAAAGTTTAAAATATATATCAGCAGGGGGTTATCATTGAATTGTCTATCTATTCCTCATTCTCATATACTTACACCCTCACTCATCCATCACATTCACTTGTAAAAAGATGCATTTTTCATCACCATTCCATTACCCCCTTCCATATCAGTTTCATAAGTAGAGCTAGGGTTTCAAAGGCATAGTTGTTAAAATGTCAAGAGTAGGGGACAATGGTAGTGAAGGAAGAGGCAAAATTCCAAGGAGACATCAACATAAAGGTAGTAAGATCAATATATTTGAACCTCCAAACATAGATGAGCTGATGGCCTCTCCCATGACTGTTTCATGTTTCTAGAATGTGGGATGTTTTTATTTTTGTGAAAGGGTACAACAGGTGCAAAGTCACCCTGAGCTAACTGGACTTTTCATTATTAACTTACATGATAAGAAAGTTAATCTTGCAGGGGCAACCTTTGAGCTTTCTACAGATGCTATTGCCAATGCCACATGCATACCTAGTGTACGAGAGAAATGGTTCAAACAAGCTAGCATATACATAAGCTACTATGAACCCTATTTAAAACCTAGGTACAAAGTGTTGGAAATGTTGTCATTGATGGCAAAGGAGGAGCATCTGAAACAGTAACTAGGAAAAGAGAAAAGCAAAGTAGCAGAGAACAGAGGCAGCAAAGAGGAGGCAGAGGTAGCATAGAAGGAACAAAGGTAGCAGGAGACAGATGATAGTAGAAGAGGGCCATTTAATAGCATATCTGGAGAGACAGAGTAATGTATATGCAAAAATTTAATAGCAGATTTGGAGAGACAGAGTAATGAATATGCCTGATGTTCAGATATAGTCCTGATTAAATTAGAGTGTTAATATCTGTGTAAAGAATAAATTTATTCCTTGGACTCTATTTGGCTTATGAAATTTCGAGAAAACCCTATATGTAGAGGACTCTGGAAATCAGTTTAAGAGTCTATATGCAGGAATAGGCTTTGAATTCCAGTAAATAAATGTATGAGCAATGAAAGGCTGAATTTACCTCTGTGTGTCAGAGAAATCGACTTCATGTCGATATTGTGCTTGAATGCGCTAAGAAATGTAAGCAAATTCTGTGTATTATGTATGAAAGAAGACTCCGTGTCGGGCTTTAGATGGAGTTCAATTTTGGACAAATCCTGTGATAATGGCTCATATTTGAGGTTCTATATTGTAATCGAAAGCATCAGTCTCTGTGAAGAAAGTTCTCTTGCTAATGCAGAACCATAGAAACCCCTTTGGAACTGAATCCCACATAAGTTGCCATTTCCATTGTCATTCTCGTTAGAATCGACTTGTTTAAGGAAGAAATGAGTCCGTTGTGAGCCACGCTCTGAAACAGGAAGTTGTGGATCGATCACGGTTGTAGTGAGTATCGTGGTCATCGCAGAACTCAATGCGGTCGAATAATCCATTGGGGTTACTATAAGTCGTGTTCTTCTGCAACAAATGCAGACTTTTGAACTACAACCAATAGTTGGATGATTGATATGGAATGGAGCATAAACACGGCGGAGTTAAACAAAATAGAGGTAGAACCAGAGTTAAATGTGCAGTGTGAATGGATCTATGCATCGTAACAAATGAAAGCACCGTGGTAAAATATCGATAAACCAAAGAGTCAACGTATAAAAAAACGGAATTGTGAGCGGAACCTTGAAGGCGGAACCTGAGCGTAAAGGAGAAGAGCGGAACCTTGAAGGCAGAACCTGAGCATAAAGGAGAAGAGCGGAGTGAACAGTAAAGGCAGGATTCTGGTTTTCATCGCACCGCTTTCGATGGGCAAGCGGTATTTATGAAATCGGAGCGATTCCATAGGACAGGCGACACGCGTCCCTGAACGAATCTACAAAACCACTCTCATTGCGCGCCATCGCGCGTTATCATCCGTGCATCTTCACCGAGCAATATCCATTAGATCAGTTTTGGCTGTGCGATATTTTATTAATCGTCGATTGAAGAAATGCATTAACAAGTGGGCTCCACGGAATATGCATGTATTATAATATGCATTGGGATTAATATGAAGGTTTAATATGGTGGATTAACACAGATACTTATGTGCGATGGGGCTTCCTTTATTCAATTTATTATAAAGCGGGCTATCACATTCTACGCAGTGGCCACTATATAATACATTTTATTATAAAGGTTGAAGGTTGACCCGAATTCTTATTGCATATAAATGAAATACAGTCTGATGTTATAAAGGTTATAAAAATTTTGATTGGGGAGCAGATGTTTGTTTTATTAATAAGTCAAAGTGTTTCTTGTAAATATGGAACCAAAGATTAAATTTTTGATGGTTCATGATAAATATTGTGAGTACTGATATATCCGTGTTGGTAAATGAGTTTTATAAAACGCAGAGAGTTATTAAGAGGCAGTTGTACATACAACATTTATATAACTGCAATAAACAGGGAACTGAATAAAAGAGAAAATGAAAAAGAGAGTGGAGTGGAATGAATGTGTATGGAAAAGGAAAAAGAGGAGGAGAGCGTGCAGAGATGAAAGTTCGATGAACAGGAATATGTACAGGAATGAATTGGACAGGTGAATAAGCACAAAAAATGGAAATATGCAAAAGACAGTGAACAAAGTATGCAGGACAGCTGCATGACTGCTACAGAAAGGACAAAACCAGCAAGCCAAGGGCTGAGTGAAGTTTATATACTATAACTAAAAATGTAAATGTTTTATTTGTTTTATATTGTTTGTGATGCAAAGGCAAGTATCCTAAGGAAAAGAGAAATCCCACTGTAACATGGAAATTTGTACATATTGTTATAATTTTAAATGAGTTGGACAAAGGAATGAGAAGATAGAAGTCAAAGAGTCATGGTTGTTCACTCCAAATTCCTTGTGGAATACAAATAGTCATGTAATGAACTCTATATATAATGTCAACTTGATATGCATAAGATGTAAGAGAGAGTAAGGATAGAGAATGAAAAGCATAAAAGATTGAGGCGGAGAAAATAAGGAAGAGAGGAGCAAAAAGAGATGCTACAGAACAGAGCTGATATCTGAGGTAAATTAGAAAACATTTCTTGTGATAAATTGAGGAATTTGGAGCTTCCCTATCAAGTTGAAGCTTGATAGTCATTAATGTAGCCGATCGAGGTTGGTTTCCAGGTTGAGGCTCGCAAAATTGAAGGGAGTTGGTGCTTCCTTGCAAGTTGTAGCGCTGCGGTAATTGAGGTTGACAGAGGTTTGTTCCGGTTTAAAAACAAAAAAAGAGGGAGTTGAGCTTTTGCATCACAACAATAATAAGATGTGGTTTTCTCCTTTTTATGGGTTTCCCCACTTAAATCAATGTTCTATCCTGTAAGGATAACAAATTGTGTGCTGAGATGATTTACCAAATCTGCTTAATGTTTGCTGCTCTCATAATAAGTTTGAAGTCACATTAATTTAATACTTGCTGCAACATATTAAGACTTTCCATATACTAAGATTGATTATAAAAGTAAACTGTAAATTAGCTGATAAAAATTTAAAAAGCTCATGTATGTGTTAAACTGATTCATTGCCCCCCTCTCAGTTTACCTAAGAATTCAACAATTGGTATCAGAGCCGGTTCCTTTGTACCAGTTTAACAACTAAAAGGAGATCCTAGTTTCTCAGGATGGCTAGTAAAGAAGGATGCTCAACCAATAAAGCCCCTTTCTTTACGGGTACAAATTATGCTTTCTGGAAAATCAGAATGAGGGCATACATAATGTCTCTGGGAATAGAATTTTGGGCTACTATGGAATTCAAATATGCCCCAAAGGCAACTGACACAGAGAAAGAAACCAAACAAGATTTTGTAGCTAATGCAAAAGCCATGAATGCCATCTTAAATGGATTGTGTGAAGCAGAGTTTATCAAAGTAATGCACAAAGACACTGCCAAAGAAACATGGGATACTCTGGAGAACATCCATGAAGGAGACAAGAAGGTTAAGACTGCCAAACTTCAAGTCTATAGAGCCCAGTTTGAGAACTTAAAAATGAATGATGATGAAGACATTGACAGTTTCTTCCTAAAAGTTACAGAAATTGTTAACAATATGAAAGCTCTTGAAGAAACCATGCCAGAAAGTATAATTGTGCAAAAGATTCTAAGATCTCTTCCATCCAGGTTTAATCCCAAGGTGTCTACAATAGAAGAAACAATTGATTGGGAGACCTTGACCATGAACCAGCTACTTGGAAATTTAACAGCTTATGAGATGAGGCTCCCACAGAAGAAGCCAAGTACGAGGGAGGCAGCCTTTAAAACAGAAAATAAGAAAGAAGAAAAGGAAGACATATGCTCTTGCTCGGATGAAGAAGAGGGAAAATTTGTCAAGAAATTGGATAGAGGCTCAGGTAAATACAAAGGTAAACTTCCTTTCAAATGATTTAATTGTGGAAGAGTTGGACACTATGCTGCTAAGTGTCCTCACAAGAAAGTAAGGAATCAGACTCACGAGTCAGAGAAAAATATATCAAAGAACTGGCAGAAAGGAAAGAAGTTTAGCAGAAGATCCTTCTATGCTCAACAAGATAGCAGTACATCTGAAGATTCAGATGAACCCTCAAGTGAAGAAGGAACCTCTGAATTTTTATTGATGGCCATAGAAGAACTTGAAGGACTCCTGCTAGAAGATGAAGAAGAAGAAGGCGAAGTCGACCTTGAGGGGGAGCTAAGAAGTGCCCTGGAGGAGATTGACAGGCTCAAACTGAAGTGTAGAAAACAAAAGGACATTCTCCTCAAGTATGTAAGAGAAGAATAGAATTCAGAAGTCCTCATGCAGCTAAAGGTAGAGCTTGAAGAATCCAAGAAGATAGAATACATGTTACTTCAGCAAATCAAGGATAAAACCTAAGAACAAGAGAAGCTGGAAGAAGAAGTTGTATGTCTGAGGAAGAAATTAGAAAATTCTCAGAGGAAAGTGTCTACAAACTCCTCCCAAACAACAGACTCTAGTAAGTTGAACGAAATTCTGGGTGCTCAAATATCTCCTATGATAAAAACTAGAATAGGCTATGAAGGAGAATCAAGTAAAAGCAAAGAAAAGGAAAACAGAGAGATTATTTTTGTAAAAGAAAAGAAGAATGATGAAGCAGCTCAAACAATTCCTACAAAAGAAGAAACCTATAATGAGGAAGATAGAGATCAGAAGAAACCACTAGTAGCAAAGAATGTAATAAATACTAAGACCCCTGAGTATGTCAAATTTGGAAACCATCAAAGGAGATTCTTTCCTCCTATGAAGAATACCACCTGTTATGTCTGCCACAAGCTGGGAAACATTGCTGCATATTGTCATACAAGAAGGAGTAATTCAAACCAGCAAAAGATGCAAATAGTGAAGAGACTGTCTCAAGCAAACAAATGGAGAAAACAACCTTACATCAGGTATGCAAATAATTTTTATGGTTACTGTTTTTATTGTAAGGAATTTGGCCATAAAATTATTGAATGTAGAAAGTATGGACAAATATTGATGTTCAACACCTCAAGGAGGTTTATGAATCAAAGAAATTTTGTTCATACTCACAATTCTACAAAAAATATGATCAAATGTTGTGTATGCAATCAAGTTGGACATATGCCTTCCAAATGTCCTTTGAAAGGATGTGATTCATCATCTCATAAAAGATACCAAACAAAAGGATGCCTCCAGTGGAAAAAGAAGGAGAATAAGTGTGACTTGGCTCTAACTGCTCAAGATCTGAAAAGCCAATGGTATCTGGACAGTGGCTGCTCAAAACATATGACTGGAGACAGGAGAAAATTTATAACTTTTGATGAAAAGAAAACTGGTAGTGTTACTTTTGGCAATGATAAATCAGGAAAAATCAAGGGAAAGGGCTCAGTCAGCTTAGATAATGGTAGAGGTAAGGCCCAAGATGTAATTTTTGTAGATGGGCTGAAAGCGAATTTGCTGAGTGTCAATCAAATTTGTGATAAAGGCTGCGAAGTTTTTTTCAGAGCACAAGACTGTGAAGTCAGATCAAGCACCACAGGTAAGACTCTGCTCAAATGTGTTTGAATAGAGAGAAATGTTTACATCGTGAAAGAGGAAGAGGAAGCATGCCATCTTAGCAAACTTGAGGAGTCATGGTTATGGCATAGGAGATTGGGACATCTCAGCTTCGATCATATCATCAGACTGAGCAAGAAGAAAGCAGTCAGAGACATTCCAGAAATAAAAAGGCCTTCTAATACCATATGCAAATCTTGTCAATTGGGTAAACAGACCTGCACATCCTTTAAGGCCAAAGATGAGTTATCAACAAGAATACCACTCCAGCTTGTGCACATGGATTTGTGTGGACCTGCAAGAACTAAAACAGCAAGTGGAGAATCCTACTTCATGCTGATAATTGATTATTTCTCCAGAATGACATGGGTTGAATTTCTCAAGAATAAATCGGAAGCTCTGGAAAAATTCAAAATATTCAAAGCCTTAGCAGAAAATCAGACAGGATGCAAACTGAAATGCATCAGATCAGATAGAGGAAGTGAATTCACTGATTATGACTTTGCAGACCTATGCAATGAACATGGCATAAAGCAACAATTTACTATTACAGGGACACCTCAGCAGAATGGAGTTGCAGAGAGACAGAACAAGTCTGTACAGCAAATAGCCAGAGCCATGATGCAAGAGAGTAATATTCCACAAACCTTCTGAGCAGAAGCAGTACACACAACCGTGCATATTCTAAACAAAGCCCACTTAAGGCCAAGCAGTGACAAGACTCCCTATGAACTATGGCATGGGAAACTAGCTTCAATTAAACATCTTAGAATTTTTGGAAGCAAGTGTTATATAAAGAATAATGATGAAAATCTTGGGAAATTTGATGCAAGAGCAGATGAAGGGATTTTTCTAGGATATGCTTCCAAAAGTAAAGGGTACATGTGCTACAACAAGACTCTTCGAAAAATAGTAGAAAGTATTGACGTGAGTTTAGATGAAGAACTTCCAAAAAATACAAGAGATACAGACTACTGCAGTCCATCAGACAACCATGAAGAAGAAAGCCAAAATTATGACGAAACAAGCAAGACAACAGAAGATGCAGAGCTGAGCTCGAAAGCCCCCTCAAGATACACTCAGAAGAATCATCCTGAAGATCAGATCATAGGAGACAAAAAGTTAGGGGTCTAGACAAGAAGGCAGCTAACAGAACAAATAAAAGAGGTATACATAGCCATGTTATCACAGATAGAGCCAAAGAGATTTGAAGAAGCCAACAAGGACAAGTATTGGGTGAAGGCAATGAATGAAGAATTGGAACAAATTGAGAAGAACAATACCTGGGAACTAGTTCCTAGACCAATTGAGAAAAATATCATTGGCTCAAAATGGGTATTCAAGAATAAAATGAATGAGCAAGGACAGGTAATTAGGAATAAAGCCAGACTAGTTTGCAAAGGATATTCACAAATCGAAGGACTTGATTACGATGAAACATTTTCCCCTGTAGCTAGAATGGAAGCCATCAGAATGTTTCTGGCCTTTGCATGCTACCAAGAATTCAAGGTATATCAAATGGATGTGAAATCTGCATTTCTGAATGGATATCTAGAAGAAGAAGTCTACATGGAACAACCAGAAGGTTTCTCTTTAATAGACAAAGAAGACTATGTGTGCAGACTGAAGAAGGCTCTATATGGACTGAAACAGGCTCCTCGTGCTTGGTACTCAAGACTAGATAAATATTTGCAAAAACAAGGCTTTAAGAGAGGTGGAGTAGACAGCAATCTATACATAAAATCCCATGAAAATGAACTCCTGATTGTTGTAGTGTATGTTGATGACATTATGTTTGGAAGAAACAGAGATGAACTAGCAAAAGGGTTTGCTGAGGAGATGAAATTAGAGTTTGAGATGTCCATGATTGGAGAACTCAGTTTCTACTTAGGACTTCAAATTCAGCAAAAGAACACAGGTACATTCATCTCACGGGAAAAATACTTAAAAGAAATGTTGAAAAAAATCAAAATGGAGGACTGCAAACCTGTGTCAACTCCGATGATCACGGGATGCAAGCTGTGTGCTGATGATGGATATGCTGATATAGATCAAAAAATCTACAGATCCATGATAGGAAGTCTGTTGTACCTGACAGCATCAAGACCAGACATCATGCTAGCAGTAGGACTAGTGGCTAGATATCAAGCAACACCTAAACAAAATCACCTTCTTACAGTAAAAAGAATATTCAGATATCTACAAGGAACAACATTGTATGGGCTTTGGTATCCTAAAGGCAAAAACTTCACTTTGACAGCATACACAGATGCAGATTGGGCCAGCTGTGTGGATGACAGGAAAAGTACAAGTGGAGGTGCATTCTATCTAGGAGAAAGTCTGGTGGCATGGTTAAGCAAGAAACAAACATCTATCTCTCTATCTACAACAGAAGCAGAATATATAGCAGCAACAACATGTTGTACACAAGTCATGTGGATGAAGCAAACCCTCCAAGACATGAAGGTAAGCATTGATGAACCTATCTCAATCAAATGTGATAATACAAGTGCTATAAGTATATCTAAAAATCCTGTGCTTCACTCAAAAACTAAGCATATCCTAATCAAGTATCATTTTCTCCGAGAACAAGTGGCTCAGAAGATAGTAAAGCTGGAGTATGTGCCAACAAAAGAACAAACATAAGATATATTTACCAAACCTCTTGCTAGAGAACCATTTGAATATTTGAGAGATAGACTAGGGGTAGTATCTATAGATGCTACTCTCTGATATAAAGAGAAAGCACAGTTTCAGGGGGAGAACAAAAATGAAAATATCATTCCGGGGGGAGATCAGCCAACAAGGAAAGCATGAAATAGGTCCTCAGGGTCAAAGGATTATGCAAAGAATACATCCAGCATAAAAGAGTTAATGAAAAGGCTAAAGGGTCAGAATTTTAGATTTAATCCAAAGTTTGGAGCAGCAGGGTACAAAGTCAGAAGATCTCAGAGAGAGGAAATGCAGAAATCAAGCTAGGAAATGAGCAACCCTTTGCCATTGATGTCAAAGGGGGAGGAAAAGTAAAAAGGGGCTTCTAAAAGGCAAGCAGAGGAAGTGTATTGCCATCAATGCCAAAGGGGGAGATTGTTGGAAATGTTGTCATTGATGGCAAAGGAGTTGGCAAAGGAGGAGCATCTGAAACAGTAACTAGGAAAAGAGAAAAGAAAAGTACCAGAGAACAGAGGTAGGAGAGAGGAGGCAGAGGCAGCATAGAAGGAACAAAGGCAGCAGGAGATAGATGACAGTAGAAGAGGGCCATTCAATAGCATATTTGGAGAGACAGAGTAATGTATATGCCAAAATTTAATAGCAGATTTGGAGAGATAGAGTAATGAATATGCCTGATGTTCGGATATAGTCCTGATTGCATTAGAGTGTTAATATCTGTGTAAAGAATAAATTTATTCCTTGGACTCTATTTGGCTTATGAAATTTCGAGCAAACCCTATACGTAGAGGACTCTGGAAATCGGTTTAAGAGTCTATCTGCAGGAATAGGCTTTGAATTCCAGTAAATAAATGTATGAGCAATGCAAGGCTGAAATCCCCTCTGTGTGTTGGAGAAATCGACTTCATGTCGATATTGTGCTTGAATGTGCTAAGAACTGTAAGCAAATTATGTGTATTATGTATGAAAGAAGACTCTGTGTCGGGCTTTAGATGGAGTTCAATTTTGGACAAATCCTATGATAATGGCTCATATTTGAGGTTCTGGATTGTAATCGAAAGCATCAGTCTCTGTGAAGAAAGTTCTCTTGCTAATGCAGAACCATAGAAACCCCTTTGAAACTGAATCCCACATAAGTTGCCATTTCCATTTTCATTCTTGTTAGAATCGACTTGTTTAAGGAAGAAATGAGTCTGTTGTGAGCCACGCTCTGAAAAAAGAAGTTGTGGATCGATCACGGTTGTAGTGAGTATCGTGGTCATCGCAGAACTCAATGCGGTCGAATAATCCATGGGGGTTACTATAAGTTGTGTTCTTCTGCAACAAATGTAGACTTTTGAACTACAACCAATAGTTGGATGATTGATATGGAATGGAGCATAAACACGGCGGAGTTAAACAAAATAGAGGTGGAACCAGAGTTAAATGTGCAGTGTGAATGGAGCTATGCATCGTAACAAATGAAAGCACCGTGGTAAAATACCGATAAACCAAAGAGTCAACGTACAAAAGAACGGAATTGTGATCGGAAACTTGAAGGCGGAACCTGAGCATAAAGGAGAAGAGTGGAACCTTACGAGCGGAGTGAACAGTAAAGGCAGGATTCCGGTTTTCATCGCACCGCTTTCGATAGGCAAGCGGTATTTATGAAATCGAAGAGATTCCATAGGATGGGTGACACGCATCCCTGAACGAATCTGCAAAACCACTCTCATTGCGCGCCATCGCTCGTTATCGTCCGTGCATCTTCGCCGAGCGATATCCATCAGATCAGTGTTGGATGTGCGATATGTTATTAATCGTCGATTGAAGAAATGCATTAACAAGTGGGCTCCACGGAATATGTATGTATTATAATATGCATCGGGATTAATATGAAGGTTTAATATGGTGGATTAACACAGATACTTATGTGCGATGGGGCTTCCTTTATTCAATTTATTATAAAGCGGGCTATCACATTCTACGCAGTGGCCACTATATAATACATTTTATTATAAAGGTTGAAGGTTGATCCGAATTCTTATTGCATATAAATGAAATACAGTTTGATGTTATAAAGGTTATATTTTTTTTTGATTGGGGAGCAGATGTTTTTTTTATTAATAAGTCAAAGCGTTTCTTGTAAATACGGAACCAAAGGTTAAATTGTTGATGGTTCATGATAAAGATTGTGAGTACTGATATATCCGTGTTGGTAAATGAGTTTTATAAAACGCCGAGAGTTATTAAGAGGCAATTTTACATATGGCAGTTATATAACTGCAATAAACAGGGAACCAAATAAAAGAGAAAATGAAAAAGAGAGTGGAGTGGGCTGAATGTGTATGGAAAAGGAAAAAGAAGAGGAGAGCGTGTAGAGATGAAAGTTCGGTGAACAGGAATATGTACAGGAATGAATTGGACAGGTGAATAAGCACAGAAAACGGGAAATATGCAAAAGACAGTGAACAAAGTATGCAGGACAGTTGCATGACTGCTACAGAAAGGACAAAACTAGCAAGCCAAGGGATGAGTGAAGTTTATATACTATAACTAAAAATGTAAATGTTTTATTTGTTTTATATTGTTTGTGATGCAAAGGCAAGTATCCTAAGGAAAAGAAAAATCCCACTGTAACATGGAAATTTGTACATATTGTTATAATTTTAAATGAGTTGGACAAAGGAATGAGAAGACAGAAGTCAAAGAGTCATGGTTGTTCACTCCAAATTCCTTGTGGAATACAAACAGTCATGTAATGAACTCTATATATAATTTCAACTTGATATGCATAAGATGTAAGAGAGAGTAAGGATAGAGAATGAAAAGCATAAAAGATTGAGGTGGAGAAAATAAGGAAGAGAGGAGCAGAAAGAGATGCTACAGAATAGAGCTGATATCTGAGGTAAATCAGCAAACATTTCTTGTGATAAATTGAGGAAGTTGGAGCTTCCCTATCAAGTTGAAGCTTGATAGATGTCAGTTGTAGTTGACTAAGGTTGGAGCCTCCTGTAGGTTGGTGCTTGCAGAAAATTGAAGGGAGTTGGTGCTTCCTTGCAAGTTGTAGCTTGCAGAATTGAGGTTGGAGCCTCCTATAGGTTGGTGCCTGCAGAAAAAAAGTGGTGAGAGGGAGTTGGAGCTTGCCTTTGCATCACAACAATAATAAGATGTGGTTTTATCCCTTTATGGGTTTCCACTTAAATCTGTTGTCTTTATCTATGTTGCATGTGTGTTGAGATGATTTACCAAATCTGCTTAATGTTTGTTGCTCTCATAATAAGTTTGAAGTCACATTAATTTAATACTTGCTGCAACATATTAAGACTGTCCATATACTAAGATTGATTATAAAAGTAAACTGTAAATTAGCTGATAAAAATTTAAAAGCTCATGTATGTTTTAAACTGATTCACCCCCCCCCCCTCAGTTTAACTAAGAATTCAACACAAAGACCACTGCAAATCCATCTTTCCTTTCTCACATTTGCTGGAGAGATTTGCACCTATGATGAGGATTATTATGAAATATTTTACATGTGAGGGAAGGTTCTCCAGGCTTTACTCCTATCACATTAGGCTTCTCATGCACTTTACTAGATTAAGGATGTTGCACATGCCCTACTACCTCTACAGAAGCATTGATAAAATGTCCTATATTGTGTAAAAGAGAGGCTACCCTCAGCAAATGCAAAGCCTCTTCCACCACTCACTGATCAAGATGGTTGTTATGCATCAACTGCAACAGAAGGGAATTCCATGGGAGGTTTTCAATTCCCATGAGGTGTTCACTAATCCACAAGCCCATTTTCAACAAAATATGCCTTCATCATCTCAACCTCCTGTCCCTACTCCTCCATCATCTCCTGTTGATCATGTTTCACCATCCACACATATTCCTTCACCTCAGGACAACCCTCCTTCATCACCCTCTCACAATGCATTAGATAATGAGGGAAGTGACAATGAACAATCAAATGACAATGAGGGAGAGGGCAATAACGAGTCAAGCAATGAAGATGAAGGAAATGAGGAGGCATATGTCAATGAGGAACAAAATGAAGAAGAAAACAGTGAGGAGTCAAAAAATAAAAAATCAATCAGTGAAGAAGATGAGGGCAGTGTAGAAGGCAGTGAGGATGCATATAGTAATGAAGAAAATGCCCATGAGTTAGAAAAAAGTGAGGCTCATGACAGTGATGAAGGCAATGCATAAAACAGTGAGGAAAAGAGCCATGAAGAAAGCAGAAAGGTAAACAACAGTCAAGATAATGCAAATGAGGTTGATGTAAATGAGGCCAATATCGGTGAGAGAGAAGATGTCAATGCAAGGGAAAGTAGCAAAGAAAAAATCAATGATGTCAGCATGGAGGATGTAAATGATGTAGAGAGCATTAAAGCAGAAGGAAATGATGACGTTGACAGTGATAATGACAGCAAGGATATCTGTGATAAGGCAAAGAGCATGGAAGCAGAACGAAATGATGATGTTGGCAGTGATGAGGCACATAGCAGTGAACATAATAACAGTGTGTCAAAAATCCATGGTGACAGTCAAGAAAGTGGGACAAATGGTGATCAAGCACAAATCAGTGGATCAGATGAGGCAAATGAAATAGAAAGCAACAGTACTGATGAGATCCATGAGGACAGTAAGGATACAAGTGATGATTACGGTCATGATGGCCGCAATAGTGAAGGCAATGAAGTGATGAAAATTTAACCTTCCCCTGTAACCTGCCAAATATGGAGTAGGCATGTGTTATAGCATCATTTCTCACCTTCATATGATTCATGATTGATTTGATGGTTTTGGGCACCCATTCCTACAGACTTGGACAAATTCACTTAAAAACAGTGTAAAAATCCCCATACGCGACTATGCCCGTACTTTTCTGCGTATGCCATTAAAATGATTAAAAATATATAAAATTCCCTATTTTCGGGCTAGGTTGATGGTTACTCAGGTAGTTCAACCACCCCAGCACGTGGCCAACTGTTTCCAACTGTTGAAACTACTTGGAGGGAGTATAAAAACCCCTCATGTGTATGGCCTAAGGGGGAGAGAGAATTTATTGATATTATACTCTGTTGGTATTCCCTATCCAAGTCTGATTCCCCGTGCCTCCTGCACTTTCCTAGTTCATTATAGGAAACCCTTGTTTCCTTGAGATACACATCCCTTTATATGTTATCTTGTATGCACCAGTTTGGAAGGAGTCTTAGCGAGGCAAGGGGTGGACGGATCCAGACGACGGTCTGCTCGAAGGCCGTGGGAGAATTCAGGTGATCTCTCCACTCGTTACTTTTGTACATGCTACTTATAATACAGAAGTACCATGCTATTCCCGAAATATACGTGTTAGTGTATGCTTATATGTATGAGAATATTTGTTATTTAAGCATTCATTATGATTTATCTGATGTTTTATATCGATCTCACTAACATTTAGAGTAGATATATGCTGTACAACCAGTCCTTTGTGCTTGTTTCTTCTTGTCTTTCAGGTTAAGAAGGAAGGACGGTTGCTGGGGGTTTGAACCCTGCGGGATCTTCTTCAACCGTAGGACCTACGGGTAACTTTTTCATTCTACTCTATTTAGTTTTTCTGAACGTGCATGGTTGTGTGAGTCCTTCTTAAGTAGCATGCCCCTGCTCTGTGGAGGTTGTAACCCAACGAACCTCTAGGGTGATATTCCCCGAAATAGAACGGGCGACTCTGCTGGGGATCACATTCTTGTGATTCTCCTGTTGGGTGGTTTCAGCTATTTGGTAAGATTCCAGCAGTTTTAACTTTCATTTGTAGTCCAGTTTATTTTCTTACAGTCAGTCTGAAGTCCTGGTTTCTTTTCCAGGCTTGTTCTTTTTGCTTTTTTCATTATTTACCTCTGCATACACGCTTTTTTCTACACACAGTCACGTATACATGAAAGTTTGTCTAAAGGGACCCGCATATACGGAAGTTTCCCTTATCACAGACGCATATGCACGCTAGTTGCATAACTGTGAAGTAGCGTATACCTAGGCAGATTTTGAATTTTTGAGTTTCTTGACTTTTTGGTCCTTTCTGGCTGTGGAGACCTATTCCTACAGTGTCTCTCTACTCTCTGGATTGTGAAGGAAGTGGTTTCATGTCTGTTCTCTCTTTCGTTTGGTTGAAAACTAGTATTTTTGGCAAAGTGTTGTTTCTGGTGCTGGTACTTCTGGATTGAGTTCCAAGATCACTTTCTGAGCATTCTTGGTTGTTCTGCTTTATCAGAACAGAGAGCTTCTTCTCACTTACTCGCTCCTATCTTGGTGTTGTGCTTCGCATTGTGATCTTTTCTTTGTTTTTGATTGGTTTTCTTGAGTTCTATAGGCTAGGTTTTTGTTGCAACTTTTGAAGAACTTTTCTTGCTTCTTTGGAGTCTTTGTTTGCGAAAAGTTTGCACTATTTGTCTAGGCTGAGTGGCTGAGTTTTCTGGTCTTCTTTTGCTCTTATTGATCTTACTACGAGTTAGCCTTATAAGGTTTGGGAGCATTCTTGAAGTATATGCTTGGAATTCGGTCTTGTTTGGTTTTGATAGTTGTGCTTGGTCTTTTCGAGCTCTTTCTTTATAAAACAAAAAAGCTCAAAAAACATTTGCTTTTCTTTTTGTTTTTGCATTTCAAAGGCTTAAAAAACATTTTCACTTGTTATTTGCTTTTGTTGTTGCATTTTCATTTTCGTTTGCTATAACTTTTGAAGCTTTTGTGAGGTTTCTTGCTTTTAGTTTTTGGCTTGATTTTGAGGAGGAGTTGTCATTTGATTTCTTCTTCTTGTTTTTAAGTGTTCTTGGTGTCCTCATTTTAGGAGTTCTTGATTTCGAGAACTAGATTTTTGGGCAACCAAAGAAGAGTTAAAACTGAAGGACTTTTTGGGAATTTCACTCTGCTTTAAGAGATTTGCATCTTAGGATTTACATGCTTGTAGTGATTTTCATTAGGTGCATTTAATGATTTAGTCAATTTCTTAGTTTTTGTGAGTGTGAGTTTTCTATTCAAAAAGAAAAATACAATTTTAGTCTCGTAGAACCTGTATAGAGATTGCTCTTCATCGAAAGACAAAGAACTGCATTTGCATGTAGTTAAGTTTTTATTAATTTCTTTTGTGTCAAAACACCGTAAGTTTCATCTCCATATCCTTGTGACTTAACATAACAGCCATTAAAATAAGCGATTTAATTTAAAATCAACTAGCAAGTTTTATAAGTGTCAATCACCAACTAGCTAGGTTGTAGGGCCTTGGAATAGGTGAGTGGAGAGTTAACTCTCCAAGGCCACTCAAACAAACATAGAAGTTGATTAATTGAGAGAAATCCAACTCTGTTAGGTGGACCAGGAAAGCTCTCATCCGAGAGTCAAGCGCGACGGGAAGTGAAGGTTGAGAAGAGGAATACCCCCCCTCCGATTAGCTGAATCTAACCTCAAGACCATTCCGCCCGGCTTCTGACACGGATTGGTGCCCATAGTTTCCACTCCTAGGTTCCACACAGGTGACTGCGGGGGGGAATACCCATGGTACCTAAGGCAGACGTCACATCACTTTCAGCAGTACTTCTAGGGGGTGCCCTTGCGAAGCTTGGGTGCTTGAGCCGGCAAAGGCTGTCATTAGGAGGTCGGCGTAACTGTTTCTGATACCTTCGCTAGTTTTTCTGGGCCCTAATCATCCCAGACTGCTTTCGGAAGGTCCTATACTTCGCTTTCCTGTATTTTGGTGTCCGGTCCTCATCACCCGGAGCGGAAATACTTGGAGGTTGTTTGCTTAACTATATCTCAGGGATTTTTATTTTTAGTGAGTGCTCTTTGCTCCTAGCTTGCCTAGCTTTTCACTTTTTTGAGTCTAATTTAAAATCTATAAAAGTGGCTGATCAAGCGCCTCGACGATCGAGGAGAATCAGGGGGTTATCTCCTAAGAGTCCAGAGCCTTCTTCGAGAAGGCGTAGGAGTGATTTAGCAGGTGGTTACCACCCTGTGGCATCTGACACAGTGGAGAGAGATCCTCCACAAAGGTCTGAAGGTTTCATAGCTGATTCTGGTGTCGGTCTCGAGAGGAGTGTTCCGCTCACCTCGCGAGTTTTGTTTCCTCAGGAAGAAGATTTTCAAATCGAAGACGTACCTAAGCCTCCTGCTACAGGTCCATCTCCTCTTCCTCCTGATTATCCGTTTGTTGTTCAATACAGCGGACCTGAGTCAGAGAGACCGGGAGATCTTCCGTATCATTCTTATCTTTCGATGGCCATGACTGGGAACGCGGCTTCTACCGTGAGTGCTGCAGGCATTCAGACTCCTGCTTCTGTTGAAGCAGGGGGCACTATTGCTTCATCTTCGATTGCTTCTAGTGCTGCTGTGTTTGGCTCTGGGTTCACCCAAGCACATGCTTCTCATTCTGGTCCCTTCTGTTCAGGGATGCCCTCTAGTGGTAATCCCTCTTTTTCCTTTTCCGCTGCTTCAGCTGGATCTATGCCCATGTCTAACATGGCTAGTGGATCAGCTTCTTTTCAGGGTTTCCCCTTTGGGACTGGACATATTCCTAGTTCCAATCCTTCTTTAGGGTCGTTTCCGTTTACATCCCAGACCCAGAGTTTCAACCCTTGGTCTGGGGGGCAAAGTTCGACTACTTTTACGGGATGGAATCCTGTCTTTACTACAGTGGGGGCAGGGAATCAGTTTTACGTAGGTCATAAAGGGAATGCTTCTTTCCCTTCATCGAGTGCTTATCAGTCCTTTTCTCCTCTGTCTAATGCTTGGAACCCCTATCAGGGGCTTTCCTCCTCAATCAATACTTCAGCGGGGGGAACTAGTCTGGGCTTTGGTAACTCAGCGTGGGGAGGAGGTTCTTCTTTGTTTTCTACGAGTCCTTTCTGGAAACCTGGTGCCTCATCAAATCCAGGCTATTCTTTTTAGAATGTTGGGAATCCATCCCATCAAGGATGGAATCCTCAGGCTCCGCCTCGCTTACCTTTTCTGGCAACGTTAAACTTGCCAGATTTGTCGAAGTTGACTAATGACCCGATTCGTTATAGTCTGGGATGGCCTCCGGTCCTGACCAAACTTCCTTCAGACATTCCAAAGTTTGAAGGTAAGAATGGAGAGGATCCGGCGGACCACATCACCACTTTCCACTTATGGTGTTCTTCGAACTCCCTGATCGATGATTCGATAAGGTTGAGATTATTTCAATGCACCCTAACTAGAAATGCTGCCAAATGGTATATTGAGCTCACTGGGGGCAGTTTCGCTACATTTGGAGAACTGGCTGTCACATTTCTAAACCATTTTCAGTTGCCTGTCAGATATGAGGCTGGGAACGAACTCCTGGATAATTTTAAGCAGGATGAGGCAACGCACATTTCTGATCACATTCAGGAATGGAGGAGAAGGAAGAGGCTTATCAAAGCTCATATTCCAGGTGAATTCCTTCTCGAGTGGTTTTTGAAATCTCTGTAGTCAGATATTTCAAAAGATGTATCCCTATCTAGGGTATTTTCTGAGGAGCAGGCCATTTTTAGGGCCCAGTAGTTAGAACTGATCTATTCGCAGTCTGGGGTACTTTATAAGTATTTGCCCAATGCTCCTCACTCCAAATTAGATTTGTCGAAAACTAAACCTGGTCCGCATGGTGACGGGCTTGTCGGATCGGTCAATAGTGGTGCAGCTAGCCTGCTTTCTCAACTGCAGCAGTTGTCTTTACAATCTGCTCCTTCTGGTCAGGCTGTGCCTGCTGATTCATCACCTTCCCAGTCTTTGTCCATAAATGTTGTCCAAGCTTCTGACCCCAAAGGAAATCAGCAATCTGATGGGAAAAAGAAGGGACGAAATAACAAGAAGAAGGGCAAGAATGGGAAGGGAAATGCAAATAAAACCAACGAGCGTGTTGGTGAGGTTCAAAAGGAGAAAAAGAAAGTGAAGTTTCCATGCAAGCTTTGTGCTGGAGACCATCTCACACACCTTTGCCCTAAAATTTAGGATGCTCAGCGCTTGTTAGCTCAGCAGGGTTCTTCTACTTCCCAGGTTGTGTTAACAAACCCTTTTCCCCAAGGGTAGCAATTAGTTGTTGGCGCGAACCAAAATCCTGGGGCTTCCTCTGGGGGCACCCAAGGGGAAATTCCATCAAACATTTTCATGATGAGTGCTCATGTGGATATCGCTACGAGATCCCGTGATTATGGTGGAGAAGAGTCTTTGAAAGCTAAGGAAGTTCCTGATGCTACCGAGCCGCTTCACATCACGAAGCCTACTGTTGAGTCTATGCCTCGGATGCCAAAAGCATCTCCTAAGCGGTCAACGATTAATCCGAATGCGATGGCTGCCTATAACTACTCGATTGTAGAAGATCTGGCACAGAGTCCTTGTGCTATGTCAGCTTTAGAGGTACTCCAGTCTTGTCCGGCTCAGCGCAGTGCTTTGCTGGCTGCCATTGGGGCTATCGATCCGAAAAATTCTCTTCTAGTTACTTTTGATATGACTAATTTTAAGAAGAGACTTCCTCATCACATGGCTTTCCATATTAAATCGTTGTATCGGAAGTGTAATATCTTTCGAACGGTTTTTGATGAGGGTTCTTCTACATGCGTGATGTCTCTCGCATGCTGGAAGACACTTAGATCTCCGAAAGTTGTTCCATCTAGCACTGTTCTTACTGCGTTCGATGGTCATTCTCACAGACCCCATGGTATTGTCCCGGCTTTGGCCATCTGTGTTGGGGGAAAAACTGTCAACATAGAGGTTAAGGTAGTGGATGCAGCCTTGGACTACAACCTTCTGTTGGGGAGGAACTGGATTTATGATATGGATGCCATTGCATCCTCATTATTTCGAATTATATGTTTCCCCCACGAAGGGAGGATTCTCACAGTGGATCAACTGGACTGTCCTCAGATAGACCCGAATGCATCTTCTAGCTCATCTGTTCCTAAGTTGGATATTACTAAGGCGCCTGTTGAGAATCTAGGAGTTGGAATGTATTCTTCCCTGATCGGTACTTTCGATCTTCCTCCTCCTACGGTGCATATTAATGCTATTTCATCCTCCAAGGCTCCCCTTCGAAGAGAGTTCTTTTGAACTCATTATTTTTTGGATCCTTGGACCTTACCTTCCCCTACTGCCACATTAGTGGAAGGTCAAGTGGGTGGAATGGCATTTCCGATTTCTGCAGCTGAGATTGCATATCAATCTATTGTTGACACTGTAGAATCCGCTCCAGCTCCTCTTTCACCAGAAGACGCTTAGTTCTTCTTCGGCCCAGGATTGCCTTGATACCACTCTTCCATCTGAAGAGGCAATCCTGGAAGCCATGACTGGTATAGATAGACCGTGGGATGATTTGCATCATCGGTCTTACTTCCTACCTGACTTAAGCGAAGTTGAAACTAGTTTTCCAAGTCCTCAGTCTCCTGGTCTTGTTCACCCAGTCTTGAACCCTTTGGCACCAACACAGGTTTATGCTGAAGGGAACATGGCTTTGATCTCTCCTACTATCCCAGTGAACATTTCCAGGGATCCCAATATTATCGAGAATGTCTTCATTGGAGCTGAATGTTCCCGTGAAGAGGTTCAAATTTACACCGAGCTCTTCAAAGAGTATAGGGATGTATTTGCTTGGTCTTATGAGGAAATGCCTGGTATAGACCCATCTATTGTCCAGCATGAGATCAAGACATATGAAAACGCTAAGCCGGTCAGGCAAAAACTTCGTCCGGTCAATCCTAGGAAGGCAACAGCTATCAAAGCTGAAGTTGAAAAGCTGCTTAAGGCGGGATTCATTTTCCCAGTTCCTCTGACTGAATGGGTTTCAAACCCCGTTCCCGTAGATAAAAAGAAAGGAACGATTCGAGTGTGCATCGATTTCAAGGACCTAAATAAGGCATGTCCTAAAGACAATTACCCCACACCATTCATCGATCAGATCATTGATGAGTGTGCCGGTAACGATATTTTCTCCTTCATGGGCGGTTTCTCCGGATATAATCAAATTACTATCCGTCCTGAAGATCAATATAAGACTGTATTTATTTGTCCCTGGGGTACGTTTGCATACATGAAGATTCCTTCTGGTCTTAAAAATGCTAGGGCTACCTTTCAGCGGGCCATGTCTTACACCTTCCACGACATCAAAAATATTATCGAGGCATACTTTGATGATTTAGCTGCTCATTCTCTAAAGAGGATGGATCATCCTAGTCACCTCCGGCAAATATTTGAAATATGTCGTTTTTTTCGATTGAATCCGAATAAGTGCGTTTTCGCGGTTACATCCGGTCGGCTATTGGGATTCATTGTGTCTAGGGAAGGGATAAGGGTAGATCCCTTCAAGGTTGAGGAAATACTTCGGTTGCCTCCCCCGTCTTCCAATTGTCAGCTTCAAAGTCTCCAAGGAAAGTCTAATTTTCTTCGGAGGTTTATCATCAATTATGCTGAGATTACAAAGGGATATATGAGACTGTTGAAGAAAGGAGTTCCTTTTCTTTGGGATGACTATGCTCAACGCTCGTTCGATGCTTTGAAAAAGGCACTGACCTCTTCTCCTTTATTGAGTCCACCTGATTATAGCAGAGATTTTCTTTTGTATCTGGCAACATCAGAATATACCATTGGTATGGTTCTGGTTCAGGAGGATGATGCTCTTGCAGAGCATGTTATTTACTACCTTAGTCGAGGACTGGTAGGACCTGAACTTTGATACACTTCGATAGAAAAATTAGCCTTAGCAGCAGTTCATGCTGTGCAGCGACTCCGGCATTACATTATTCTTCACAAAACTTATGTCTTGGCAGCTGCCAATCCATTTCAGTTTGTCCTCAGCAGGCGAGTGATTGGGGGCAAATATAATAGATGGATTGTGATTTTACAAGAATTTGATCTAGAGTTCATGTCTGCCAAATCCAAGAAGTCATTAGTTTTTGTGGAATTGATCTCCGAGTTGCCTTGTGGAGAGGCGATGATCTATGATGAGTCCTTTCCGGACGAACACTTGTTTCTGATCTCTCCACAAGATCCTTGGTATGGGGACATCATTGTATATCTCCAGACTGCGAAGTTTCCCTCTTCTTTTTCGAAAGATGAGCGTCGCAAGCTGCGTCACTTAGCTAAAAGTTATCTGATTATCGGTGATGCTTTTTACCGTCGAGGGGTTGATTCAATCCTAAGACGCTGCTTAACTTTCGAAGAAGCTGAGGCTGTGCTCAATGATTCTCATAGTGGAGCTTGTGGGGGTCATTTATCTGGGCTTGCTACAGCCCAAAATATTTTGCGTGCTGGATACTTTTGGCCCTCGATTTTCAAAGATTGTATTGAATCGGTCAAAAGGTGTCATCCGTGTCAGGTTTATACTCAAAAAATGCGCGCTCATCCAGCTCCGCTTTTTCCAGTCGTTACTGTCGGACCCTTTACAAAGTGGGGTATTGATTATACTACTTGTAACCCGCCTTCGGCAAAAGGTCACAAGTACATTATTGTAGCAGTAGACTACTTTATGAAGTGGGTCGAGGCTATGCCTACTTTTGGGAACGATGGTGAGACTGCAGCTTTGTTCCTTTTCAACCAAGTTATCGCTCGTTTTGGTATACCTAGAGAGATTTTCACTAACCATGGCAATCATTTTCAGAATAGTATGATGGCTGAGTTGGCTCTCAAATTGGGTTTCCGGAAGGAGCATTCATCTCCATATTATCCTCAGGCCAATGGGCAAGTGGAAGCCGTGAATAAATCCTTGAAGACAATTCTTCAGAGGACAATTGATAAACATAGATCCAACTGGCATATTATGCTATATCCTTCACTTTGGGCATACAGGACGTCAATGAAAACTGCAACTGGCTTTACTCCATTTCAGTTAGTCCACGGGGTGGAATCCGTATTTCCCATTGAATGCGAGATTCCTTCCCTTAAATTAGTTGTTGAGCTTCTTCCTGACACTTCCAGTCTGGCAGAACGGCTTCTTCATCTGGAACATCTCGATGAGCAGCGTCGAGATGCCACCACGATGAATGAAGCGCATAAAAACCGAGTAAAAGTCCAGTACAATAAGGCGGTCAAGCCTAGGGTATTTTCGGAAGGTGACCTTGTTTTGGTCTATGCCCAAGAAAAGGATGCCCTGGGGGCAGGAAAGTTTAAGTCTATGTGGTATGGCCCCTATATCGTTAAAAAATTTCCTTAAGAAAGGAGCGTATACCTTGGTTGATTTCGAAGGGAACGAGTTGCCGGAGCCCCGAAATGGGCTCTATTTGAAGAAGTATTATGCCTAGGCTTTGGCCTGGCATTTTGCTTTTGTATATAGTAGTTTTTGTTTTGTACATATCTGATTGATTTTCGATTTTTGATGAGGTGGTGATGTTTTTTGATCTGCTTTGGCAGGTTGTGTTGGATGTCATGAGTCATTTTGGTTTCGTCGATGGTGCTAGTAGACACACCTGGAACTTAGCTTCCGCGGCTTGGGTGCTTCATTATCCTTCCGGTCAGCTGTTGGTATCAAGAGGAGTCTGCATTGGTCCTGCTTCCAATAACGTAGCAGAATACACTGCAGTCATTCATCTACTTTCGGAGGCAATATCTTTGGGTGTTGATTCGTTGGTAGTTTTCTTGGACTCCCAGCTGGTGGTGTCGCAGTTGAACAACACTTATCGGGTACGGGATCCATTTTTATTACGATTGTTCTTGAGGGTACGTTTGTTACAAAGGTCATTTCAATTTTTAACTTTCATTCATATTCCTTCGAGCTGACAATTGGTTTGCTAACTCATTAGCTAATCAAGCATTAGATTGGCATATTAATCATTCCATACAATAAATTTTTAATCATCAAAAACATCATACATTTGATACATTTATCACATCACATCAAATATCATTGTATATATATCATCGGAGTGTCAAAAAACTTTACAAAATTTGGATCCATAAATGTCGTACAAAACTTGGGCTTATGCCCCATCACGTTCAGTCTCAAAAAAGAATATACAGTCATCTAATATATAAAATCTATCTACTCCTGAGGTCCCTGCCCAGAAGTCGTGTTCCTATAGAACGTGACTGCAGTGGCAACTCGGCGGAATAGTCTAACCCAGTCCTGGGGTACTCCTACCACCCATCTCTAGATGGCTTTCGGCAGGCCCTCCACTGCAGCCATAGGGATTTGGCGGGTTAATCCCTCCAAGTTTCTCTGCACGGCCTGGAGAGTCCTATCTGAATCCACAGTATCCGCTTCACCCCTGCGGCGCTTATGGAGCGGTAGGCTCTCAGGACGAACTGGTCCAACATCTGAAACATGATCATTTTTAATTGTCAGTCATTATGAATCCAATCAAAAACATGTTTGTTTTTCATTTTTTCATACATATTTGAAAATTTCCAAAAAATTATATAAGTCAAAAATTTTTGCAAAACTTACCAACTGCTCCCCATGCTGTGCCTAGTGGAAGAACTAGATCTGGATCTCCACGAAAATCCATCCCAGCATAGGGATAGTCATCCACTACGATGATCTGTTCTCCCCACCAAAGGAAGAACTCATCGTCCCATGTGGTCCGGGGTACTTAACTACCCCCCAGTCTCTTCATCATGTCTGCGCAACGGGCAATTCTTGGGTCCCGCGAGCTACTGATGGTAGAGATGACTCTGGGTCTCAAGGCTGGAATCTTCTCAAAGAAGAATGTTGTCAAAATTGTACCGTAGCCAAAATGTTTAGTCTTTACTTGGTGAATCGAGGTGAACTGTTGTTTCATGTTCAGTAGAAGGGTTGTGCACCAATCGTACACATGAGTCAAACACTCTATAGCTATGCTCATTTGCATCCTGGACACCTGATGTAGAGAGGAGGATGCTGCCACTCTGCCGATGGTAAAAAGGAGGATTTTCATGTGCAAATCCCTCACATCTTTAATTGCAATCTGAGTTCCAACCTTTTTGGAACCCCCTACGCAATATACCTGGACATAGTCTTCCACGATTAACCCTCCCAGGGGCTTCCCAGGCAAGTCTACTGGTTCTCCCCTCTGGGAGAGTTCAGTAATGAAATATATGTCTTCCAGTTCAATGCGTAGTGGCATCTGATCAATAATGAAGCAATCCTGATCTAGTTCCCAGTAATTTATGAGCATTTCTAGCAACCGCACATTGCTTTTCATATTTGGCATCTTGAAGAATTTGAACAATCCGCAATTCCGAAGGATATTTTGCGCTGCGCGATCTTGCATGACCTCTTGGTCAATTGCGCTATGCTCACGTTCCCTCCATGAGATTTTCATCCTGTCAAATTTCATCAAATTATGCATTAGCCACGCTTTTTTGGATTCGGACCTGCGCATACGCGGTTTTTCCTTTGCACAGTCGCGTGTATACGCGAGTTTCCTTTAATGAACCCGCGTATGCGCAAGTCCGCATATTTTAGCAAGGGTTTTAAAGCTAAAAATCACTTAATTTTAATTTCCAAATGGACAAAATGAATAAACAGGATGATTAAGGAGCCTACCTGAAGTTTCGCTGAGTTCCGACGGTCGGTTGTTCCTGATTTGACGAAAGAAGTTTTTTGCTCCAGAGCACTTTTTCCAAATCAGCAATGCAATAATGAACCAAATATGAGGTAATTTGTCTATTTATGGCTAAAAGTTGAAAATTTTCGCAAAAATTCCTTATGCTTATTTTTTCGATCTATCTTAAGCTGCATAACCCGGTTGCTTGGAAGTGCCCAATTTGGTATGTTTTCAGGTACATTTTGACGATTTTGAGATTTTTCCCGGTTTTTGATCCATGATTACCGACTCGTCACGGCAGGTATATGATCTTCACTGGCATATAGGTTAGGGAAATCACTTTCCGTTGCATCTTGCATTCTAGCCTCCATACTGATCACTTTCCATAGGGTCGATCCCATCAGGTCATGAGTATTACACCCATTTCACTCGCCGATTATTCAATCATGACTTGATGGTAGAGCCTTCCTTTACATGGGCTTCCTAGTTAGTTCCTTGCTATCACTTGTTGCCCATGTTGCGTTTTATGTAGGCTCGAGACTCCTCTTTAGTCCTGCCATGTCTTATGTGTTGAAGCTTCATTCTTCTTCTTCATCACTTATCATTTTTTCTGGCTTTTACCCTAGAGGCTCCCTGGTGTCGTTAAGTTGTATTACTGCATTGCATATTGGCTACTTGTTTATCCCGGCCTTTAGCCGGCTTCATTTGGACTCGATTTTTAAGCTAACTTTTGACCTTGACTTTCTGTACAAGTTAACCATTGCATGCACTTAGCTATCACGACTTGACACCTTTGTACCATGGATGGAACGCTCCTCTGAGTATCACTGACCAGTTTTCGCCACCTTGCATTGAGCATAGGATTGTTCCAATCCCAGGAACTAGTGCATCTAATTTCTTGATACTCGTTCTATCCATTGTACCATAGCATTCTTTTATTCTTTTTCAGGCTTATTATATGAAAAAGACAAAAAAATCAAATATAACAAAAAGAGCGAGAACGGGATGTATCTTCGTTATTTTGATGGCAGTACAGAGTCAGTTTGTCGCCCTTGAACAAAGCACATATACTTATATATATTTCCTTCATTTGGGATGGTTTTAGTTTTGACCTAGGTTCAGCCTTTACCATGTTTCACTTGTCAGTTCTCCCCCGGTTGGTTATCTCTTCCAATCATATGGAGAGTTTGTTTTGCCCCCTGCATGACAGACTTATACAGTGTCACTTTTTACTGCCATGGTCATCATGAGTCGTGCTTTTGTTCAAGGGAAGTTTAACCTGAGTCGGCCATTCTGCGGTGTCTCTTGACTCATTATTCAGTCGGCCTTCCCGGTCTTGTCAGTATCATGTTCTATCACATCAGATGTTTTGGTCTTCTGCTCGTGCTGGTTTGAGAAGGTCCTCATTGACTTCTTGCCGATGGGTTTGTCTCTTATCGACTACGACACATTGCTCTGAGAGCAAACCTAGAGCTGCACCCTGGGCCTATTTCCATCATTGATAGGTGACCTTGTGCTCAGCATTTGATCATCATCATGGGTCTTTGACTGAGTGGTTTCCCCTGTGTTCGACGTCAGCACACATTATCACACTTGGGATTCATGCAGTACTTTGATTTCCATTTGACCCTATCGATGGATTTCTCGTCTCTGTGTCAGCTTTCATTATTGGTTGGTTCAGAGGGTTTCTTCCGTGCACTAGCTTCATCTTGTGCATGTCGGAAACGTACTTCGGTTTTGGTTCCGTCACTCTACTTCGTCTGATTCCTTCCAAATTTTGGCCTGCGGGTTACACTCGCGCTGGACTGATGTGGGATGCCTTAATGCCTTCCTTCCAGCAGATATTTTCCCATCGACTCCGACTCATTGCTCTGGGAATAAGGTCTAGATTCTTTTTGTCAGTACCTTAGAGTTTGCAGTCATCAGTGGCAGACTCTTCGCTATCGACAGTGGGGATTCATCATTGCCTCCTGATTGGTAGATTCTTTCAAGTGTTTGACTTCAACTCATTCATTCACACTTGTTATATTGTACTGGGGCACCTTGACACTCATTATCATTATCGGTGGGTTGTCTCGCGTTGGTTAACGGGATACATCATTGCCCGGTAATCCAACAATTTCTCACATGGTCGACTTCAGATCATTTATTCCCATGGTGTAGAATTGTGCCATAGTGATCGGTGAAGACCTCGGGTTGCATCAACATTTTTCGGTTCACTTTTGACAGTCCATTCAGTTTCTTCCAGTGATGCCGTCCACCCTTATATGTTGCATTTTAGTACAACAACATCTTATATGTTGGCTCCCGAGTTGCGTGATTGTACCAGTTGTTCCACCTCTTATGATTCAGTACTTGGAGATTCAGTTACTTATTTGATCAAACATCCAGTTGCACCATCTTTGATCAGCTTTCTATATGTGATACTTGGACATTGATTCAGACTTACACTTCCGGGCCATGCTCAGATGATTCATTGTGTACTTTCAGTTCAGCTATACTTGTATACATGTTGGATCTATTCACTACTTTCTATATGATGTATTTTTGACTAAGCATGGGTATGTCCGCCTCAGCATGAGTTGACTCTCTGTTTTCTTTCATTGCTTTTCGGCAGGCTGAAATCTGGTGAAGTCCTCTCTTGTCCTTGCGAAGTTCTTTCTATGTGCATAATACATTTCGGCCATCATGTACCCCTTCTGACCTCATATATTAGGGGGCATCTGTTATAGCATCATTTCTCACCTTCACATGATTCATGATTGCTTAGATGGTTTTGCGCACCCATTCCTACAGACTTGGACAAATTCACTTAAAAACAGTGTAAAAATCCCCATACGCGACTATGTCCGTACTTTTCCGCGTGTATACGCGAGTCCAGCTAGACTTTTCCGCGTATGCCATTAAAAAAGATTAAAAAATATATAATTATTCCCTATTTTTAGGCTGGGTTGATGGTTACTCAGGTAGTTCAACCACCCCAGCACGTAGCCAACTGTTTCCAACTATTGAAACTACTTGGAGGGAGTATAAAAACCCCTCATGTGTATGGCCTAAGGGAGAGAGAGAGTTATTGATATTATACTCTGTTGGTATTCCCTATCCAAGTCTGATTTCCCGTGCCTCCTGCACTTTCCCAGTTCATTATAGGAAACCCTTGTTTCCTTGAGATGCTCATCTCCCTATATGTCATCTCGTATGCACCAGTTTGGAAGGAGTCTTAGCGAGGCAAGGGCTGGATAGATCCAGACGACGGTCTGCTCGAAGGCCATGGAAGGATCAGGTGATCTCTCCACTCGTTACTTTTGTACATGCTATTTATAATACAAAAGTACCATGTTGTTCCCGAAATATACGTGTTAGTGTATGCTTATATGTATGAGAATATTTGTTATACAAGCATTCATTATGATTTATTTAATGTTTTATATGAATCTCACTAACATTTAGAGTAGATATATGTTGTACAACCAGTTCTTCGTGGCTTTGCTTTTCTTGTCTTTCGTGTTAAGAAGGAAGGACTGGGCATGAAAAGTTTGACCCCGCAGATCTGCTTCAACCGTAGGACCTACGGGTAACTTTCTCATTCTACTCTATTTAATTTTTCTGAACGTGCATGGTTGTGTGAGTCCTTCTTAAGTAGCATGCCCCTGCTCTGTGGAGGTTGTAACCCAACGAACCTCTAGGGTGATATTCCCCGAAACAATTCCGATGACCACTTCACTCATGAAGCATTGGAGCGACATACGACATATGATAGATGGTAGACATCTTATGATGGATAGTATTTTATTTTATCAGGATGAAGCCTTCTTGATGAACATCTTACAACTTAAAGGTAAGTTTCTACATACAACATATTCAGAATCTTATGGATTCTACTGGGTAGTCGATGAGAGGTTCTGATGGAGAAACCTCCAGGAGGGCACATTTCAACACTTCATGAAGTGCAAATATAGTCATCAAATTGAGGAGAATGGTATTCTACATTGGGTGGATTCCATGTTAGATCATGATAGGAGCTAGCACCCACAGTTGGATGGATGGGTGAGGATCAAGAGTAAGTGGTTGGAAGGCTACTTGCAGATCTATGATACGGGGCAGCAAGAAACATGGCTGTGATGGTTTCTTATGGGTGAGTATGGTGACTACCAAACATTTAACATTTATATGATCCATGCCTTGCATAGCACCTGTGTGATGCATCTGTAGGAGTTGTGGCTGCACTTGTTATTGTTGAGAGAGTTTGGCCATAACATGAAATATTCTATGTCAATGCATGTGTTATTATTTGGGACATTGCATGGCACTCACATGAAGTGGAAGGAGGGAGCTCAGGCCTGTTGTTCTGATGTGACATTATACATGTCAATCAATATATTATTGCTCTATGATTTGCATCATGATGATGTGAGGTGTCAGAAATATTCCTTGTCATTGTGGTTATTCGTGGGAGAATATGGGCTGACATTCTCCCATACTTTGCATGATGAAGATGGAGGATGGGAAAAGGAGGCCTTACTGCATTGGCTTCTATTAGGAGAGTATGGCCACTATACTTGGTATGAGGATGGGGTGGTATGGTAGCAAGAGGCATTGTTGTGGTGCTTTTTTTTGGGCGAGTATTGTTCAATATTTCACATGTCAACCCATATGTCTCTGTTTCCTATTTTTCATAGTGTTGAGATGATGCTTGGAACAAGCAGGGCTAACATGGCCAGTGATGGGAGAATTAAGAGGTACATCCTAATCAATGTAGCATGGGTTGGAGAGATAGTTCATGAGTTGGGACTTTCCTTTAGGGGGAGGAACCACTTCACTTCATATGTCTCATGCAGAGAAGAGGCTCTAGTGATGAGGAGAGGCTTTAGTGATGAGGAGAGGCATATAGATATACAATTGGAGGTCATTATAGACACTTTAGAGAGGAAACTATGGATCTAGGAATTCATTATGCATTGGAGCAGATGAGGATTTCATTTGGAGGGAGGAGGATTGTTGTAGCATTCACTTTTGTAGTTACTTGGGGACAAGTAACATTTTGGCGGGGAGGACTGCAATATTCCTAATCTTCCATTAGTTAATTGGAATGTTAGAGTTCTCACTTTTATCAATTAATTGAGTAAAAAAAAGGGTGGAGGGACCCATAAACCAAATATATGAATAAATTCCACATATTTTTTGTGAATTTGGGTTGGTTAGATAATGGAGAAGCATTATAGAGTAGTATAGCAGATTATTGATGAAGGAAGGCAGTTCTTAGCATTTCAGATAAGAAACCGGTGGAGGGTTCATCCTGTCATCTTGTGCTTCAATTTTAGTCTTCCAAAAGTAGCATTGTGATATCCGGCATCATGCCATTGGTTTATACCTCCAATGAGCAGCAGTTCCTCCAGGAATTTCGTAGTCCAACCAGGTAGACTAGCGAAGGAAGGAAGTTCTAAGTATTTAAGCTTGGAATCCTATGAGGGATCATCCCCTCACTTTGGAGAGATTAATTACATCATATCTGAGCTATATTCCATCACCTAGAAATAGGCTACAACTTTAGCCCTCTTGAAAACATACTTCATTCAGGGAGTTGTGCAATGTATAGTTCCAACTTGAGTAGAGGAAGGAGGAGCTAGATCTCAAGCTTCTAGCTTGGAGATCAAGAGAAGAGACCTGACCTTCATATATTGATCTGATTGGGTGTTATTGCAGCAATTATATCATCAATTCGTCCCCATATTATCATTTAACCAAGAGGAGTGTGTAAGTCATCCAGCAGGGGTGCAGTTGGGAACCCAAAAAGGGTTGAAACTCCAAAGTTAAAATCTAGGAAAATAATTTCTTGGTTTTTTTTGTATTTTTTGGGTGGAATCCGTGGTTAAAATCCCATATATTTTTTAACACTCCAACAGCCTCCTTGACATGTTTATTCTTCCGAGTAGCAGCAGTTTCCAGCAGCAGCAACAATAACAACACAATATTTCCAGTGCTAGTTCTCATTAGTGTATTTTAACCACTTCTTGTTGGCTTGAGTCCATCTTCTTTGGAGCACTGTGCACTCGATATTTTTTTTTTTATATAATGATATGACTTAGCTGTTTATGCTCATATGTATGATGTTTTGATGTATTTCGATATTTTTCTAGTTTTATATGTTTTATTGTTATTTTGAATTGTGCATATGTTCTACATTCCCGTTTCTCCCATTTTGGGATATTACAGTGGTATCAGAGTCTGAAATTTAATTATTGAGTGTTGTAATAGATTTATTTGCACGCTTTAGCGGTTTAGCTAAGTCTGTTGTGTTGTTTAGCACTAGGTGTTCCTCAGAGAGAATCCCACCCTTACCCATGGGGGACTTTGAGTGCCTACTCTGGGAAGGTTTTCTTGGGCATAATTTATCATCTATAAATTAGTGCCACTGCTAGCCACTCTCATCTTCACTTCCAACTACATGAATTATGCATTCCTGAACATGGGTTTCAGAGTTGGAAGGTTGTTCTCAGTACTTCAACTGAGAGACCTATGGAGGGATCAGTCGTTCACATCGTGGACCCATTGCAGTCTTCCAGGAGTTCCATTGACATATCTAACATCAGTCCATCCATCTATTCTCCTATTCGAGGGTTTGAAGAGAAGAGGAAGTTACAAGCAACTCAACGTGGAATCCTGTGATAATTCTCTGCAATTTATAATTCCTCCATTTTCCACCATCACTTGAAACTCTGGTGCTAGGCATAGGATGAAATTCAATTCCTTTTCTACCCTAAAATGAATAAAATTATGGGTACTACCTAAATAAATAAGCACTATTAAATTTTTATTCTCGATATATCCTTCTATCTTGAGAATTTGAGGAGTGGTAATTCCTACAAATGCATTACATGATATGGTCAGATTCATTTTTTCTTCCTCTAGGGTTAGTTCCTAGTGTATATCCTCTTCTTTTGAAGTTTCTTGCTCCTTTTCCTCCTCATCTTCACAATGTATGTAAAATAATTTGTTGTTAGCACACATATGACCTTTAGTGTATTTTCTAGGTCCCTATATTACTAGTATATTCCCTTATTATTGTTAGTGTAACCCCTTTATTGTTATTATTGTAAGTCGGTAACCCTCATATTGTTATTATTTTTCCCTTAAATTATTATTGTTAAGTCGGCTAGGATTACATTGTGGCCCCATGGACTCCTATATAAAGATAGGAGGTTTTCTAATTTGCATCCTCCAATAATTTTCCATCCATGTGATGTATTGGAGGTTTCCCCTTCGAAGTGGATTATTTCTAAGGCATTGATATATTTTTTATTCTATATTTGGAGCTGGCTTCACAACATTTGGTATCAGAGCTTTGGATTCTAGAGTTTCGCTGCTCCAAATAGGTCGTCATGGCATTTTTTCTACGAAATTTCAGAAGCTGAAATATTTAGGGTTTGAAGTCGAAATCCTGAGGAACATCATCACAAAATTTCAGAGCTTGGTTCACAATATTTTCAGAGATATGATCTGTGGAAGTTAGGTCTTTTTGCAGGCTCCATAGTTTAATCTAAACAGGTCATCGTGGCATTTGCGCTATAACCTTTTTTCTACGAAGGTTTAGAATCTGAAATTTTTAGGGCACAAAGCTGAAATCCTTAGGAAACACATCAAAAAATTTCAAATTTTGGTTCACAATATTTTTGGAGATATGATCTGTGGAAGTTAGTGCTTTTTCAGGCTCCTGAATTTCATCTCAAAGAGGTGATCGTGGGAAAATATTCATAACTCTCTGTCCAAGCATCGGATTGGAGTTCTGTAAAATTTGGTCTTAAACACATGGACTGTATTTTCTTTTCTATCAATTTTAGAGCTAAAAGATGAAAGTATGACACGTGGAAAGTCGTACAATTTTTCTCGACTGAACCAATCCATGATTAGGTCATTGTGGGAGATTGGACATAGATTTTCCTTGGAGAATCCAAATCAAGTCAGACCTGTGGCATTTGAAAGATAATTCAGAAGGCTACCTCAGTGCCAAATTTTAGATATTGAAGAGCTGCAATCATAGAGATAATCCAATTTCAATATAGAGCTCCTCAAAAACAAAAAAAAAGGTGTTTATTTTTTTTTAAATTGCATCAGTCTTGTTTGAAGCATCAATTTGAATTGATTCCAGGGGCATATTGTAGAATAGATATCAATATTGCGTTCTAAAAAATGCCCCGTAAAAATAGTTCAACACCCACTAAGCCCTCAGAAGGCTCTACTATGACTCATGAAGATGAAGAATTGCAACATTATCTATCAAAATTACAAGAGCAAGTGCACCAAATTTCGCTCTCGCAAAGAGAAACAAAAAATGAAATGGAAGTTGTGAAGAAAGGCGTGGAATCGAAGATGGATGGTTTGAATAACAATATGGATGGTTTGAAGAAAGTCGTGGAATCTAAGATAGATGGCATGGAAGCTGGCATGGAATCTAAGATTGATGACATGGAAGCTAAGATCGATGAAAAAATGAAAGACAACATGGAAATGGTGAACACTGATCTAAAAGAAGACATGGAAGCATTTAATAAAGTTGATACAAGAAATTTTTCCTAATGGTGAAAATATAGTAGAGGAGACTCATGATGAGAATAAAATAAATGTTAATCGTGACTTCATAAACTGTAATGTTGGCGAGAAGAACCACCATATTCTAAAAATGGATATGAGGAAGTTTGATGGAAAGGATCCTGTAACATGGATACTACATATGGAGAAATATTTTGATCTCCATAATGTGCAAAACACACAAAAGGTACGCATTTCAACTTTACATTTAGAAAAAAATACATTTATATGGTATCGATGGCTTTGCTCCCGTAAAAAAATTGTCACTTGATCAATTTATACGAAGGAAATGATAGAAAATTATGATGATACAAAGAGAAACATCGTCTTTAGCCAATTGATAAATCTCAAACAAAGGGTTTAGTGGGGCAGTACATTTCGGACTTCCAAAAATTGAATATAAGGGTAACCAATATTCCAGAGGAACACAGGATTGATCTCTTCATAGGTACTTTGAAGGATAACATCCAACATGAAGTTCACATTTTGGAACTTGATTCATTGGAGAAGGCATTTAGGTTGGCAAGAAAATTGAATGCAAAATCATGGCGACAAGGAAGCCTACCACTCACTTTTATAAAGAAGGAAGTGTTGCTACACCTAGATTTCCACAACCTACAAGGTTGACACCACAAAAATTGGAAGAAAAAAGAGCAAAAGGGCTTTGCTACCATTGTGATAGAAAATACACTAAAGGTCATAAGTGTGCTAAAAAGAAATTATTTTACATAGATTGTGAAGAGGAAGAAGAAAATGAATAAGAAGAGGATATACACCAGGAACCAACCCTAGAAGAGGAAGAAATGAGTTCGACTATATCGTGTAATGCATTGGCAGGAATTACCACTCCTCAAACTCTCAAGGTAGAAGGACATATCAAGAAGAAAAAGGTAATAGTGTTGATTGATTAAAGTAGCACCCATAATTTTATTCATTGTAAGGTAGCCAAGGAATTGAATTTTTTCCTATACCCATCACCAGAATGTCAAGTGATGGTTGCAAATGGAGGAACTATAAATTTCTCTGAAAATGCCATAATGTCAAGCTAACCATGGGGTAGTATGTATTGAATATCCCAACGCTTTCCATTCCTATGGGAGGTGTTGATGTTGTACTAGGAGTACAATGGTTACAATCTTTGGGGACGGTAGCTTTTAATTTTCAAGAAATTTTCTTGAAATTTTCTTCAGAAGGAAAGGAAGTTGAATTACGAGGTATTGCAGGGAAGCCAGGAAAGATAATATGCTCTAATGTCATGACAAAGCTTCTAAAGAAAGAAAAACAAGGCGTAATTGCACAATTATTCTCAATAGAAGTTCCAACATCAAAATCATCTATTTCTGTAGATCTCCAACAAGTCTTGGACAATCATTCCAAGGTTTTTGAAACTCCCAAAGGACTCCCATCTATTCATGATCATGATCATGCAATTCATTTTATTCCAGGAAGTGTTCCTCCAAACATTAGGCCTTATAGATTTCATTATGTCCAAAAGAGAGAAATTGAACATATGATTGTAGAAATGTTAGAGGCAGGTATAATTCAACCTAGTCAAATTTATTTCTCTACTCCTGTAGTATTGGTACATAAAAAGGATGGGTCATGGCACATGTGTCTGTATTATAGGGAGCTCAATAAGCTCACCATTAAAGATAAATTTCCCATTCCTGTGATTGATGAATTATTGGATGAATTACATGGAGCAATTTATTTTACCAAGTTGGATCTTCGTTCAAGATATCATCAAATTAGAATGAAGACTTAAGATATTCCAAAAACAACATTTCAAACTCATGAGGTTCATTATGAATTTTTGGTCATGCCTTTTGGCCTTACCAATGCACCTTCTACATTTCAAGGGTTGATGAATTCCATTTTCAAATCCTTCCTTAGAAACTTTGTGCTAGTATTTTTTGATGATATACTAATCTACAACAAGCCTTGGAAGGATCATTTTGAACATGTTCATAGGGTGCCCAAACTATTGCAGGAGAAACAATTGTATGCAAAAACATCCAAATGTTTCTCTAGAGTAAAAGAGGTGGAATATGTGGGTCATATTGTATCTCACGAAGGTGTTAAGGTAGACCCTAACAAAATAAAGCCATTAAGGAATGGAAAGTCCCCACAACCATAAAGCAGTTGTGAGGATTTATCGGGTTAACAGGGTGTTATCACAAGTTTCTTAATAATTATGGGAGAATAGTAGCACCTCTAACAACATTATTGAAGAAAGATGCATTTTCATGGACTCCTGAAGCAACTAAGGCCTTTGAACATCTTAAAGAGCCAATGTGACTAGCGCAGGTCTTAGCTACGCCATACTTCATAAAAACCTTTATTGTGGAATGTGATGCCTCAGGAAATGGAATTGGTGTTGTTTTAACGTAGGAAGGAAGACCCATTTATTTTGAAAGTCATCCAGTGAAAGGAAAGTATTTAAAAAAACTTATTTATGAGAAGGAAATGTTAGCAATATTGCATGCACTAAGGAAATGGCAAACTTACCTAATTGGAAGACACTTCAAGGTAAAAACTAATCATGATAGTCTTAAACACTTTTTGGAAAAAAGACTATCTTCAAAAGAGCAGAAAAAATGGGTCACAAAGATGTTGGGTTATGACTTTGAAATAATGTACAAAAAAGGGAAGCTTAATGTTGTTGCAGATGCACTCTCAAGAAAGAATGAAGAGGTGGAAGCATTGCTTTGTGCCATTTCTATTATCCAACCAGATTGGATAAACGAAGCAAGAGATGAATGGAAGAAGGACAAAGAGGTATGGACACTCATTCAAAAGTTGCAACAAGATCATAGTACATCTGATACATTTACTTGGAAAAATGATTCTTTATGGTACAAAGATTGCTTATATCTTTGTAATAATTCCCAACTAAAACAAAAGATTCTTTTGGAATTGCACACTTCTACTTTAGGAGGACACTCGAGATTTTTAAAAACTTATCACAGGGTGAAGAAATTTTTTTTTTGGATGGCCTTAAATCTGATATTCAAAATTTTGTGGTGGAATGTTTAGTTCTCCAGGAGAATAAAGTGGATAAAATTAATACCTCGAGACTTCTACAACCTTTATCCATTCCAAGTCAACGTTGGGAGGAGATTTCAATGGATTTTATCACAGGTTTACCTAAGTCCGAAGGAAAGAGTGTCATCATGGTGGTAGTTGATAGACTTACCAAGTATGCACACTTTTGTGCTTTATCTCATCCATTTAAAGCAAGTACAGTTGCTACTAAATTTATGGACAGAATTCAAAAGCTACATGGAAGCCCAAGGGTTATTGTGAGCGACAGAGATCCCATTTTTACTGGAAATTTTTGGACGGAGTTATTTTCTAGTTTGGGTACTCAATTAGCTCATAGCTCATCTTATCATCCTCAATCTGATGGTCAAACTGAGATCGTAAATAAATGTTTGGAAGGATATCTTCTTTGTTTTGTATCTGATAAACAAACACAATGGGTCAAGTGGTTACCTCTTGCTGAATGGTGGTATAACACTTCCTTCCATACTGCAGCAAAAATGACCCCATTTATGGCACTTTATGGATATCATCCACCATCCATCACATCATCTTTAAGAGAAAATTTGAAGGTTCAAGCAGTGGAAGATCACATCGAGCATCAACAAGTTCTTCTCCAACTCTTAAAGGATAGCTTGAATTTAGCACAAAATCGAATGAAGCAACAAGAAGATCAACATTGTAGCGAGAGAAGTTTTGATGTAGGAGACTGGGTATTTTTACGACTACAACCATACAAAAAAATGTTCCTCAAGCAAGCTAAGAAGGATAATAAATTATTGCCAAAGTACTATGGTCCTTACAAGGTGTTGCAAAATATTGGTACTATGGCATACAAATTGGAGCTTCTTGCTTCTTCACGAGTGCATCCAGTTTTTCATGTTTCATGCTTAAAGAAGGTTATGGGTGAAAATATTCCATTTCAAACAATATTTCCAGAACTTGATGAAGAAGGAAAAATCATATTGGAACCTGAAGTGGTCACGTAAACAAGAACTTGAAAGATATGGAATCGATCAATTTCAGAGTATCTCATCAAGTGGAAGAACTTACCCACTGAAGATTCTACATCGGAGGATGAGAATTTTATACAGAAGCACCCAGAGCTACTCAATCATTGAGGACAACACTTTTTTGAAGGAGAGGGGCACACTAGGTCCCTATATTACTAATATAGTCCCTTATTGTTGTTAGTGTAGACCCCTTATTATTATTATTGTACCCCTGTAACCCCTGTATTGTTATTATTGTGCCCTTAAATTATTATTCTTAGGTCGGCTAGGATTACATTGTGGCCCCATGGACTCCTATATATATCAAGGGGGTTTTGTAATTTGTACCATCCAAGAATTTTTCATTCATGTAATGTATTGGTGGTTTCCCCCTCGAGGTGGCCTATTTATAAGGCGTTGATATCTCTTTTCTTCTATTTTGAAGCTGGCTTCAGAATAGTATTTGATATGACAACTATACCAAAGCCATTTTTCTCTTTTTTTCTTCCAATTGTTGTGGTTTGAACCTTGCAGGCTATGGAAGTGTAGGAGTAGAAACACTTCCATCTTTATAGTTGTCACTGGTAGGCTTCCTTGTCACCATAATTTTACTTTCAATTTTTCGTTCCAACCTAAATGCCTTTTCCAATGTATCAAGTTTCCAAGGGTGAACCTCATGTTGGATGTTACCCTTTAGTGTCCCTATGAAGACATCAATCCTATGTTCCTCTAGAATATTATTTACCCTTATATTCAATTTTTGGAAGTCCTCAATGTGCTCCATCGTAGAACCATTTTGTTTGAGATTTGTCAATTGGCTAAATAAGGTGTTGTTCTTTGTATCCTCATAATGTGCTATCATTTCCTCCGTAAAAAATTACCAAGTGAGAGGTGGTTTATGAAAACAAAGCCATCGACACCATAAAAATTGATTTTTTTCTAAATATAAAGTTGCAAATCATACCTTTTATGTGTTTTGTGTATTATGGAGCTCAAAGCATTGCTCCATTTGTAGTGTCTAAGATATCGGATTGTTGCCATAAAAAATCCCCATATCTATATTTGAAATATGGTGGGTCTTAAATCCAACACTATATTTTATGAAATCATAATTAACATTTCTTTTGTTCTCATCATGAGTTTCCTCTACTACCTTTTTTCCATTAAGAAGCTTTTCTTGTAGAAAATTTTCCAAACCTTCGTTCAAACCGTCCATGTCTTTCTTCATATATTCCATGCCATTCTTCAAAACATCCATCTTAGTTTCCATGCCTTTCTTCAAACCATCCATCTTATCTTCCATGCATTTCTACAAACCATCCAGGTTGCCTTCTATACCATCCATCTTATCTTCCACTTCATCCATCTTAACTTCCATGCCATTATTCAAACCATACATCTTAGATTCCATGCATTTCTTCAAACCATCCATATTAGCTTTAATACCTTTCTTCGAACCTTCCATTTCATTTTTTATTACTCTTTGCGAGAGTGAAATTTGTTGCACTTGGTTTTGTAATTTTGATATATCATGTTGCACTTCTTCCTCTTCTTGAGCCATAGTAGAGCCTTTTGAGGGTTAATGGGTGATGAATTCTTTTTAGGGGGAATTTTATAACCCAATACTAATATATATGCTTGAATATTCCCTTTGAATCACTTCAAAATAATTTTTCAAATAAGACTTATGCAATTTTTACAAAAAATACACTCTTTTTTCTCGCTTTTGAGGAGCTCGATATTGAAACTCATGTATCTCTGTAATTTTAGATGCCGAAGATTTTATCTTTAGTACACTAGTATCCCTATGAAACTTATTTCTAATTCCACAGGTTAGACCTGATTCGGATTCTTCAAGTCAATGTTATGACCAATCTCCCACAATGATCTAATTATGGACTCGTTTAGTACATAAAACTTGTACGACATGCCACATGTCCCTGTTTCCTTCGGATTTGAAATTGGTACATAGGAAACTACAATCCATTTAATTTTGTTCAATTTTAAGAGAATTCTAATCTGACACTCAGAGAGAGTTATGATGATTTTCCCAAGGTAACCTGTTTGAGATGAAATTTAGGAGCCTACACAAACCTTAAATACCATAGATCATATATACAAAAATATTGTGAACCAAGATTTGAAATTTTTCCACAAATTTTCTTTGGCTTTTGGCGAAAACGGGTTATTTTTTAGCTTATATATATATATATATATATATATATATATATATATATATGTTGAAGAATACATAAATTCTAATCCATTAACCTTGGATTATAACATAATCGTAGTTCCCTTGACTGGATCTACAAAATTCGAGGGGCTGAAAACCATCATGCCCCAGAACCATGTGCAAACCCATGCACAAGACCATGGATGGGTCCACCCATCGAAAAATAGGGTCCAAAAAAATTTCCAGAGTCACTGTGCCTGACGCAACATACAGGGGAGTCTGTCACCCCTTCTGTGACCCCCTCACGCTTGCGACTAATTATGTAAAGAATATAACACATACCCAACAAAGACAACTCAGAAAAGGTTTCCAGAAATATACAAAATACAAATGGTGAACTACATCCCTAGGGCTAAAGATTCACTGCAACTGAAAAACTGTAAATAAATGGACGAAATGATGTAGAAATGAATGAAGCCTCCTCCCAATAGACTCTGCAAGTGAAAGGTTGAGCCTTCACTGAATATCTAACATCCAAAATAATGCACAGAAACCACCCCTATAACTGCACTTTAAAATAACGCAGTCTAGGGCTGAAACTACACTATAGGGGATGGTAATGACTTGGCCGGGAACCAAAATATGAAATTAAGCCCAAGGACCTCCCTTGCTGGCCTCCTGGTGGAAAGAGTGCTTCCTCCACTAAAAAAAAGCTAATAAATGGAAATGTCAAACCCTTCATGGCTTCTACGCTGCAACACAACACAACCCTGGCAGAAACTGCATTGTAGAGGAAAGATAAAGCTTAGCCTAATGCCGAAATGTGGAAATACAACTCAATCACCTCTCCTGAGTGGGCACTCGAAATCCCCCAACGATGAGGATGGGATTCCTGCTCGGGAACACCATTGTGATAAACAGCACAACAGTCTCCGGTAAGAAACTGAAGAGAGAAAGAAGGCATACATACCATAAAAAAATAGTAACCAACATGAGCTCTATCTTGCCTTCCCTTCCCTTATATTCTTTTTGAGCCTCCTCACCTTGGGCCCCACTCATTAAAGCCACTACTTCCATGCAAAGGATCTCCCTACAAAACTGCATCATCTCTCATTTATTACCCACTCCCTCCATACCAGCATTGTTGATTTGGTCAAAATTTACCCCATCCACATGCTTCATCCCGTATTCAGACTTAAGGGTGCTTTATCCAACCATTTTGATTCTCCTTATTCACATTAGGAGTGATTTTATTCATACTTATGAGATTTATGGGTCTCCCTACCCTCTTATTCTTATAACTAAGAAGCAAAAACAAAATTTAATATTCCAACTAGTTGAAAGATAATTGGGAATATGACAGTCCTCCCCTCTCAAATGTTGCTTGTCTTGAAGCAATGGTAAAGGTGAGTGCTAGAAAACGCCTCCTCCTCCCCTTGTGACACATCCATGTCATAAGCTCTCCTCATGAACCAACTTTCCCCTAATCAATCCATCCCTGAAGTGATCCTCCCAAGTGCTCATGAGATGCAGCTCCTAAGTGCTCAAGTTAACCATATGGCTCATCCCATAAAGAAATAAGAGTTCTAATGTAGCAATTATGTATTCCCCAATTTTCTCCCTGAAGCATGAGGCAAAAGAAATGTGGGGAATTTCATTCCCAATGGGCACATCTAATCTATGTGTCATCCCTCCAATCATGCCCACCATAATGATAAGAACATCATCATATGGGATAAAAATCAAGGACACACTAGCCGCCATATGAAATACTGGAGGAGGATAGTCCCACAATTTGAACTAGCACAATTTTACTCATAATTGCCTCAAAATATAATATTATGAGTGGGTTCCCAACCACTTTCTTGCTTCCCCAATCCTCTCACATGCTTGGAGAAGGTGAATTATGTGTGGTGCCAATTGAGCACACCCGGAATAAGATATCATCTCCCCAAAATATCCTAGGGAGTGGCCATGACCATCACTGATTGTGGCTCCAAGTAGATCATGAAATCTAAATAAAAAAGTGCCCCCTTTTGGAGCAATGTATTGTATATGAATGGAAAAGGAATACATGCACTCAGTTAGTGAATCATTATGCACAAAAACACAATCCTTACCATATACTTTGAGCAAGTCAGTGAAGTGGCTCATAGATGAGCCTCCCCTAATCTCCATCGGATAAGGACATGGCTATGACAACTCTACCAAGAATTTTTTCCTCTCCCCAATATCCAAATAACCCATGCATCTCCTGATATGCTGGTGCACCTCCTCTATGAAGCCTTCCAAATTAAATCCCTCCATGATAATATGGTATGATCCCATCAAATCAGTGTGGCTAGAGAGAAAACCCTCATATGTTTCATGTAGTAGCTTCTCCTTGAGCTTAGAGGCTCTAGTCAAGAATATCCTACACTGAAAATAAATGACCCCATATTTCACTGCATATCTCCCATCTGATAACTGGCCATCAAGTAACATGTGAAAAGATATCCTTGGAGTATTCCATCAATAGCTGGGATCTCCGATAAAGATCTATACTCCATAATGATAGCACTGCTGATCTACAATGTAAAGCACCTTTCATGTGGCTTCCCTCTTCTTTGACATATCCCATGCCAAAGTCATATATCGAGATGCTTCTATCCTACCTCTGTTGCTCCTCCTATGGCTGCTCATGCTCAAGTGAAGATTGAAGTTTTTTGAGGTTACCCTTCCATAAGAAGTTATCACCCATCCAAAACCTTTTGATTTTTTCCAATGTATGCATGAGTGGCCACTAACCTCTACCATTTGTGGAAGACTGCTCCCTATGTGGAAGTATATTTTGATTCTCCAAAGCCATGGAGTGGTCTCCTTGCACCATGATGGTGTTATCCTCCCTCCCTAAAACATCTTATCTCAGTGCAAGATGTTTGGTAAGAGTGGGTAATAATCATATTGGGAGAATGTCTCCCTCCTCCTTGAGCCTACTGAAGACTCTCTGTGCCATGCCAAGTCTTACCAAGGTTCTCACCCCTCCTAGATATATCAGTGGTGCAACCTGTTGTGAGACAACTATCATAAACTCCTAATCTGGTTGCCTCCTAGGTGGAATTACTCTAAACAATAATGTGTCACGGTCCAAACTCATCTGCATAACTAATTGTACTGTTAGGTCCGCGCTTCCACTTTGCAAATCCATCTCTGTTTTCTATGCGGAAGTTGTCTGAGAGGGATATGTGTGCATGCCCCTCATCACCTGATGCTTTCCACTCTTTTTATGTATCCACTCCATCTATAAAGTCTACCAATTTGTGGTTACCTTGCCCAAAGTAATCAACCAATACACACCCAATATCACATTGGTGTCACAGATGTCAACCATAAAGAAGTGATTAGTCAATGTATATGTCCCCATGGTGATAGATAATGCTGGAACATACTGCATGGTTCTAGCTCTTGGAACTAAAACTGAAAATCCCTCAAAGTCATCAGTAGGTATTTCCCTCCTCTACACTAATTGGACATTAATAAAGTTGTGGGTATCCCCACTGTCAATCAACACTAATACCCTTTGATCCTGAATGGAACCTTGAACTCTCAAGGTCAAGTACTTGGGTTCTCCCCTCAATGATGAAAGGGCCCCTCCAATTAGAGAAAATTCTCCATTCCCACCTCCTGGTGGTGGTGGATCCTCTCCTTCTATCCCATCGCTATGATCCCCTTCTGATTTCTCTTGTTCTTCCTCTTCATCACCATAAAATACCTCTATATAGTGTGCCTTCCCTGCAGCACATCTATGTCCGAGTACCCATGATCCTTGGCATGTGAAGAAAAGCTTCCTTATCCTCAAGTCTCTCTGGACGTCATCACTAAGAGGTACTTTGTTTTGGCTCTCCTTTGAAGGTGGAGCCTTCACATCTTTTCCCTTTGATGGAAAAGTGGGATTTTGCTGAAATGTAGTCTTTTCCCTTAGCAAGGCATGTTGTAGATATCTATCCCTTTAAACAGCATCTTGAAGGTTAGTTAGCTTGGTTGATTTAACCAACCCATGTAGAGGCTCTTCTAGTCCATCAATAAACATATAGACCCTCCTAGCTACAGATAAATTAGGAACCATAACAAAAAGTTTTAGAAATTAAGAAATGAGAGTTTCTATATTACCTGACTATTTGAGCTTAGTTAGCTTAATGAAAGGTGAGTCTGGGTCTGTTCGATCAAACATCTCCACCAACGTCCTGGTGAACTCTGAATATGCATTCACATTGGAAATCCCTAATGTAGAAAGACCATGAAACCACCAATCATGTACCTCACCCTCAAGGTGCAGTGCTTCTATTTTTATGGCTTCCATCTTTAATATTTGGTTCAACTCGAAGTATATGTCTAGATTCTCTACCCAATATTTGGCTATGCATTTGGATGACCCATCAAAATCAAGTCAGAAGAATCTACCGATAGTCTGGTGAGGATCATTGTTTTGTATGAAACCTCCACCTCTATTGTGATGCCGAGATCTCTCGTTGTCCTTTATCTAACAAAAATCCTAAAAAAATAAAATGATATTTGAATCTCTGAGATTGAGACTCATATTCAAGAAATTAATCTTCAAGAGTTTATTGTTCTTGAAAACCTCCATTTCCCACTGCTAAGAATGTAGGCATAGTAGAGCGTTGGGAAACTTATTGCTTCACTGGTTGATCATGCCAGTGATGTGAAATGTCGTAGCCTTCTACATGTAGAAATAATTTAGAGGATTCCTTGTGTCTATCCATCCTCATCTCCTTGATATCTCTTGCAATATCTTGCATGGTTTGAAGAAGAAGCTTGGGAAACTCTTTCTCCTCATATCCTCCTGATATGGGATTTTTTCCCTTGTCTTATCTAACATCTATATAATAATATCTCTAGTTTCTTTTGAGATGCCTCTTCTCTATTTCTGTGAGAGGATATACCTCTTCTGATGACATATTGGTTGAATGCACAGGTTGAGCAAAGATTATGCTCTGATACCACTATAATATTCCAAATTAGGAAAAGTAGTAATATTGAACACAATAATGGAAAATACCAATGAATACCTATACATCAAACATGAGCCAAAGATATATCCATGGTATTAAGTATAACAAAAAAAAATGAATACAATATCTTGGGGATCAAGTCCCTCAACTATGCAAGAGAAGCCTCCAATGCCAAAAAGCACCAAAACATGAAATGCATCTGCTACACAAAATGTCAGAGAACTAATACAGTGCAGTCCCAATGAATGTAATTGCAACTAGAAAATATAAATGCATCGATATTATAATACAATGCTCAAGAGGTTCCAGGAATGGGGATATAGGACCTAATACACTTTCCTTACACAACCCATAAAGGGTTTCCGGAAATATGCAAAATACAGATGGTGAACTACAATCGTAGGGCTGAAGATTCACTGCAACTAAAAATTTGGGAAGAAATGGCTGAAATGATGTAGAAATGAATGAAGCCTCCTCCCAATAGAATTTCGAAGTGGAAGGTTGATCCCTTCACTGAAGATCAAATGCCCCAAATGATGCACAAAAACCACCCTTGTAAGTGCACTCTGAAATAGCGTAGTCTAGGACTGAAACAATGTTGTAGGGGGTGGTAATGACTTGGAATGGTGCCAAAATTTGAAATTAAGCCCAATGACCTCCCTTCCTAGCCTCCTGATGGAAAGAATGCTTCCTCCACTAAAAACAAGCTCAGAAATGGCCGTGGCAAACCCTCTACTGCTTCTACCCTACAACACAACACAACCCTGGAAAAAATTATGTTGTAGAGAAAAACTGAAGCTTGGGCTAATGTCATCATGTGTAAATGCAGCTCAATCACCTCTCTTGAGCAGGCAGTCAAAGTGCCCCTAGGATGAGGGTGGTATTCCTGCTTGGGAACACACTTGTGATACACATCATAATAGTCTCTGCTAAATAGCTAAAGAGTGAAAGAAGTCATACATACCATAAACAAAATAATAATCAATATGAGCTCTATGGCTGTCTTCCCTTTCCTTATATTCTTTGTGAGCCTCCTCACCTTGGACCCCACTCATTAAAGCCACTACTTATATGCAAATACTCTCCCTCCAAAATTGTGTTGTCTCTCATTGATTATCCACTCCCTTCATAACAACATTGTTGATTTGGTTAAACTTGACCCCATCCACATGCTTCATCCCCTATTCACACCTAAGGGTTCTTTATCCAACCATTTTTATGGTCCTTATTCACATTATGAGTGACTTTATTCCTACTAAGGATATTTATGGGTTTCCCTACCCTCTTATTCTTCTAACAAAGAAGAAAAAAAAAATTGATATTCTGACTAGCTCAAAGCCTATTGGGAATATTACATGTTGGCCTTGTTGGATCCAAGCATCATCCCAACAATGTGTAAAATAAGAAGTAGAGACATATGGATGAAAATGTACAATGTCAAACCATACTCTCCTAATAACAACCACTTCCACAAAGCCTTTTGCTGCCATGCCAAATCATCATTAAACCAAGTAAGAGAGACATACTCTCTCAATAGAAGCCACCACAACAATGCCTCTTGCTGCCATGCCAAATCAGCATCAATCCAGGTATGAGAGCCATACTCTCTCAAAAGAAGCCATCGTAATAATGCCTCTTGATGTCACATCACATCATCATCATACCTAGTACAATGACCATAATATTCCAATAGAAGCCAACGCAGTAAGGCCTCCTTTTTCCAACCTCTATCATCATCATGCAATGTATGGGGAAAAATCAGCCCATACTCTCCCAAGAGTAACCAAAGAAACAAAAATTCATTTTTCCATCTTACATTATCATGATGCAAGTCATGGAGCAACAACATATTAATTGACATGTGGAATGCCACATCAGAACAATACAGACAAACTCCCTACCGCCACATCATGTGAGAGTTATGCCATGTCCCAAAAAAAAGTACATATATGGACATAAGAAATGTCCCAAACAAAAGTACATACATGGACATAAGATATATCATGTGATGGAAAAAATCTCTCAACAATAACCAATGCATCCATGCCTCCTTTTGTTGCATATCATCAGTGATGTACATGGCATGGACCATACAGATGTGAGATATTGGGTAGTAACCATACCCACCCGAAAGCAACCAGTGCAGCCATGCTTCTTGTTTTCCTGTATCATAGACCTGTAAGTAGTTTGTTAGCCCCTTTCTCATCCTCTTCATCCATTCATCTCACTGTGGATGATGAATCGTGTCATATTCATAATTCATATCCACCCAAGGTAGAATACCATCCTCCTCCAACTGATAATCTTTTCACTCCATGAGATGTTGAAGTGCACCTCTTTTGAGGTCTCTCCATGAAATCCTCTCATAAATGGCCCAATATAGCCCACAAGGTTCCATACACGATGTAGGTAGAAATTCCTCTTTGAGTTGTGAAAGGATCATCAAGAAAACTCCATCTTGATAATGGAAAATTCTCTCCATCATAAGATGTCCACCATCTATCATTTTTCCCTCCAGTGCTTCATGAGTGAAGTTGTCTTTGAAATGATGCAAGAATAATGGGGCCCTCATCTCATCACTGTTTCTCAATGACATCCCTATAGATCTACATGGGGATACATCTACTATCTCCTGGCCATACACAATGTTGAACTCATAGTCCGACAATGTAGTGAATAGAACTGTGCTCCTCCCATCCTCTAAAAATCCACACTTCAACACAATGTTTTGGGTGTATCTCAACCATGATAAACTAAGATAGCTATATATCTTCTCCTTGATCAAGTTAAGGGTCCTCTGTGCAGTGATAATTGGATGCTCCAAATTAGAAAGGTGCTCTATTCCTTGGTTATGCAATTACCCTGATGGCATGGTCTCACAAATCTCTATATGAGGTACTGAAATAATATGTGATGAAATTGCTTGCAAACTATGGATAAGATGAATCTTGGGAACATCTTTCACATCTACAAGAGTTCCTCCAACCGATGAAATAGCCTCTCCAACTACTGGTAATGGTTATGGTTGCTCCTCTTCTAATGTAACACCTTTGGTTTCTACCTCCTCTTCCTCATATATATCATGGATCATGCATGGGTCTCCCAATGTCAAGGTATCAAGACCATCTTGCAAAGATGCAAGTGCTCCTCCTCCTGATAAAAGTACTTCAGCAGCTGGTGGTGGTGGTAGGGGCTCCTTCACCGGAGTGATAATGCTAACATCTTCCTTTGGTTCCTCATGTACTATCTCATCAATGATGGGAAGTGTCACAATGGAAAGTGTTTATGATTTCATTCTATCAAAATTCTTCTTCGGTCTCTGAATGAAATCTGCATAAGCAGACACTTTGGCATGTGACAAATGAATGAACCACCAACCCTTTGCTTCACCTTTAAGGTGCATTGCTGCAATCTCAACAAACCCTCTTTCTGCTACTGGGTATAACTGAATGAATTTTTCTAAATATTCCCTCAAATAATTCAATGTGCTTGTGGATGATCCATCAAATCTATGCAAGAAGAATCTATGCCTCTTACTTCTATTATTGCTGTGAGATCTCCTTTCTTCATTTAGTTGTAAAAACTATGAGAGAGTTATATTTTCCTTGAGTGCTCTAGGCTATGATTTGTACTCAGACATATATTTACTTAGTTTCTGATTCCCTAAGTCTCCTTCATATTCATATCATTGAACTTCCTTCTGAAAGAAAGGGGATCTAGTAGAATGTTGTGAAGCTCTATGCATTGCTGGTCTTTTCTGTTGCTGATAGGAAGTGCTTGGACCTTCCTCTTTCTAAAATCTTCTTGGATCCTCCTTTTTCCTTTCTCTCTACATTTTATTGACCTCCTTGGATAGATATTTCATAGATCTTAAGAGAAGTGAGGCAAAACTTAAGCCCTTCGTCATTGTAGATCTCTACTATGTGCTTCTTCTTTTGATGTTAAAGATAAAGTGTCCACAATATGAGCCAAAGATCATGATCCGATACCACTATAATATCCCAAAAATGAGAATGAAAAAATACAAAAACACAATAGCTGGAAAATATAGAAATGTACAACTAATCTAAATACACCATAAAAATGTACAAAATAACTGAGCCATTTTATTATATAGGAGGTGGAATACAAGTACATCAATGCTCAAAATATGAGACACTGAAGCGAAATAAGTGGCCTAGAATGACCCTAAAGTCCTCCCATAAGAGGGAATATAGAACTGTTGGACTGTTGGAAGAAATATTGCGTTGTCCTTGCTACAAATGTCGAGACTGAAACTGCCAGAAAAATATAAATGTGTAGATATAGCAGTTCTGGAGCTTAGATGATGTCAGTATTTCATATCTGTGCTATGCTCTATGATGAATACCCAAGATAATCCAGAAAGTATTTCCAGATCTGAAAATCTTGGAAAATCATCCTCTTAGGCCATGAAACTATATGACTGCTAGATATGCAAATCTGAAGCATGAACTGAAGATATGATTTCTGCAATGATGTACAATCAACTATATGCTAAAATATCTGATCCCTTTACTAGATCCTCAAGCTATAAGCTCAAGATCTAGCTCCTCCTTCCTCCTCCACTGATTGCAGCTACTGAATACACAACACTTGAGTAAAATTGCGTTGTAAAGGATGGAGACTCTATATCATGATGTCAGATGCTACAATGAAACTCCTCAATGGTGGAAATAATGTGCCCAAAGTGAGGAGATGGTCCCTCACAAGATTTCCATCTGAAATAATGGAAACTTCCTTCCTCCAATAGATCTACAAGAATGGACTTTGCAATCCCTTGGGGAATTGCTGATGGATGGAGGAGTGTAATATTCGTGTGAATTTTGGATATGAATATATAGATCTCGGAAGGTGTAAATTGAGGAACAAGTGAATCCTCCACCAGTTTCCTGGATGAAATTCTAGAAACAACCTCCTCCTCTCAAACCCTCAAGTAGGAATGTGTAATTCTTGAGACTGAATGTGTTGTAGAGAGGGGATGAATGTGGCACCAATTCCTGATGATATATGGCAGATCAAAATAACCTTACCAAAGTAGGAACTCAAATTCCCCCGTGGGTAAGGGTGGGATTTCTACTCGGAAACACCCATGTGCTAAACAACATTATAGACTTAGCTGAACAACTGAAGTGTGCATAGAAATTGTAGATGACCAATCCTGATCTAAAAAAATAAAAAATAATAATCTAAATCTTGCCTTCTATTGTTTCCTTCATCTTCCTTATATGATTTGTAAGCCTTCCATAGCCCTGGCCCACCTCATAACAATGTTGCACATGTGGCCACTAGCATCCATGAAGACTGTGTTGTCTCTCCATTTTCTCCACCATATTTTCATTTAATTCCCATTCCCTCCATTATGTGTGCATTAGATGTACCACTTCCTCAACTATTTCATCATTATTTCTCTATAAAATTACTTTTAATGCACCATGATCTCATTTGACTTCCTTTATGATCTCCATGATCTCATCATTAACGCTTCATGATCTCCAGTCTTCCTTCATTAAGAGGCATGCTCCACTAATCCTTAATGCAAATATACATCTAACTTATCCACATACACACATCAAAATTGGATTGTATTCATCTATGGGGTTTATGGGTCCCTCCACCCTCTTATTTACTTAATTAATTAAGGAAATTAAGAGCTATAATATTCCAATTAACTGATGGAAAATTGGGAATATTACATATCATGCCTTCAAATACATGAATGTAAAATTTTAACTATACCTTCAAGGTAGCGGCGCCTACAAAGTGGTTTTTAGATGTAGATGAGCCATAGGTGGGCAATTGTTGAAGGATCTAAGCAAAGTCATCCATCATCGCGTTCCTTAGTTTCTAGAGGGTCCCGTTGAGTAATATTTTGATAGGATCTCCTGATCCCTCGTATTTATTTTCTTCCACCATGGGAGGTCGTCAGGGTTTGCAAGGATGATCTTGCAAGGGCTCAACCAGATTGAGCCCTAACTCCTTATACCTTGACCTAGTTGGGGAGATGCAAAGAAAAACAGAGAAAGAGAAAACTACTTTGACACTAGTGATCCAGATTTATCCAAGAACCCAATAATACACACAAATAAACATAAACATAGATATGAAATGAAAATAATATTTCATTTCATTAATATCAAATAAATGAAATATTGTTACAAACATAATTGAAATAAACTAGCTAGGGCACTCGTAGCATATCTCTGCGAAGAGATGTGGTGGCTATAGGCCTCTGAACTGTGTTAAAATGAGGCTCAAGGGCCTGATTATTATTGAGAAACAATGTAAAACCCTAAACATTCAAAAACCTAACCCTAGTAGATGAAGTGCCAAAACTATGAGCCTCGTTTGGGTAAATTGGTGTTTCAACTTCCAAGGGATGTAACTTTGGTATACGATATATGTTTGATGCACAGCATATCTCGTTAGAAAGATCTATTTGAGTACTATGACCTTTGATGTGATAAAAATCGGTTAATGGACAAATGTTGCTCTAGCTTTTGCCAAAAAATTCCATTTAGGGCCTCAAAATGACTTTGGAAGTTCGAGACCCGAAAAACCACTAAAAATAGAAAGTTGTACTAAAACTAAAAAACTAACAGAACCGATGGTGGGGATTCAAATGGAATTGGTGGGTGGCCACTAATATCCACCTGGATCATTAGGGCCTCAAAACGTCTTTGGAAGATCATGACCCGAAAAAATTCTCATAATAGTAAGTTGTGTTGAAACTGAAAAACTGAAATAAATGATGGTGCAAGTCCAATGGAATAGGTGGGTGGCCACCAATATCCACTTGGATCATGAGCCCCTATTAATTAGAAAATTCCAAATAATTTATTGAAAAATTCATCTAAGGTATCCTTCTAACATCATGCATGACATGTACAATTTTCTAATTATACAATTCATAGTTCTCTTCCCTTTAACTCCAATCTCAACTGGGCCTTCCCTTTATCACTAATCTCACTAGCTCATCTCTTAGTTAAAACTAGTTAAAATTATTATAACTAAAACAATTGAGTTGACTAATTACAACTCAAAACAAATCATTAATGGCCTAGAGAAGGGTTATTTTTACACAGCAAATTTTTAGTTCTCCCAAATGTTCGGTCTCCTCTTGGGTGTGTTGACTAGAGTGGATCAAGCACTCAAGAAAAGGAGGTTGTTGGATCTGAGTGTTACCTTCTTCATTTTCATCCTCAACCTATCCATGTGCAGATGAAGAATGATTTTATAGGTTTACTCTTCCTCACCTGACATTGATCTCATATATATCCATAACATAAGCTAGATGGGATATCTCTACATTGTAAACCTGATGCGCCTACTTGTTGTTCATTTTCAGATTGGGTTGTGTAGGCATCTCAAGAAACTTTGGTGGAGCATAATGAGTGAGCTAAGGTTGAGGTTGGGGTTGAGGCAATAGAGGATTTGGTTGATTATGTTGAGGCCTCCACCCTTGTGATGGGTTGCTCCATGGAGGTGGTGGAGCAACATACTTCTGAAATGGTTGGTTCACATGATGAGGGTGACATGGAGGGTTATATGGCCAAGTAGGACGTGTAGGCCATGATGGAGGAGTGGAGGTGTACTAGGAATGAATTGGTGCATTTTGATTATTATGGTAATAGGAGTGAGGTACAACTTGCATACCGTGTTGATATGACCTATGCCCTTGAGACCTTATTTGATTTATGAAACACAGTTGCTCTCGTCGTACTTCTTGACATAGATATACATATTTGATCCCATGTAAGGAGGTACACTTATGTGTGGCATGATTCTCTTCACAGACTAAGAAAACTTATATAACATTCAATGGACATTCATTCCCAGGGTGCTTTCTAGTACATCTACGACAGAATATATCCAAGGCTCTTTCTGCCTCCTCTTTCTTCCTCTTGATTTGAATTATGTCCATTTTCATAGAAAAGGTGTGCATCATCTTGAAGTCCTCCAACATATTTCCAATCTCATGCTTGATGGAGGTGGAAGAGGAAGGGGTGTTGGTCATACTTTGGCTAGTTCTCCCTTTCTTCATGGATTCCTTAGAATGGTTGTTGAATAGATTTTGGGTGTCCTCATAAGGAAGTTGGTAGATATATTGTCCTGATAGTATATTAAGGGTTTCTATCACCTCCTCGCCGATCCCTTGGAGAAGTACCAATTTAAGCAATCTAGGATCAAGGTTGTAGTTGGATATTTTATAATTTAACTGGAATATTTCTTTATAATCTTGTAGGGATTTTCGAGGTCCTAGAGTCATCCTAAATATTTCCTCTTTATTCCCCTTGGACCTACAATATTCTCTATACTTTTTGTTAAAGGAAACTTATATCTGTGCCCAAGAAATGATGTTGTTCCCATGGAGACCCATGAACCAACACAAAGCTACATCATTGAGGGTGGATGGGAATAAATTCATCTTTTGATCATCTTAAGCATAGTCATAGGTTCGACAGAAAACATCAAATTCAAACATGAAGGTGTGAGGATCCTAAGAGGTAAGTCCATGGAAATGTGGAGGGACTGAGGGATTAATGTTATTTATCCTTGTTTCCCCATCTGTTTCTCTAATGGGAAAGACTCTTTGGGTCCCAGTCCCAACCATGGCTTGGATTGGCGAAGTAGGTTCCTGAGGTGAAGCAAGTTCCTCTTCTTCTCCAATAGGTTCTTAAAGGTGTTCAAGGGACTCACCTGGGGTGTGCTCAACCTCATAGTCACTGAAGAATTGTGAAGCATGACTCTGTGGGTATGTGGGAGTTTTTGGTAAAAAAATTCCTTGGTTATACCTGCTCCTACAAGGCATGAAAGTCAAACTAATTTTTTTATTTTTCAATATTTATGGAAATTCATGTAAAACAAAAGTTGAAAAGAATAATAAAACCAAATTAAAGCATCTACTTAGACACCTCCCCAACAACGATGCCAAAAAGTGATGAGCCCTAGTATTGCACCAAGATTGCTACAACTCTGAGAGGCTACTCTACATTACTTTATCAACCCAGGGTTCATACAAACTTGGAGGTGGAAGTGCTATATACATAGCAGATGCATTCTACTCATGCCATCCTCTTATATGTCTTACGAAAATGTGTTATTGCCAGGGTTTATGAGTGAAGTCTGTCACACTTCTAAATTAGACCTAGAACTATAGATGAATCAAAACCATTACTCTATCAACAATCAAAGGATTATTCTGAAGCAAGAATATACATATAGCTATTTTGTAAGGAAGGAAATCTACAATTTAGGCTATTGAAAGAAATAGAAGTAAACTAGGCAACATTCATGAAGAAAATTGCTGAATTGAAATTATAGAAAGGAAGATTAATTCAATCACTCATTTTTGGGTGAAATGGATAAGTAAAATCTAACTATTTTATTCTTAAATTCTATTCTTTAACAATGCATCTAGTCATGGGCTAACTATGCTTGTAAATTCTCTGCCTTGTAGGAAAAGAAGGAGGTGATAAGGTGGCTTAAGAAGTTCCTAGACTCATTGATTTAGATTTGAAGGTGTCTTGGAGGTTAAGGTAGGGTTAAGTGAGGTGGAATATGGTTTTTGGGCTAACGAAGTGGCTAACTAGTGCTACCCCAAGATCTGTTATAGGTTTCCTGTAGTTCTACAAGATGTCTTGTAAATTCTATAAGAAAGAGGCCAGGGGTGTTTTGAGGAAAAATGTGATGACAAAAGGGGTAGGGAAGGTTAAATGAAGGTGTATTTAGGTATATTTAAGGTTTCCAAGCCCTTGGACAAGATCATAACTTCTCTCAAATCTCATCTTGTACTTCTAGGGTTGATCTCAGTGTGGTGGTGAAAATCTCAAAAACATGGCTGAGCAGGACTTTGTTGAAAGGAGATTAGTGAAAGTTGAGAAATGGAGTCAGGGGTCTTGGTGCAGTGATCCTTTGTTGCTCTACTCAAACCTACAAGCACATTACCTATTCATGTAATAAACATTGATAAATTTATGATGGAGAAGACAGAAAAAATGAGTTGAATTTGATAAGAAATCCTACTTATGTATTCAAACAGAAATCTAACCCAGCATTCTGAACATGTTCATGATAATTGCAACAATATATTTATTCTTTCCAAGAAGACATAAACCGAAGAGCAATTTTGGGCATGTTATGAATATCTGCCCTCCTCGGGCTCCAATCAAAGAGGTGAGTGAGGGAGGCATTGAGACACAACTTTTGGAGTTTATATGCTACTGTAACATGATATACAAGAGTGTAAGTACAAAAAATGTGAAATGGAAGCAAACCAAAAACAATATAATGAAATGTAAGCAAGCTAGATAAAACTCATAAAGTAAACTAGCACAAATGGCACAAAAATAAATATAAATATGCAAGAGAGAGAGACTGAGGCCAATAGATTGGGCCCTAACACACAAGCTTAGCTCTATGAAACTAAATTAGTGAAGGAAAAACTGAATATTTATTTTATTGTAGAAATATTCTCATTACATAACAATGAAAGTCTCAAAAGTGTATCGCAAGAGCTAAGAGTCTATTATCTTCCTCGAAAATTTGAATCCTAATGAGCTCTTTCTCTACCATATTTAACCTAAAGGGTAGCTATCGACATCTCCTAAAAACTAGATTATATGTCCCCTTCGACTTCAAGAGAAGTGGAGCTTTCGTGCACTTGATCTTCCAGTTGCTTGGGTGCCTTTGATTTTGAGTTTTTGGAGGGAATCTTGTGGATCCCTTGGATACCTTTAGGACTTAAGGCGGTGGAAAACACTTTTATAATGTCTCCTCGATTTCTTCCCTAAGCTTTTTTTGCACAATATTCAACAAAAATGGAATATCATCGTGATTATCTTGCATTTAACCCATATTAGGCATTCAAAGTATCACAAGCCTTAATCACCATCAACACTATGAAACATATGACCATAATCTAATTAAATGTGAGAAAGAGAGACTAATAAGGCTAAAAAGGTGACAATTAACCCCTCTAATTATACCTAATGATGGATCTCATTAGTTACCATGACCTATTGGCAATACATCATTAATCATCATATATATCTTAATGATAACTGCATTTAACTATTTAGTATACGTTCAAGTTTTCTAGAGTTGGCAGTAAGATATATGATTATAAGTGAGGTTATATAGTGATGAAGTTTGATGAATCAAAATCATGCTAATAATAATTACATAAACATCCTTTCTCGATTATAGATTGTTATCAAAGTCACTTCATGAAAGAGGGATCCTATATGATTGATGCCATTTTGTATTGTTGGATCCTATTTTGATACTGAAAACTAATGGAAGTTGACATAATTGAAAAACTAGTAATTTCATGGTAATTTCATCTGGGAACATTGTCAAGGTTACTTAGTGTTAATGAATCATGTCCCTTTTAATGAGTTGCTCAATGAGGTGAATTACGTTGATTAAAGAAAATCCATGATCCAATCTCAACCAATTAAACTGTAGTCATACCACGTTGACCAATTGTTGTATATTTATGCACTGAAGGATTATATATATATATAAACAAATGGACTTATTCTCTATGTACAAGGAAAGAATATCTTTGGTTTTCAATAATGATTACTAGTAAATCTTTGTTCAAGTGCAACTTGGAATAGCCATGATGATCAATTCAATGTAACCATAGACATTGTTATTTCTATATTGTGGATATAAATATATAATTATTGAATGTTATTTATTTTGATCGATTAGGTTGATTGATAAATATGTTAACCATATGATATGTACATGCTTTATTGTCTATTCGAACAATTTTTTTTACAAGCATATATATGGACCAAGTACCTTACGACATCATGTTCTAGCCCGCATGACATCACGCAAATCCAAGTATAAGCACCCATGTACTTCATCTTCATCCATAGTTGGAGTATTAGTAGGTATGATTAGCAGTGTTAATCATACCCCTCTATGTATGTGTGGTCTCCTTCTCCTACAACCCCACTATCCATATATGGGTTATCAAGTTAGGACTCATCAAATCATACAAAGACTATGATAACATCCATCAATGTAATCCATATATGTAAGAATAACCACTAGCTTCCCCAATGCTATGTAACGAAAACATGAATATATAAATCATAAAGTGGCCGAAATCATATGGTATGGGTTATGTCCATAGTCCTCTTTTCCTATCACAAGGAGTAAACAATCAATACAAATTGATAAACATGATATAACTACCATGTAGCAAGCATCATAATGATCACATATAAATATCATAACCAACATCATTTTCATCATAATGAAGGTAAAATATCATAATATCATGAATGTAGGTCTCCTCAAAATACTTTAGAAGTTTGGATCATTGTATTGATGTCCTCAAAAGAATAGTATACAAGTAAAATATTGTCTATATGTCATATTGAACTATAATAGGGCACTATATTTGTTGACTATAGTTCACTATGATTAATTAAAGTAGACTATGGTCAATTATAAATACCTTAGATGATTTTGGTTGTTAATTGTGAACTATGGTTAAGCATGGTTGACTAAAGTTAACATTCAATTAACAATAATCAACCAAGCAATATGTTAATCAAGATCATGATTAAAGAGTTGCAAACAAGTAAATATATTCCTTAATAGATGTCCTAAAAACAAATATTAATAAAAAAAAATATCAACCACTTTTAAAATTTATTACAATTAAGTAAAAAAAAATATACTTAAAAAAAAATGTCATTCAATGTAATAAATGTATTTAACCTATAAAATTCTAATTAAAAAAATATAAATAATGTTATACATAAACCAATAAAAATATAATAAAATGTACATTATTGATTATCCCTTATATATTCAATTTTACCCATTATTAAATGTGCTTATTGAATGGGCATAAAGATGATAAAATATCCTTCTAAACTTAAAAAAATTATTGAGCATTTTAATTTATAATATACATTTTTAAATATTAAAAAAATATATTATTCTTTTAAATGAATTAAACATGAGATACTTTCATTTTTAACAATTTATGATTTAAAAACTTTTAAATAAAATAACAAAATTATTTAGACCACATCCACTTCTAATGTGATTAAAGTAGTTTAAATGTATAACCACTTATGTTAGATGCAGAAGTTTCTTTAACCACTTTTGATACCCAAAAAAAGCTAGAAGTCCAATCATATTAACATATCAATAATACTAATCACAAGTAACTAATTAAATTAACCTATGTTCTACGCAATCCATTTAATTCAAATCTGTATTGTATGCCAGAGCTTTAACGTTAACTTTGAAATCATGTTTGAAAATCATACGATACGATTACTTTGAAGAGAACGATTTTATGTTCTTATGAGATTGATGAAGTCATTTTTGTTGCAAAATGGTCGTGATTATGAGCTCCTTAGAAGCACCCCAAATATGGAATTTAGGAAGAAGTTCTGCATCCAATTTGTTCGAATGGTTTACAGATTGTTAAATTTCCGAAGGTAATAGACGTCAGCTTTTTATTTATTTCAAATTCCCTTAATATTCATTCTATCGACAAATTTCTTTGACATTGATAATTATTGTGTGCCTTGTGATAAATCAGCTTGGAGGGTTTACATGAAATTCTGTTTTCGATGTCCAATAGGATCGAAGAGTTTCTGACATCAAAGAGCACAACAGAAATGGACGTATTGCGAATCATTTCGATTGTAATATTTTGTGTTCATTTTCATAAGAGGATGCCAGGACAACCTGGATTCCCTTTCGCGCAATTGCAGAGATATGCCGTTTTAGTTACTTTTGAATTTGGGGCGCGCCTCTTGAAAATATGTGCCTCTGTCAAAGACGTCTTTTCAACTCCTTTGTTGCCTGGTTTACTCGCATTTGTAGAGTGGTACGTGTACATCCCTGACATGTCTACAGAGAAATCTAGGACTTATGCCTCTGTCGTTAAAAATCAAGATGTCGAAGCCAGGATAAGCAGGGCCAGACACATCTTCTGGAACGGTTGCCAAAATTTTCTAAAGAGCACCTTGTCACGAAATAACGATGAATTAGTGGATCATGTTGCCCTCAGGGAAGATAGAGTGCTTCAAGTGTACGCCCCATTTGGTCCAGTTTACCGTGAGTTGAAGTCTGGACCAATTTCGTGTCGAGCCGACGAAAATAAGAATCGCATGGGAAGAATAACCGATGCAGTTCAAAAGGTTTTGCAGAATTGTGAAACGTCACAATTACCAGGGGATCCAAAAAGACCAGAAATTAATCAAGGTGGTATAAACATGCCTAATTTTAAAGGTAAGCAAATAGTGGATAGATCTGCTGGACCTTCTCGTAGGAAGAACTAGAGTAGATTTTAGGAACTAGAGTAGATTTTAGGGTTTTTATTTTTATTTTTTATTTTATTTTTTATTTTATTTTTTATTTGACAATAATGAGGAGGATTGTGAACTAGCTAATCTTAAATATATGTGGTATCTTAATTATATGAGAATATTTAAAAGCGGTTGAAATATAGATTTGGTAAGTCCAAAAGAACATGTGTGAGGAAGGACAACTATAGTCTATTTGAGATACATTATTCAACCAGTTTTAAGTTGTTCGTTGAGAATTGACATTAATTAGGAGGATTATGAGGGGATTAAAGTAAATATTTGATGTGTTTTATGATATGAATATAATAGAAATGTGGGAATGTAATGCATATAATATGTAATATGAATACTGTTGTTTGTATATTAAAGCCAAATATATGTAATTAAAAAGAAACAATATAACAGTATTTTATAGTCGGTTTTAAAATTAGTTATGAGAAAGTATAAATACATATTATTATTATTTTATTGAATAAGTATTGGATTATATTGCTTTGTAATAAAATATGGTCTGTGAAGTGATATTTTTCATAATGAATAGTTGTTAAAGGTAAAAGTTTTATTTTTTTTTTCTTAATATTTTTTGTATTGTTAGTGGTAAATGTATTTAGTGTTTCTATTTGAAGTTTAGTGTTTATTATTACTTATTATAAAGTATAAATACACATGATTATTATTATATTGGACAAATGTTGGATTATATTGTTTTCTAATAAAGTATTTTTTGTAAAGTGAGTTTTTATAATGAATATTTGCTAGTGTTACTATATTTTAAGTTTTTTTTTTTGTTTCTCAATATTTTTGATATTGACACACCTAAATGCATTTTTTGTTTCTCTTCAAAGTTTGATAATCAATTGCTTTATATAACGAGTAGAATATTTGGTAGTGTTATTTTATTTTAAGGTTTTCTTTTGTTTCTTAATATTTTAGGTATTGTTAGTGGTAAAATGTATTTAGTGTTTCTTTTTGAATTTTATTGTTTATGATTAGAAAATATAAATACACATGATTATCATTATATTGGATGAGTCTTGGATTATATTGATTTGCAATAAAGTATGGCTTATCAAGTGATTTTTTTAATAATGAATATTTGGTGGTGTTGCTTCATTTAAAGTGTTTTTTTTTTGTTTCTCGGTACTTTTTATATTGTTAGTGGTGAATCCATTTAGTGTTTGAATTCCATTTTATAACTAGTAGAATATTACAAAACCAGACACCACATTTTAACAATTTATGTACATTGACATTTTTTTTTTGCATTGAATTAATGCATAAGATTAATCTTAGTAATTTATGAAATAGCATCTTATGATCATCAATGGTATGATCATAAGTTAACGATGCACTTAAAGAGAAAATTCCTTTAATGATTATTTCAAAAAACATGAATAGTAGGTTAAACCAAATAACATTTTGTACAAAAGAAATTGGGAAGCTATAGAAATCGGAAAACACCCCAACAAACTTTACCATGACGAGGGCTGGAAAATAAGCAACAATTGGATTTCGGTGCTAAAACAATAAACATATCGACACCTAACCCATCCCATTAACCTCAACTTTTAACCTTCTTTTAAACATTTCCATTTTAAAAACCTTTAATACTTGAAATATTTTCCTTAGGAATGATAATTCAATTAAAATCACATATTAATCTATTTCACAAATCTATTATCATTTTAATCCATCACCATCTAAAAAAAATAAAAAATTATCATTTAGTTAAAAATATTATTACTTTAGATCTTAAAAATCACCACTTAAAATTATCAATGAATTAATAAAATTCTTAGAATTATTTGTAAATTAATACAAATTCTTAGATAAATAAATTATTAACAAATATATAAATAATTAAAAAAGTAATTATTTTAATTAAATTAACAAATGAATAATTAATTAATAAATTAATTAAATTAATATTGTAAAAATCATCAAATTAAAATAAATAATCAATCGTATTGGGTGGTGTATAGTATCCAAAAAGTTCTAACATCAAATAACATAATAAATTTGGATGTATTGCAAGTGAATGTGACTATAATATTTGTTGTTCATCTTCATGAGAGGTTGCCTATAGAAGTTGCATTTTATTCAAACTTATTGTAGAAATATGTAATTTTAGTTACATTTTAATTTGTGGCCTGCATCTTACAAATACGTGTATTTTTTGAAGATGTATTTTCAAGTAGTTTGTTGCATGGTATACTGCCTTTTTTCAAGTGGTTATGTACAAATTTTTCATGATTACAAATAAGTTTGAATCTAAGACTTATGCCTCTATTGTTATAAAGCACCTTGCGGGGCAAGAAAAATATTTTGGAGAAGTTGCCTGAATTTTCTAATCAATGGTATCTTGAGTTTTTACAAAAAAATATTTATGAATTATAAAATCATTTTTTTCTAATGGGAAGATAGAGTGTTCAAGGTACCTCCCATTTTATAGCTCAAGAATCGTATGGCAAGAATAATCAATATAATTTGAAAGGCTACGAGAACTATATTTCTTGGTATTTATTGGTAGTGTTAGTGGTAACTATATTTAGTCTTTATCTTGGAATTTTTTCATGAATTATTATTTATATAAATATTTTTTAACAAATTATCCATAATAGTATTTTTTTTCCATACTAAAATATTACTCATTGTTAACATAATGATATATGAAATGAAGTTTTACGATCGATCATGGATAATGTTGTTAAGATACAAAATTGAATACCTAAAACATAGGGTGAAGAAACTAAATTTTGAAAAGAAAACAAAAACACAAATAATAGGGAAAAAGTAATGGATTTTGAAAAGCTATGTCTAATTGTGAAAATTCACAATTAAAAAGTGATAAAAAGACAATAAATTAATGAAGGTGTCCTAAGCATCACTAATTTTAAAGATAAGAAAACATTGGATGTATGAATCACGTCTAATGCACCTTTTGGTTGTTGAATTCTTGGTTAAACTGAGAGGGGGGTGGGGGCGGGGCGGTGAATCAGTTCCCCCCCCCCCCTCTTAGTTTAACACATTCATGAGCTTTTATATTTCAAGAATCGTATGGCAAGAATAATCAATATAATTTGAAAGGCTACGTGAACTATATTTCTTGGTATTTATTGGTAGTGTTAGTGGTAACTATATTTAGTGTTTATCTTGGAAGTTTATCATGAATTATTCTTTATATAAATATTTTTTAACAAATTATCCGTAATAGTATTTTTTTCCATACTAAAATATTACTCACTGTTAACATAATGATTTATGAAATGAAGTTTTTCGATCGATCATGGATAATGTTGTTAAGATACAAAATTGAATACCTAAAACATAGGGTGAAGAAACTAAATTTTGAAAAGAAAACAAAAACACAAATAATAGGGAAAAAGTAATGGAGTTTGAAAAGCTATGTCTAATTGTGAAAAATCATAGTTAAAAAGTGATAAAAAGACAATAAATTAATGAAGGTGTCCTAAGCATCACTAATTTTAAAGATAGGAAAACATTGGATGTATGAATCACATCTAATGCACCTTCTGGTTGTTGAATTCTTGGTTAAACTAAGAGGGAGGGGGGGGGGGTGAATCAGTTTAACACATACATGAGATTTTTAAAATTTTCATCAGCTTATTTACAGCTTACTTTTATAACCGTCCTTAGTATATGAACAGTCTTAATATGTTGCAGCAAGTATTAAATTAATTTGACATCAAACTTATTATGAGAGTAGCAAAAATAAAGCAGAATTGGTAAATCATCTCAGCACATAGGCAACACAAATAGAGACAACATATATAAGTGGAAACCCATAAAGGAAGAAAACCACATCTTATTATTGTTGTGATGCAAAGGCAAGCTCCAACTCCTTCTCACCACTGATTTTCTGTAGGCACCAACCTACATGAGGACTCCAACCTCAATTCCCGCAGCTACAACTTGCAAGGAAGCTCCAACTCCCGTCAATTTTTCTGCAAGGCACCAACCTACAGGAGGCTCCAACCTCGCTCAGCTACAAATCGACATCTATCAAGCTACGAACTCGATAGGGAAGCTCCAACTTCTCTCAATTTATCAAAAGAAATGTTTCGTTGATTTACTACGGATATCGCCTATGTTCCGTAGCATCTCTTTCTGCTCCTCTTTTCCTTATCTTCTTGTCTCAATTTTCCATACTTTGCATTCTCTATACTCACTCACTCTCTCTCTAAATTCTCTATGCATATCAAGATGATATTATTTATAGAGATTTTCTTATGACTTTCTCGTATTCTCGTGGAATTTTGAAATGAATAGCCATACCCCTTAGTCTTCTCGCCTTCTCATTTCTTTTCTCGGCTCACTCAAAAAATATATCTATAGGTACCAATTTAACATTACGATGGGATATTTTTTCTCTTCCGCAGACTTGCCAATGCATCACAAAAATATAAATAAATTAAAAACATTTACATTCAATTACAATGAAAACTCCATCTCACTCATTCAGACTCTTGGCTCACTACGCATTTGTCTTTTCTTTGACTGCCGTGTCTATCTTTTCGTGGCTCGTGTTTGGCCCTTTTGGCTCCGATTGATTTCCCCTTATCGTCAGTCAGAATCGCCATACGCCATACATATGTATTCACCAAATGAGCGTTATCAAGATTACTAGTACCGTGGCTTACGTTAGACTCCTTATTCTTCACCTGGGTATCAATGTATTAAAGCTTTCTGCTACCCACATGCGCAACCCTCTAATCATATGGTTCAACCATAGTATAATCTTCTCAAGCATACATATCAAACCACCAACTCTAAAATTTGAAAGGTTCGGGCCCCACGGCTCTTTACAAACCCTTCTTTTATATTTGCCGGATGTGATGAATTAAATGATGGTTATAAGCTATTGAAAAAACCCCATTACACAATGGTCTTCATCATATTAACAAATAAATGTTCATGGCTTTATTATTTCACGTTAACCGTCGTATATTATCATGTAGCTTTAACAACTATAGATGTCCGGTGTCACAAAAAGTTGTTAAAACCTCTATACAACCCAACAACAAGACTTAGCCTCGCCATATTAAACCCTCATTTTATAACATATCGGGTCAGCTACAATTCACATAACACATATAATTTCGACCTCACATAACAGTGTTGCCTCCTCAATCAACGATCGTGGTATTATCGCGTTCCCCTCCGATGCATCAACGGTGGTTGCGCTAGCTTAGATCGTACGAAGTTTAATCCTCCAAACTTAAGCGATGAAATCGGGTCCCAGTGGTTAACTTCTACTCGATTGACGTCCAACAACTATTCGATGGACCCGCCTCGGATCGGAAAGAACGTACGTCGATTTTCGCAGGCGGAGTCCATAGTCGACAGGGCTAACGTGCGATGGCACGCAATGAGGGCAAGATTTCCAAACCACTTAAGGCCACGTGTCAGCCTAGATGGCATTGATCGCATTTGAATTGGAAATAAAGCTTTCATTACAAAAGCGTGCGATGAAAGCCTGCCGAAGTGTTCCAAACCGTCGTTAGTGTTCATTCCTTCGTGGTTTCAGTTACATTCCCCCACTCTAGTGTTCCGTTTAATTCTTTATAACTTCGATTTCTATTTTTTTCTACCGTGCCATGGCTATACTTACTCCATTGCTCGCCACCAGGGTTCCGCCTTCTACACCATCGCTCTTGTTTGTTCTTTCCTGTGTATGGTTCCGTTGAGATGTAACAATCCCCCATGATCTCAATTTGGCTCTCCACGCTCGGTCCATTACATTTATTGGCCACTCTATTCACCTGTTCCATTGTATCGAATAGTTTCGAACCTTTTCCCTTCAATCTCGTGCTACCTATACCTATGGCATTCTACTCTTTGGTGCTTCGTCAAGGCATACATATGAAATGTATTATTCCCCGTTCTAACTTCTCCATTCACCCAAAATCCCGATTATACATAGAATTTGATTATAGTTCTCAGACGCATTCAAGCACAATATTGACATGAAGTCGATTTCTCCACCGACACACGAGGGAAATTCATCCCCGCATTGCTCATACATTTATCTACTAGAATTCAAAGCCTATTCCTACAGCATCGACACTTAAACCGATTTCCGCAGTCCTCTACGTACAGGTTTTCTCCCATTGCCATCAATTCAACCAGGACCATATCCGAACCCTCTTCTACTATCCTCACTACTTTGCAGCACCACCCTCATCTGTCTCATGTTGCCTTGGTTCCTTCTATCTACGTCCTCCGCCTCCTCTCTCGCTACCTCTATTTTAGATGCTCCTCCTTGGCCAACTCCTTTGTTCCGTCTCTTTCCTTTATTTTTTCTATCTATTTTTTGCTCCCCCGTCTCCGTAAATATACTCTCCCTTTATTCTTATTTGTTGTCTTCTCCTTGTTTCTGTTTCCTCATCCTTTGCTTGTCTCCTGCCTCTACCGCCTCCTTTGGCATCAATGAAAACATTTCAACAGTCTCTCCCTTTGGCATCGATGGGAATTACACTTTCTCTCGTTTTGCCTTTAGGACCCTTTCTCCTATTACTTGCTCTTCTCCTCCCTTTGAAATCAATGGCAAGGGGGTTGCTCATTTTTTAGTGTGCTTTCAACTCTCGCCTATGACCCGTCTCATGCTTCCCTTGCTAGCCGATCTCCCCATAGAATGATATTTTCATTTCTGTTCTCCCCCCCGAATCTGTGCTTTCTCTTCATATCGTAGAGTAGCATCTACGCATACTACCCCTAGTCTATCTCTCAAATATTCAAATGGTTCTCTAGAAAGAGGTTTGGTAAATATATCTCGTTTTTTGTTCTTTTTTTGGTACATATTCCGACTTTACTACCTTCCGAGCCACTATTTCTGGAGAAAGTGATACTTGATTGGGATATGTTTAGTTTTTTGAATGAAGCACATGATTTTTGAAATACTTATAGCACTTTTTATTATCACATTTTATTGAGATAGGTTCATCAATGCTTACCTTCATGTCTTGGGAGGGTTTGCTTCATCCACATGACTTGTGTACAACATGTTGATGTCTGCTATATATTTTACTTCTACTATAGATAGAGAAATAGATGTTTGTTTCTTGCTTAACCATGCCACTCGTACTTTCTCTTAGATAGAATGCACCTCCACTTGTGCTTTTTCCCCCGTCATCCACACAAATTTGGCCCAATCTTCATCTCGTGTAGCGTCGTCAAAGTGAAGCTTTTTGCCTTTAGGATACCAAAGTCCATATTGTGTTGTTCCTTGTAGATATCTAAATATTATTTTGACTCGCAAGAAGGTGATTTCGTTTAGGTGTCGCTTGACATCTAGCCACTAGTCCTACTTCTAGAATGATGTCCGGTCTTGATGTCCCGTCAGATATAACTGCACTTTCCTATCATGGATCCGTAGAGTTTTTCGATCTATATCAGCGCATCCATCATCAACACACATCTTGCATCCCGTGATCATGGGAGTTGACATAGGTTTGCATCCTCCATTTTGAACTTTTTTCAACATTTTCTTTTAGGTATTTTTTCTTGTGAGATGAATGTAGTTGTGTTCTTTTGCCGAATTTGAAGTCCTAAGTAGAAACTCGAGCTCTCCAATCATGGACATCTCAAACTCGATTTCATCTCCTTAGCAAATCCTTTTTTCTAGTTCATCTCTCGTTTCTTCCAAACATAATGCCATCAACATATACTATAACAATCAAGAGTTCATTTTCATGGGATTTTATGTATAGATTGTTGTCTTCTCCTCCTCTCTTAAAGCCTTGGTTTTGAAAATATTTATCCAACCTTGAGTACCAAGCACAAGGAGCTTGTTTTAGTCCATATAGAGCCTTCTTTAGTCCGCATATATAGTCTTCTTTGTTCCATAATGAGAAGCCTTCGGTTGTTCCATGTAGACTTCTTCTTCTAGATCTCCATTCGAAATGCAGATTTCACATCCATTTGATATACCTTGAAGACTTGGTAGCATGCGAAGGCTAGAAACATTCTATTGGTTTCCATTCTGCTATAGGGGAAAATTTTTTCATCGTAATCAAGTCCTTCGATTTGTGAATATCCTTTGCGTACAAGTCTAGCTTTATTCCCGACTACTCCGTCCTTCCTCATTCATTTTATTTTTTCGAATAGCCATTTGAGCCTCATGAAATTTTTTCTCAGTGGGTATAGGAACTAGTTCCCAGTATTTTTTTCTTCTCAATTTGGTCCAATTATTCATTCATAACATTCACCCAAGACTTGTCCTCATCGGCTTCTTCAAATTCCTTTGGCTCTATTTGTGATAACATGGCTATGTATACCTCTTCTGTCTGTTCGCTTAGTCGCCTTCTTGTCTGGACCCCCTGCTCTCTTGTCTCCTATGATCCGATCATCGAGATGATTCTTCCGAGTTTATCTAGAAGGGGCTTTAGAGCTTAGTTCAACATGTTATGTTGTCTTGCTTGTTTCATCATCATCTTGGTCTTCTTCTTCATGGTTGTCCGATGGAATGGTGCATATCCGTATCTTTTGTATTGTTTGGAAGTTCTTCATGAAATCTCATGTCAATGCTTTCTACTATTTTTTCAAAGAGTCTTGTTGTAGCACCTAGTATTATTTACTTTTGGATGCATATCCTAGAAATATCCCTTCATCTGCTCTTGCATCAAATTTCCCAAGATTTTCATCATTATTCTTTATGTAACACTTACTTCCAAAGATTCTAAAGTGCTTGATTGAAGTCGTGTTTACCATGCCATAGTTCATAGGGAGTCTTGTCACCGCTTGGCCTTAAATGGGATTTGTTTAGAATATGCACCTACCGTGTACACGCTTTCTACCCTGCATAAGGTTTGAGGAATATTACTCGTCTTGCATCATGGCTCGGCTATTTCGCCGTACATACCTATTTTGTCTCTCTCCGCTACTCCATTTTGCCGAGGTGTTCCCGCAATAGTAAATTGTTGCTTTTATCCCATGTTCATTGCATAGGTCACAAAGTCATAATCTGTGAATTCACCTCCTCTGTCCGATCTGATGCATTTTAGCTTGCATCCCGTTTGATTTTCTCGCTAATGCTTTGAATATCTTAAATTTTTCTAGAGCTTCCGATTTATTCTTGAGAAATGCAATCCATGTCATTCGGGAGAAGTCATCTATTATCGGCATGAAGTAGGATTCTCCACTTGGAGTTTTAGTTCTTGCAGTCCACACAGGTCCATGTGCACAAGCCGGAGTGGTCTTCTTGTTGATAACTCATTTTTGGCCTTAAATGATGTGCGGGTCTGTTTGCCCACTTGACAAGATTTGCATATGGTATTAGAAGGCCTTTTTATTTCGGCATGTCTCTAACAACTTTCTTCTTGCTTAGTCCGATGATGTGATCGAAGCCGAGATGTCCCAACCTTTTCATGCCATAACCATGACTCCTCAAGTTTGCTAAGATGACATGCTTCATCTTCCTCTTTCACAATGTAAACATTACTCTCTGTTCGAAACTCCTTTGAGCAGTAGTCTTACCCGTGGTGCTTGATCTCACTTTCACAATCTTGTGCTCTAAAAAGAACTTCACAAAGCCTTTATCACACATTTGACTGACACTCAACAAATTTTTCTTTCGACTCCATCTAGAAATAGTACATCTTTGGGCCTTTCCTCTACCATTGTCTAGGCCGACCGAGCCTTTTCCTTTTATTTTTCCTGATTTATCATTGCCAAAAGTAACATTGCCAAATTTCTTTTCATCAAGAGTTATAAACTTGCTTATGTCTCCAAATCATGTGTTTTTGAGCTGACTCATTGTCCAAATACCACCGGCTTTTTTAGGTCTTGAGCAGTTAGAGCCAAGTCACATTTATTCACCTTCTTTATCCATTGGAAGCACCCTTTTGTTTGGTATCTTTTGTGAGATGATGAATTACATCTTATGAGAGGACATTTGGAAGGCATATGTCCAACTTGATTGCATACACAACATTTGATCATAATTTTTGCAGAATTGTGAGTATGAACAAAATTTATTTGATTCATAAACCTCCTTGAGGTGTTTAAAATCAATATTTGTCCATACTTTCTACACTCAATGATTTTATGGCCAAATTCCTTATAATAAAAAACAAGAACTATAGAAAACTATTTGCATACTCGATGTAAGGTTGTCTTCTCCATTTGTTTGCTTGAGACAGTCTCTTCACTCGTTTGCATCTTTTTTGCTGGTTTGAATTACTCCTCCTTGCATGACAATATGCAGCAATGTGTCCCAACTTGTGACAGACATAACAGGTGGCATTATTCATAGGAGGGAAGAATCTCCTTTGATGGCTTCCAAATTTGACATACTCACGGGGTATATGATCCTTTTTTCTGTTGTCTTACTATTTATTGCATTCTTTTGTTACTAGAGGTTTCTTCTGATCTCTCGTCTTCCTCATTACACGTTTCTTATTTTGTAGGAATTGTTTGAGCCGCTTCATCAGCCGTTTTTCTTCTTTTACAAAAAATAATATTTATATTTTCCTTTTCTTTGCTTTTACTTGATTCTCCTTCATAGCCTAGTCCAGCTTTTTTATAAGAGGAGATCTTTGAGCATCCGTAATTTCGTTCAACTTACTAGAGCTTGTTGTTTGGGAGGAATTTGTAGACACTTTCCTCTAAGCATTTTCTAATTTCTTCCTCGTACATACTACTTATTCTTCCATCTTCTCTTGTTCTCGAGTGTTATCCTTGATTTGCTGAAGTAACATGTCTTCTATCTTCTTGGCTTTTCCTTCGTTCGGTGTAGAGCCTCGATTTTCTTCCGATTTAGAGATCCTTATTTTAGCCGGATGTATACCTCGGGAAAATTGTACACCCTTACACACAGGAGGTTGTAGGGGGGACTTGTCCCCCCCCGCAGGTTCGGGGGGTCCGCGCCGGTCCCCCCGGCAGGGGTTTTGGGGGTAGTACCCCCCGAAGCCAAAAATAGATGTAAAATTGTCTTGTAAAAGTATAGTAATTTCTATTCAACTGGGTCGTTCAATAGGCGTATGATCTTACGATAGAAGTTATGTTTATTTTAGGTTTTTCCCTAAAGAAACCCCTCGCTTTTATGAGGGTATTTTATTTTGGCTGTGTATTTTATGTGTATTCTCTCGAGCGGGAACAGATAGGAGACTGAGAGAGGTCGAGGATATTATAGCGGATCTCGCCGTAGGTTTTGTCTCTTCATTTTGTCAGACAATAGAAAGGAAGGACCGTCGTTTGGGGTGGACGTAGCCTCCAACCGGTGAACCACATATATCTATGTCTCTTCCGGTTTTATGTGTTTTGTGTGCTTGTATTTTCTCGCATATTTTATGTGTTGCATTTCTCTCGTAATATTTAATTTTCGAACAACTGTATCGAGCGAAGCTATATTTGGCTGATAAACTCGTAGGAAAGAAGGGTTCCCCGGTTCGAGTGGGAGCAATGGCGTAAGATGCTATGTTTAGGGTCAACAAATTGACCGGCCAAAACTTCCCGCCGTGGAAGATGCAGATGGAAGATTATCCGTATCGTAAAGATCCGTACCTACCATTGACGGAAAAGAAAAGAAGTCGGCGGCCACAGATGCATATGAATGGAACATTCTCAATAGAAAGCACTGCAACAAAGACGCTCTTGCGACATCAAATACCTTCAATATTTCCTCAAGGAAACAACAACATAGGGTTGGATGCGTACGTTGCTAGACTATATGAAAAACCCTAAGTCTCAAACAAGGTATTTCTTATGAAATGACTATTTAATATGAAGATGCTCAAGGTGGATCCGTTGCGTACCATTTAAATGATTTTAATACAAGCATTAGCTTCATTAAGTCTTCATAGGGGTAAACTTTGATGATGAAGTTAGAGCTCTCTTATTTCTATGCTTATTTCCAGAAAGCTGGAATGGTTTACTTATGCATATTAGTAACTCGTCTCTAGATCTAGTACTCTTTAAAGTTTGATGATGTTTTCGTGCTATCCTTAGCGAGGAAAATGCGATGGAAAAGCTCCGTGAGACATCGGGTAATGATTTGAGTGCAAGAGTCTAGGGGAAGAAGAATGGAAAGAGGAAAGAGCTTGGGATATCGTTAAATCAAGAAAAGAAAATCCACTGCCCGTATCGGGATAGCAGGCCGGAAATGCGTAAAGAAAGGACACCTAAAGAAAGACTATAGATCTCAAGGGGAAAAGAAGGAGATGCACAACAAGAATATAATCATGAAGCAAATGTGACAAGTGATGTTACAAGATGCTTTGATTCTTTCTTTCGAAAATGTTACTGATTCTTGGGTTGTACATTCAAAGGGGCTTCATTCCATGCCACACCTTATAAGAAATATTTTCATGACTATGTTCGAGGAGATTTTGGACAAGTTCATTTGGGTGATGATAAACCCTGAAACTATTGGAATGGGTAAGGTTCTTGTAAAAACAAAAGAGAATGGAAACCAATGGCTACTAAAGGGAGGCAAGGCATGTTCCGTATCTAAAGAAAATCCTCGATTTCAACAATGGCAATTAGGCGTGAAGGTTGTGTTACAACTTTCATGGATAAAGCTTCGAAGGTCACCAAGGAGCTCGGTAATAGCAAAAGGTGAAAAGGTTGGTACATTGTATTTATGCAATGGTATTTCTAACTATGTTAATGCTTTAACTTCCAAAGGAGCCGATGCATCATTATGGCATCATAGGCTCGACATATGAGTGATAAGGGGATGAAGATTCTTCACTCAAGAAATTTGTTGCCGTGTTTGAAGAATGTTGATTTGGATTGGTGGAGAATTGCATTTATGGAAAACAAAAGAGAGTCAGATTTATCGTAGTTGGGAAAGAGAAGAAAGTGAAAAATTGGAGCTTGTGCAGCGCGTATGTATGGGAACCCGCTTTCGGTATCATCTCTATGGCTCTCACTATCATGTTACGTTTATCGATGATGCAACTAGAAAAAATTGGATTTATTGTATTAAAAATAATATAATGTATTTGATACTTTCAAGAAATGGAAAGCTTAAGGAGATTGAGACAAAGAAAAAAGTTGAAGTGTCTCGCATCGTACAATGGAGGTGAATATTGCAACAAAGAATTTGATAGGTACTATTCGCAGCATGGAATTCATAGAGAAGATACCCAAGAACACCACAAAAAAATGGTGTACGAAAGGATGAACAACAATCATGGAGCGTGCAAGGTGCATGAGATTGCATGTGATTGCTTTACAATTTTGCGTATCTTGCAGATCGCTATTTATCTAATAAAAAAGAGGGCTTCAAGTTCCTTGGATGGTGGTGATTCAGAGGAAGACGGCAAAAGAAAATCTACATTTTTTTTAAAGCCATGATAGGAGGCCTTTGTCCATATTAATAAAGAAAATAGAACAAAGCTTGAGGAAAAATCAAAGAAATGTACCTTTACTGGATATGGTGCTAATGATTTTGGTTGTCTCTTATATGATTATGAAAATCACAAAATCATTAGGACCATAGACAATACTCAATGAAAAGGTCTTGTATAAGAATCCGCGTGAAAAGAAATAGGAAAAAGAAAGCAAGGAACACGCAACATTTTGGATGAGATAATCGAAAAAGTAAAAGTGCTCGAAAATGATAATAATCAACAACCAGCACAAGAAATAACCACCACAACAACAATGTACACCTCAAACACATGAAAGTGGTGTTAGAAGATCCACAGACAAGTAGACCCCCCGAACGATACTCTCCTTCATTATATTATTTATTGCGTAATCACTCTCGTGAACCCGAATGTTATGAAGAAGCAATGCAGATTGAAAGCAGGAAGAAGTGAGCCAGCCATGGAAGAAGAGTGACGTGTCGTAGCAATGGATTGAATAATCCTACAATAATACTTTTAAACTCTTCGCTCAACCATTGTTCTATTGGAACCGAAACCTTTTGAAACTATGCCTTTTATAACAATTATATATATATAATACCGCAATCCTAGATCCGAATGATCCCACGGTTCGGATCAATTCGCATCTCGCAATTAACAATATATCACCACTTATATTGTTTAGCAAGAGTCTCAACGTGATATCAATACATCTATCGCAACTCCAATACGCTCCACATTCAAACGTGCACAAGGCAATAATAATATCAAACGGCGATTGAAAATCGCTCCGGTTGATGTCACTACTAACCGTTGCGCTCTTAACTCCGATGCGAAGTTTTTTGATAGGCGATCGGCGATCGCTATGTTTCAATGTTGTCTCCTATAATCTCTGCGATATCTTCGAACCCGAATCCACTTCAACCAAACTTAATAACACTTCGCGTCCGGTTCATTACTATATGGTCGTGATATGGAAGCCTCTCCTTTCCATTATGATGCGATAAGTTCCGTGGACCCGACGGTTTCAAAACTCGATATGTATATTAATTCAACTCCGCCCAAAAGATCCGAGAAGTCTTTTAGCTATTTTCCGTGTTAAAGAATTTTCCAACTCACAAAATTTGACAAAGCCAGATTTGCACAAACACAGACTCTGGCGCTCTTTAAATAAAAACACAAACATCGAAACAACTTCAAGAATTACCAAGAAACAAACACATCAAACTTATGGTTCATCATACATCGATGGATACAACATTAAATTTATTCATAATATAGAAAAGGACATAGTCTTGAAATTTTCCAATTACACAGAAAATAACCAATCGTTCACACAACACAATCCTACCACTCGAGCCTTTCGCTCCACTCCAAGCCCTTACTAATCCTCTCGCTCATCACATTTTCTTTTTTTATTATTTTCATTAATTCTTCTAATAATACTAATATCAATCTCCTATTTTTCCTAAAGATCTTAATAGAAACCCTCCATCTCTTAGATCTCATGCACACTCGTATTAACAAATCTTATCTCTAAATATAAATAATACAATCTCTTATTTATTACAATATACCTTCATCTGTGAGAGAGTCCAACCTCTCAGCAGCACGAAATTTTGACCTAAACGAGTCAGTGAATTTCACTGCTTTAGCCACAACATGTGAGCAGATCTGTTCACATTGCTGGCTAGACTCCGATGCTCCTACATCGGCTGAACCCAGGGAAGAAAAGATTTTGGCTATCGCATATTTTCCGTGTCCGTATCTCCATAATTTCAACTCGTTTGTCAACCAACGCTGGAATCTTCATCGGAACGCTCTTTCCACTGTGACTAAACACGCGGAAATATGCTGCTGCTTTCTCAGGGTTTTCTTTGGATAATACTTTGATCCACGATGGCCTCAACTTCTTTCTTAGATGCTTTTTGGTACCTGTTCCTCCCAATCAACGGCTTTAGAACTTCTGTCACCCGTAAACTTTGTTCGCAGGTACTATCTCCGCTCTTTGAATGGATGTAAAGTGCACGCAACAGTAAAAATGGATATTCCAGTTCCTTCCGGCAAACTCAAACTTCGATACGCATGTGGCTGGAAAATTTCATGCAGATTTCTGCGGTCCTACTATGTCTTCATTTTCGATTTTGCATTGCAAGTTTTTTGTAGGAAATCTCCTTTCTCAAACCATGCCATGACTAATATCTCCCACTTGAAACTCTTTTCTCTTCTTTTTGGATGTCCGCTCTTTCACTTGTATCTTCTCTAGCACTGCGCAATTTACCTTTTAACTACTGTCACTCGAAAAGCTACACGCATTTGTTACAACAGATCTTCAACATTTGCACTCGTGATTCCCGTGTACCCAAGTCCCTAAGCTCATATACCTCTCGAGTGCATTCCAAAGACAATATGTAAATGGACTCATTCCGGTGCTTCGGTTTCGGGTCGTGTCATTGCGACGGAGAATTCAGCCTTGAGCTAATGGCAAAGTCCCACCGTTTGGGATTCTCGATGTACCAAACTTCACGTGTATTTCCCAAGCCCTCGTTCACTACTGCGCCTTGTCCGTCCGTCCGAGGATGGTGTGCTAGGCACTAAACCGAGTTTAGTTCCCGCGTTTCTGCCAAAAGTGTCCTCCAGGAAATTCCCTACAAATTTAGTATCTCGATCCGGTACAGTGACACTGCAGGTAAACCATGCAATATTGCAATCTCTCGAAAAAGAGATAAATTTGCTATGTGTGTTGCTTTGTCAGTAGTTTTCTTGCAAGCAATAAAATGTGCCATTTTAGATTTCTAATCTTTGTCTACTACAAACATAATATAGAATCGTTTTCTCTTGAGTTTTTGGTAGGCTAGAACAAAATTCACATACTCACCGCATCCGCATGAGTCGAGTCCGGCATGGGTAATGGCTGGCTCTAGACATTTGCATTCCGACTCATCGGCCTATTGACAGACCTGCATTTCTCCTTACGCAAACTTTTTAACATCGGCTTTGCATTTTTAGCCGCATGTAAAAAGTGTTCACCTGCAGCGCAGGTTTTCTCTTGTCCAAAATGGCAGGACAACCTCCAGCACGTGCTTCTCCTTTGACGAGTGTTCTCTCTCATGGAAACATTTAGGAATACATGGTGTGCTGCTTTTAACATACTGTGAAACCTCCTCGAATAAGGTAGTCCATCCATTTGACATACGTTATGGCTCATCGATCCGAAACTCGTTGTGTGAGATGTCTTTTAAAATCCTCATCATCCTGGTACATTTCTTATCATTTCAGCATGAGCTACACGACTGCTTTAAACTCTTCAAAAAGCACACTGCGCTCATATGCAACGCTACTTTAATAGACTTATCACTTTTATTGCTTTATTACAAAAGTGAAACTTTGCGAAATTCCACCCATCTGAGCATGCTTCCGAGTTTAGCTGTGGCGCGAGCTTTATTAATAAAGCGCAAAAAGCGCAGGATTTTGCCGAATATAGGAATGAATTCCTTTAGCGGTAGGTAACGTCCTCCACTTTTTCAGTGCCTCGCACAGTATGCGTAGTTGTCTGGCAAAGGAAGAATATTTCATTTGCTCACATCATTTAAACTTCTCGCGTAAATATGTCTATCGGCCTTTTGCTCCTTGGCAACTAGTATCGCACCAATCGGCTACTCCACCCGCAGCGCTCACTTGAGAGACTTTCTACGAGGAATTTGGCAATGTATAGAGTGGCTCTTGTCGTGTCTTCTTTTTTCGGTGAAAATTAAAGTTTCCCGTCCGATGCTATACGTCCATCGAAATGGCCGATCAGGCACTCCTTTAATTGTATCTCAAGTGATTGGTGCACAAACTTGACTAACACTTTCGTCGGTGCCGCATACTAGCGAGTCCCGCTGTGAAAGCAACTTACCTCAAATACACTGCACGAGCAGGCCGACTTTACGATCGCTTCTACCTTCTTTCAGGGTCCATTTTCAAACACTTCTTTCGGAAAGCACAAATCCGAGTATGACTAGCTCCTCTTTAATGCACGGCTACATTTCTTCAAAGTGAGTTAGTATTTTTTCTTTCCGTAGAGTACTAGGAGGTCAACTTCAGGGTGTTCCAAATGCTCCTCTTGACTTTTGCTAAAAGCTGAAAGTCTCCTCAGAGGTAAAGCATCACAAAAGATTTGCCACGTCGATGGCTCTCAAGACCTCGTTCATTAGTCTCGTGAATGTGCTGGGTGCATTAGTGCGCCCAAAAGGCATCACTGTACCATCTCGATACTGTTTGCTTTTGAAAAGCTGTTTTCCCATTCCTTCGCCTTCCCAGATTACTGATTTCGATGATACCCGCTTTTTCAAATCTATCTTTTGTAAAGTACCCGGATCCACTTAAAGCAAGTCAGTAGATCATCCATTCCGGGCCAAAGGATGAATGCTCGTACCGCACCGTGTCTTGGCTGGTAGCTCGCGGAATTGGTGCCCATCTGCGCGAAATGTCTGCCTCCCCTTCTTCGCCTAAGTACCGGTGGCACACATACCGTGAGCACGTACTTTCTCGAGTCAGGCTCCTTTGTATTATCGCCTCCTTATACTTGCATGCAAATCTCTCGCGTTTTCCTGGGTGGTGCTAGTCTATACGCAGCACAAATTAGGTAGACTTGCTCCCGGTGTTAAATACGATATGGTGGCTCACACTTATCTCATCGCGATGGTAATTCATTTCGTAATTCATCCACAGTGAGTATCCATGAAATTATTTAACGTCATTAGTCTTTCTTTCGTGCAAAATCATTTTAAATTCGTGGAGGCTAAGATTCACCTCGTCGCCTACGATAGCAAAGAGTGCACCTCCCAGCTTTATATCGACCTCCCGTAGCGCTGCTTGCCGCCTCGAAACGCGCACTCATGTTATTTTGCGGCAAGCACTTTATCACCATCATGCTATCGTTGACAGAGCTAACGTGTGTTTAATTTCCGTCCTTCTCTACATGGCATATGTGTTCATTCTCCCATCATGAATCGCTTCCGGTCAAGTTTCATGGTCTCCCAAATAACCACACGACATACATCTAGCATGGCATTATATGTCACACAGGATCACGTCTTTTGCATGTGCCGATCCGCATTTCCACATTACCATTTGCTCCCTCCACCGATGAGCTCGAGAAGGTGACCCATCGAAGCCAGAGATGCTCTAGAAGTGCGGGATGCGCGTCCTTGCTAACTCAAGTTTTTCGCACCATCTCCGTGGACACAGTGTGTCGCACTACCCACCGTGTAATTCTAGCTTACAAACGACTTACCTTTTAGATTTTCCAGCAACGTGGTCACGAGACAAATTCTCCTTTGCGTAGGGTTCTCTCGCGCCTCATTGCCATGATCTAAGAAAAGTTCTTCTAAGCAAGAAGTGCTGATTCACCTTTCTTCAAAGGTGGTTCCTCTTTCTCCACAAGTCGAGGTGGTTAAGCTCACACGCTCACCACGGCATGTATGCTCAAAAGCTTGCAGATTTTGTTACCAGGACGCTTCATCGAGCATGCGTCATTCTCCACAAAGTGTGACGTCTAGCATCTCTTTCATGCGCTCTCTTTCCTCTGAGGCGCGAATCTTCTACCGGATTCACGGCCTCGGCAGGCGATCTCACTCATGGCACTGCGCTTCATGTCGACGGTGTGTTCCTTCCGGACAATGACAGCTCCCTCTACAGCGCCCAGTGCATTTTTCCTCTCGTTCCTTTGGGCTCTGTCTCCCTCAGCCTTTTCTCTGCAACCTTTCGGGCTCGCTTGGTAGGCGTCTCATCGGACTTTTCGAGCTTAACAGGCTAATCTCGTCCTTGTGTTCCATACCTACGCCCATTTACATATGTAGCTACTTTTTCTCCAAATCATCTTCTACATGCCCCGTTCTGATAACTAAATCTATAAAATTCTCTTCTGGCGATGTACACTCACGTCAACATTCCTACGCTTTCAGATTTTGCATTTTGCTTAGTTCAAATGACGGTCTTTAGGAAAAACTCGGCTTTCGCTACTTACCATTTGTCCCACTGCCTAGGTCTTAGATTTCCTTTTCTCGTTCTTGATGTCCGTACCTCGTCCCACTACGGATGACAGCTGACCTTTAAATCTAGTAGCCTGCAAACTTCACCTCTTATTCTCCCTCAACCTCTTCACTGGTCAAAAGTGCTGATCTGTGGGATCTGGTCCAATCCATAGGCTCCTTCGGCATTCAAACTCCCCTTCATACATAGGAATTTCCATCTTGGGTTTGCTTCCAAATTTTTTGCAGGCATCTTAAATGAGTTGACATTTTCATTGTCTGCTCTCGCTCTTCTCGCTTCGCATCCGCATCGCATTCTTACTCGGAAAGAACTTTCAACCTCCATCGTCGAGCACTTCTTTGGGTCGTCCTCCACATGTCTCCATTCGTGACCACGCAAATTTCGCGCTATCTAACGGTACTTTGCATTTGGTTAGCTGGTCTCCCTAGACCAAATTTCCCTTCATCATTGGTGGCATCTTCGCATCGCAAATACCTACACCATCGCATCGATACCAGATTTGTGCACGTACGACGTAGCAATGGATTGAATAAGCCCACAATGATACTTTTTAAACCTCTTCGCTCAGCCTTGTTCCTAACATTTGAGCGAAACCCATTGCAAAACTATGCCTTTTATAACAATTATATATATAATACTATAATCGCAGATCCTCGAGATGATCGCGACTTGGGTCGAGGATCAATTCACATCTCGCACGTGACAGTATATCACCTACTTATATTGTTTAGCAGGCAGTCTAGACCCGATATCAGCTACCTCCATCGCAACTCCAATATGCTCCCCAGGCTGAAACGCGCGCGATCCTGTAATATCACATCAGACGGGTGCAAATCGCTACGGTTGGTGTCGCTGCTAACTGTTATCGCTTTCTAGAACTCGAAATGCGGTGCTCCCGGATACAGTGCGATCCGCTATGTTTCAATCGACATTCTCCACCGTAATCTCGCAATATCTACCGACGAATCCGCTTCAACGTTAATAAACCGCTTCGCGTCCCAGGTTCATTACTATGTGGTCTTCAATCGCAGCCTCTCAACTTTGCCATTCCGAGTGCGATAAGTTCTCACGGACCCGACGGAAGTTTCATAGTGATATGTATATTAATTCAAATCCGCTCCAAAACGTCCGCGACGGTCTTTTTAGGCTGTTCTCTCGTGTTAAAGGACTTTTCCAACTCAGTGAGCAACGCCGTATTTGCAATAAACACTGACTCTTACAGCTTTTAAAGCAAAAACACGACATCAAGGCCACTTCGTAATTACCAAGAAACAAACGCATCCAAACTTGTGGTTCGTCGTACATCGATGGATACACCGCAATAAATTTATGTCGTAATATAGAAAAAGGACACTGAGTCTCGGCATTTGCCAATTACACAGAAAATACACCTGCACGTTCACACTAACACGGTCGGCTCACTCGAGGCCTTTCGCTCCACTCCAAGCCCTTTACTAGCTCTCTCGCTCTCCTTCCACATTTTCTACTTTTTTTATTACTTCTCATTAATTCTTCTAATAATAGCTAAAAACAATCTCCTGTTTTCCTAAAGATCTCACGGAAATCCCTCCATCTCACAGGTCTCGTGCACACACACGACAAACCCAACAAATCTGTCTCTAAAGTCTAAATGGAGAGAATACTTATTGTTACACGTAACTAACTATGTGAGAAGTCCAACCTTCACTGGGTAAAACTGTACACAGCCAAACGCTCAATGAATTTCACTGCAACACAGCCACAACATGTGACAGATTTTCACCGTATGTCAGCTAATTTCGATGCTCCGCATCAAAGAGATGCAGTCACATTAATGCATAACTGAGACTGTGAGGACTTAGTCAGGTTTGCCCGTAGAGGTAAAGCTACATTGCCGTAACAAAGTGGGTTTACGAGCTATAAAGGAAGAAGATGGAGGGAAAACGGAGGTACAAAGCTAGAGCTTGTGAGTGGCGTTTTCTGCGTGAGAAAGGTGTTGATTTTGATGAAATATTTTCTCCTCGTTGTTAAGATGACTAGTCAATCAACTATCTTAAGTCGTGTAGTGTTAGGGCAAGGTTTACATCATGTGACACGCTTTAGATGTCGAGACAACATTTCCTCATGCATATAGATTTGGAAAGAGGTATACATCTTGCGCGAGAGGACCTTTGAGGATCACAGGTGAAAGAAAGATGATTAGCTATAAAGGAAGATTAAAGACGAACTTGTGTGAGCCCAAACAAGCTCCAAAGAAATGCAGTGATTGTCTCAAAAATGACATAGTTTATGTCTGAAACAAGGTTATACCGGAAATGTACTACCAGTCGTATTCATCGTGTTTATCTAAAAAGGCAAAATGATGTGCACTATATTATATTGTTATTGTATGTAGATGACATGGCCTGTTGCGTGTGATCTAACATGACGGAAAATAAATGTGCTGCTAAAAGGAAATTGGCAAAGTCATTTTCACGACGGAGTGGGAGCGTTACAAAGCTAAATCCTTGGTATGAGGATAACTGTGAGAGCACAGGAAAAATCACAAATTAACACCGTGCGGAATGAGCACATAAGAAAGGGTGTTGAAAAGAATTTAATATGCGAATACAAAACGCGAGTTAGTACACACTTTTGCTAGCCATTTCAAACTTAGTAAGGATATCGTGCCTAAAGGCCGAGGAGGCCATGGATGCATAACCTGTCCCAAAGTTTCCTGTATGCACTGCCAGCTTGGAAGCTTAATGTGTGAAATGGTCTCGCACAAGGCACTGATATTGCACATGCAATGTGAGTTGTAAGAAAGCTGCAAATGAATAATCTAGGAAAAGAACTTGTTGGATGGCGATGAAAATGGATTCTCGAGATGTTGAGAGGTACCACAACCGAGGCATTGTGCTTTGGTGGTTCAGACATGTTCTCGCTGGGGGATATGTTGGTGCATGTACATGAGGGTGGAGCAGTGTCAGGAGGAGCACCACGGGATATGTGTGTACTGTAGGTAGGAACAGCTATCGACTGGGTTTCAAAAAATCGCAAAGTGATGCCGCACTTTCAACAACGAGCAAAGTATGTCTGGGTCGCTACAGAGGCTAGTAAAGAAAAATGATTTGAAGCTAGCAAAGGCTGCTATGGGTGAATCGTAAGAAGCATGATGTGGGCGACAAGCTATACAAAGGATGGCAAAGTGCCATTCATCTTTGCAAAGAACTAGAAAAATGTCATTCTGTGACTACACACATACATCTCAAAGCACCATTTCGCACACGGCCGCGTTGGAATATGGAGAGTTGAAGTCGGGAAAAGATACACTACCAGCCGTAATCACTGCAGACATGCTAACAAAAGTTGTACCTACGAGAAACTAAAAATGTGCTCGGTTTCAGCTTGGTCTTTCCAGGATGATGATGAAGATGAGGAGACAAACAGTGTCCGAAAGAGGAGTCATTGTCTAGCAAAATGAAGTAGCGGTGGAGGTTGCTACAATCCGTCTCCAAGTGGGAGATTGTTGGGTGTGGAGCCTGATTTTTCTTTCCTGATTCAGAGAGATCCTTGTTTTAGCCGGATGGCTACCCTGCAGAAAACTGTGCCACCCTCGCACGTCGAGGACGCGTGTGACTTTGTACGCGGGGTTTCAGGCGGTGTCCACCACTGCGGCCTGGGGTCCGCCAACGGTCACCAGCCAGGGTTTCGTGGAAGCGACGCTCAGAAAGCCAAAATAGATGTAAAAGTTGCCTTGTCGTACAACGCATAGGTCAACTCTGTGGTCACATCCGCCATTCGGGCGGATGATGCGATCGGCAGAAGTTATGTCATTTAGTTTAGGTTTTCTACGCGCATGGAAAACGCGCTCGCTGTCTGCATGTGCCCGCGCTGTGTTACCGTATGTGCATGCTTCCGAGCGCGAAACGGAGTTATTACGAGACCGTGAGAGAGGAAATAGCAGGCACATGTGCCGTACTCCAGCCTCCGTAGGTTTTGCCTTCATTTTTCCGGATAAGCAGAAAAAGGAAGGACCGGCTTTGTTCGAGGTGGACGTGGCCCAGTCAGGGCAGAGCACGTGCATCCTGATGTTCTCCGGTTTTATGTTTTGTGTGCTTTGTGTGTTTTCCGCATATTTGTCACTGTGTTGCATTGCTCGTAATATTTAGAAAATTTCTATCAATGTCCCCAGCTCTGCCTTTAGCTGCATGAGGACTTCTAAATTTTCTCTTCTCTCTGCATACCTGCAGGGAGAATGTCAAACTTTTGTTTTCGCGCACTTTAGTTTGAGTTCCGTCGATCTCTCGAGGGCACTTCTCGGCTCCCCTCAAGGACAACTTCACCTCTTCTTCTTCATATTCTGGCAGAGTCATTTCAAGTTCTTTTGTGGTCATGAGTAAAAATTGAGAGGTTCCTTCTTCACTTGAAGGTTCATCTAAGTCTTCGGATGCACTGTTGTCTTGTTGAGCATAGAAGGATTTTTTCGTTGAACTTCTTTCCTTTCTGCTAGTTCTTTGATGTATTTTTCTCTAATTCTTGAGCTTGATTCCTTACTTTCTTGTGAGGACACTTAGCAGCATAGTGTCCAACTCTTCCATAGTTAAAGCATTTGAAAGGAAGTTTTACCTTTGTATTTACCTCGAGCCTCTATCCAGTTTCTTGACAAATTTAGCCTCTTCTTCATCGAAGCAAGAGCATATGTCTTCCTTTTCTTCTTTCTTCTTTTCGGTTTCAAAAGGTCGCCTCCCTCGTACTTGGCTTCTTCTGTGGGAGCCTCATCTCATATCGTTGTTAGATTTCCAAGTAGTTGGTTCATGGTCAAGGTTTCCCAATCGATTGTTTCTTCTATTGCGGACACCTTGGGGTTAAAACTGGGTGGAAGAGATCTTAGAATATTTTGTATAATTACACTTTCCGGTATGGTTTCTCCAAGAGCTTTCATATTGTTAACAATTTCTCGCAACTCTTAAGAAGAAGTCTGCCAACATCTTCATCATCATTCATTTTTAAATTTTCAAACCGAGATCTATATACTTGAAGTTTGGTTGTCTTTAACTTTTTTATTTCCCTCATGTATGTTCTCAAGAGTATCCCACATATCTTTGGCAGTCTTACTGTGCATTATTTTGATAAATTCAGCCTCACAAAGTCCACTTAGGATTGCATTCATGACCTTTGCATTTGCAACAAATTCTTGTTTAGCTTCTCTCTCCGGGTTAGTTTCCTTTGGGGCATATCCATATTCCACAGCAGCCCAAACCTCTATTCCTAGAGACATTATGTATGCTCTCATTCTGATTTTCCAGAAGGCATAATTAGCACTTATGAAAAAAGGGACTTTATTGGTTGAGCTTCCTTCTTCACAAGCTATCTTGGGAACCTAGGATCTCCTTTCAGTGGTTAAACTAGTACAAAAGGAACTTGGCTTTGATACCAATTGTTGAATTCTTGGTTAAACTGAGAGGGTTGTGAATCAGTTTTAACACATACATGAGATTTTAAAATTTTTCATCAGCTTATTTATGACTTACTTTTTATAACCAACCTTAGTATATGAATAGTCTTAATATGTTGCGGCAAGTATTAAATTAATGTGACATCAAACTTATTATGAGAGCAAGCAAACATAAAGCATAATTGGTAAATCATCTCAGCACATTTGCAACACAGATAGAGACAACAGATATAAGTGGAAACCCATAAAGGGAGAAAACCACATCTTATTATTGTTGTGATGCAAAGGCAAGCACCAACTCCCTCTCATCACTGATTTTCTATAGGCACCAACCTACAAGAGGCTCCAACCTCAATTCTGCAAGCTACAACCTGCAAGGAAGCTCCAACTCCCGTCAATTTTCTGCAGGCACCAACCTACAAGAGGCTCCAACCTCGATCGGCTACAAACTGACATCTATCAAGCTACAACTTGATAGGGAAGCTCCAACTTCCTCAATTTATCAAAAGAAATGTTTTGCTGATTTACCTCGGATATAAGCTCGTTACTGTAGCATCTCTTTCTCGCTCCTCTCTTCCTTATCTTCTTTGCCTCAATTTTCCATACTCGCATTCTCTATACTCACTCTCTCTCTCTCTCTAACCTCTTTATGCATATCAAGATGATCTTATTTATAGATATTTTCTTATGACTGTGTATATTCCTCGGGGAATTTTGAAATGAATAGCCATACCCCTTAGTCTTCTCGCCTTCTCATTTATTTTCCGAGCTCACTCAAAAAATATAACCGTAGGTACCAATTTAACATTACAATGGAATATTTGTTCTCTTCCGGGAGACTTTCCAATGCATCACAACAATATAAATAAATTAAAAACATTTACATTCAATTACAATGAAAACTCCAACTCACTCATTCAGCCTCTTGGCTCGCTGCGCATTTGTCTTTTCTTTGACTCATGTCTATCTTTTCTATGATCGTGTTTGGCCCTTTCGGCTCGATTGATTTCTACTTACTGTCGTAGTGTAACTGCCATACGCCATACATATGTATTCACCAAACGAGCGTTATCAACATTACTAGACCGTGGCTTACGTTAGACTCCTCAATCTTCACCGTATCAATGTATTAAAGCTTTGTGAAACCCACATGCGTAGCCCTCTAATCATATGGTTCAACCATAGTATAATATTCTCACGTATACATATCAAACCACCAACTCTAACATTTGAAAGGTTTCGGGCCCCACAGCTTTATAAACCCTTCTTTTTATATTTGTCGATGCGATGAATTAAATCATGGTTATAAACCATTGAAAAACCCCATTACACAATGGTCTTCAGCATATTAGCAAATAAATGTTCCTGGATTTATTATTTCACAATAACCATCGTATATTAACATGTAGCTCTAACAACTATAGATGTACAGTCACAACAGTTGTTAAAACCTATATACAATCCAACAACAAGACTTAGCCCCGCCATATTAAACCTCGTTTTATTACATATCGGGTCTGCCAAAATTCACACATAACACATATAATTCCAACTTCACATAATAGTGCCTCCCCAATCAATGGATGTGGTCTTATCACGTTCCCCTCTGGCAGATCAATGGTGGTCGCGTAGTTAGATCATACGAAGTTTAGTCCTCCGAACATAAGCGATGATCTAGGGCCTAGTGGCTAACTTCCGCTCTAATTGACGTGCGACCATCGTTCGATGGAACCGCCTCAGATTGGATGGCGTACGTCGATTTCGCATGGAGTCCACAGTCAAAATTCAATGTGCAATGGCACGCAATGAGGGCGGTATTTCCAAATCGCTTAAGGCCACGTGTCAGCCGATGGCATTGATCACGTTCGAATTGGAAATACAACTTTCTTTACAAAAGTAGTGCGATGAAAACCGTCGGGTGTTCCAAACCATCATTATTGTTCATTCCTTCGTGGTTCCGATTACTCCCCACCCTAGGTTCCGTTTCATTATTTATAACTTCGATTTTGATTTTTCCTACTGTGCCATGGCTATACTTACTCCATCTCTCTGCCACCGAAGTTCCGCCTTCTACACCATTGCTCTTATTTGTTCTTTCATTGCATGGTTCCGTTGAGATGTAACAATCCCCCATGATCTCGATTTGGCTCTACAACGCTGGTCCATTACATTAATTGGCCACGCTATTCACTGTTCCATTGTATCGAACATTTTCGAACCTTTGCCCTTCAATCTCATGCTACCTATACCTATGGCATTCTACTCTTTAGTTCTTCATCAAGGTATACATCTGAAATGTATTATTCCCGTTCTAACTTCTCCATTCACCCAAAATCTCGATTATACATAGAATTTGATTACAGTTCTTAGTGCATTCAAGCACAATATCGACATGAAGTCGATTTCTCCACCGAAACACAGAAGGAAATTCAGTCGTGCATTTCTCATACATTTATCTACCGGAATTCAAAGCCTATTCCTACAGATCGACACTTAAACCGATTTCCGCAGTCCTTTACGTACAAGGTTTTTCTCTAATTGCCATCAATTCAACCAGGACCATATCCGAACCCTCTTCTACTCGTGCTCACTACTCTGCAGCACCACCTCATCTATCTCATGTTGCCTTTGTTCCTTCTATGCTACCTCTGCCTCCCCTCTCGTTGCCTCTGTTTCGGATGCTCCTCCTTGGCTAGCTCCTTTTGTCTGTCTCCTTTTCCTTTCTTTTTCTATCTCTTTTTTGTTGCCCCTGTCTCCGTAAAGATACTCTCCCTCTATTCTTCTCTGTTGTCTTCTCCTTTGTTTCTGTTTCTTGTCCTTTTGCTCGTCTCTGCCTCTGCTACCTCCTTTGCCATCAATGACAACATTTCCAACACTCGGTATGAAGGAATAGGAGTCCATTTTAGGTATTATTTAGCTAGTTTTAAGTTGTTCGTATAGAGAAATGACATTAATTAGGAGGATTATGAGTAGCTAATGTTATACTAAGTGTCTTCTTACATATAGCTAATATTTTAGGTCTGATAGTAACTTGGAGGAAGTGTCTTCTTACAAGTACCTAGAAATTGATATTCATCACAAGCTCAATAGGAACTATAGCATTCAAAAAAGGATTAGTGGGGGGTGGAAAGCTTACTTTGGTCTTGAAAATAATTGTAAAACGACAAACCTCGTAATGTGGGATAGAAAGAAGTTCCTCTTTGAAAATTTAGTCACTCCCGTTATCTTATATGGATGTGAGGTTTGGGGTTGCAACATCTCTAGATAATCTTGGAGAAATATTGAGCAAATCCAGAGCATTTTATAACATATAGCCTTAAAATTAAAATAAATACACCCTATCCTATTCTCCTTATAGAAGTGGGTATTTCCCCTATCGAGAGCCTAGCTATGAATAGGCTTCTGTTGTACAAGCACAAGCTCAATAGCATAGGAGACCATAAACTCCCTAAGCTAGCTTTAAATTCCAGCCAAAACCACCTAAGGCTTAAACGGGGTTGGTATAAAGACACAAGGGCCTGGTTAAACCATTGGGAGATCGATGAGAATGTTGCATTGCAAAACATTAATAACATTACAAAAATTGTTACTTCTAAGTTCAAAGAAAAAATGTGGTGTGAGAAAGATCTAGCAGCTAAAAGAAAATTAAGATATTATAAGGAGGTCATCAACCCCACTCTATAATATCAAAAGTATCTCTGTGTTTTAACTAGCTCAAAGAAGAAAATTAATATATCTAATATTAGAACGAAATCTCATGAGCTCCATAGTGAAACAGGTTGTTAGATAGTTCCTAAAATACCATGGATGGAAAGGTTGTTAGATAGTTCCTAAAATACCATGGATGGAAAGGATCTGCCATCTCTATGAGAATATGAACATCGAGGATGAAAATCACTTCCTCTTAGAGTGCCCCGAGTACAACGACATTAGAGCTCAATTTCATAATCTTTGTTACAATACGACCTTCCTAGCCTTTTAAGATGTCAAAATTATAGTGAGCTCGAGAGGCTTCTCTCCAAGCTTTTTGAGCATAGGAATAAAATCTTAAATCAAATTAAATAACTCTTTTCTTTAGGTTTGATAGACCAAAGATTGGTCTGAGTGGACGTTAACCACCACCACCATCATCATCATCATCATCATCATCATCATCATCATCATCATCATCATCATCATCATCATCATCATCATCATCATCATCATCATATACGATGCATTTTATCAATAAGATTATAATTGAAATTTAATAATGTAAAGAATATAATATCGTCAATGAACGCATTTGTATATTAAAGGGAAATAAATATAATATGTAATTAAAAAGAAATAATATAGTAATAAGTATTTTGTAAATTATTTTAAAATAAGTTATGAGATAGTATAAATATACATTATCATTATTATATTGAATAAAGTCTTGGTTATATTTTTGTTTTTTTAATAAATTATAGTTTGTAAAGTGATATTGATAACGTTATTTCATTTCAGTGTATTGATAGTGGTAAATGTTTTTTTTTTTTTTGTGTCTATCTTCAAAGTTATTTTATATATTAGTTTTTATAGGTAGTAGAATATTTGGTGTTGTTAGTGATAAATTTATTTAGTGTAATTAATTATGAGAAAATATAACTACACATGATTATTATTATATTGGTTTCATAAGTAATTCATTTTATTATGAATATTAGGTTGTGTTCCTTCATTTTAAAGGTTTTTTTTGTTTTTCTCAACATTTTTGGTATTGTTAGAGGTAAATCCATTTAGTGTTTCACTCTAAACCTCTATTACAAATTCCTTTTTATGACTATCACAATATGAAGAAAAGGAAATAACATTTTAGCAGGTTATGTATAATGATATTTTTTGAAATAATACTCAATGTTAATCATAGTAATAGGTAAAATAGTGTCTTATGATCATTAATGGTCGGATGATATTGTTAAGCTACAAATTTGAATAATTGAAACTTAGGATAAAATTTTTAAATTTTTGTTGCGTATTATAAGACATTATGTTGACTTCATCTATTAAATGAAACTAACATTAAATTGAAATTAAAAAATAGCAATGAATATTAAGGTTTGGCTAAACTTGAGTGTGAAGTTTCTAGTGTTTTTGGAGCTCTAGTTTTATGTGATTCTATCATTTTATCGATGGTATTAACCTATTATGTAGTGTATTTAAAGGCTAAAAAACTCCATGTTAATTTTTTTCTAGTGAGTAGTCGGATCCCAACAATGGAGTCTTTAGACACCACCACTTCTCTCACTATCTCGTAATTATAGTAGCATTGTAAGATTATTTTCACTTAAAATAGATGTTTGGACCTCGAAAAAATTGTACCCTATCTACACATGATAGATTTGGAATTAATATGGATCTAGGTTGTGATATATACAATGTTATAAGTATCATTTTTAATTTTATATCTTTTTTTGTAGATATATTATTGAAATGGTAAAATTGTACTTTGCAAGTTACATTTCAATATTTTAATAATATTCTATAAATTTCTTTAATACAAAATTACGTAAATATATATTAATAAAATATATTTCTTATAAAAAAAAGTGGTTTTTTTTTTTGGGGGGGGGGGGTGGTGGGGGTGGGGGGGGGGGGGGGGGGTGGGTGGGGTAAAACACATATTAATGATATAATATGTTTCTTTAAAAGGATTTCATTAATTTTGTGATCATTATTCTCTCTAATGGTAGTTTTTTTTGTCACATATCAATGGCATTTTATGTTTTATTTAAATAATAACTAAGGTTTGTTGAGAATTAGATAGGGATAGGTTTAATTAAAATTATCTTCTTCATAATTACTTGTGAGCTTAGTTATTTTACTTATGTATTCTATTATTAGCTTATTATGTCTTTCATGAAGTCAATTACAAAAAAACACAAGATACACAAATTTAGGCTCTTTGAGTGAGTGCCAAAACCTCTTCCTCTTGGAGAGAAAAACCCATAATAAATTATTCTTATAGACTTTCAAATGACAAAACTTGACCCTTGTATGCCTCCAAGACATTGTCACTTCTTCTTCATTGACTCCTTGAGCTGATCTTTCCTTTCTGCACTGGTGTGCACCAACCTTAGAGAACGAGTTATGTAGTCCTTGGTATCTTCTCTTATTTCTTGACTCAACCTTATATTCTTCTAGGATTATTCTTATCTTGATTTTTACTGAAGAGAATGGTACATACTTCTGCACCAATCCTTTACATGCAGTCATAGAATAAACTTATAACATGTCTTCTTTTCATTTTATAGATATCATTTTTCTAGTATTGTGTACTTCGTTGAGCAGTCCTTATATCACTTCACACTTATTTGTTATAAACCATTGAACTTCCATGGGTTATTTAGCATGTTCCTCTCAATCATCATAAAAATACAAAGGAGGCTCAATGTGATATTGTTGATATTTCCTCTCCATTTACAAGAGCTGCAAGGGAGGTATCCTATACTGAGGATTGAAACTTCGATTGGGATTTGGTTGGCTTTGTCGTGCAGGGTTTTTGTTTTCTAACTCTAGGTTTACAATATTATTGGAAAAAAATCTTATTAATCTGTTCATTTCGTTAAGTTTCAACTCTTGAGTTTCCTTTCCATGGTTTGAGGAACTTTCTTCTTCTTTTCCCATCCTCCTTTCTCCATGATCAGTTTTCCCTCTCCACATTCACGTGGAGGTTAAATTCACTTCAACTTCTAAATCATCTATTTGGATCTAGTCTAAGGTACGATACTTCCTCTCCCTTAAATTAAACCAAATTTGGGTTCAAAATACCCAACAAAAACCACTTTAACAGCAGTTTGTGGAGATTTTATTTCAGTTGGGATGCTATTGTACAATTTATTTTTTCTTTTTATGAATTCAGAAACATCTTCATTTTATTTTTTCTTCATGGCGTTATATTAGTGAGGATGTACCCATGGTCCCTTTTCTCTCCCCATTTTTCCATGAAATAATTCTCCATCTTGTCTTAGATAGTGATTGAAGAGTTTGGAAGGGATTTGAACCATTTCTAGGCATCCCCATCTAGAGACTAGACAAAGAGTATTAACACCACATCTAAGTTCTTTACATTTGTATTTTTTGCAAGTATAAAAAAGGTTTCTATATGCCTCTGTGATAAGATATCATATTCTCCAGTGAATCTTGGCAATATATTAAAGTACTTTTGAGGCATACCATTTAGGGGTTGTGGCAAGTCGAATGGAGAATATTTTTTTAGGAGAAATCATGGAACAACAATATTGAGAAATGGAGGTGGTAAAAGGTTTATTATAGGACCTTGCTAAGGGTTTATCCGAATTTCATTTGAATAGATCTGGGTTGGGAAGTTATTTGCACTCTCTGTGGGACTGTTTATGAGGATGACTTTATCTTCTTTAGTTTCACGAGAGGGATGAAATGGGAAATAAGGTAAAATCACAAAAGATTTTTTAGTTTTGAATCTCGAAGAGAAAAAACTAAATGGTACATCGCGTTCCTCAGGATATTCCCAAAATTTAGAGAAAAATAGAGCAATTTATCACAACATTTTGAGAGAAAAAAGAAGATACTTCTTGAAAAGGGTTCAAATAAATGTGGCAACAGGGGTTATTTATTTGTAGATCCTCCTAGGTATTATATTTTTCAGGGTCAAAGACAAGAGGAGTTCTTTATTGTGAAGTGTCAGAGTGAGTGTGTGGCCTTTTGAAAGATAGGGTGATCAAAATGGGATTTAGATAGTGGAGTCACCAAGGTGACACATATTAAACCCACACCCCTTTCTACTCACCTCACCAAAGGGTTTACAAATTTTGTACGCAGGAAAAATGTTTTGATTCGTCCATGAAAACGGCATGAGAAGATGATGTAGCTCCTACATAAAGCCCATGGGTTGACGAGAGACCAATGCCTAGGAGATATTGATGAGTGCTTTAAATATTTTTTTATATTTTCTATCAACTCAAGATTTAACAACTTTGAGATGGAATTGATTCAGAAAATTCCTCGAGAGGATAAATTCAAAACTAGATGCCAAATATTATTCATAGAAGCATTTATATCATAATCATTATGGCGAACATCACACGAACCTGCAACTTATTAGTTTTTTATAGTATATCAAATAGATGTATTGAGAGGGAATGAAAATCAATACACAGGTCTTCTACTAAGAACTTATTCCACTAAATTTCAACATGGAAAGAAAGAGACATACATTTGAATGAAATTATAAGATACATGAAGCACATTTTAAGGATTAGATTTCGTAATAGTATACATGAATATTTGATTAGCATTAGACATAGATGAATCCATAAATTCATGAAACACATATCCATCGACTACTATTGCATGTGATCTCAAAATAATAGTGAGAAAATATGGAATAAACATAGAAAGGAATGAACATTTCACATTCATATGAACCAAAATCATCAAAAAAATCCATTAATATTCCACATAGCATACATTTCATTGACAGTTTACGAAGCTTCTCTCTTGGAAGACTAAAATTCTGAACCCTTATTTTTTGTCATAAAACTATTTTTATAGGGCCTTAGAGGGAGAGCTCGTTAAAAAATATTGCTTCTTGATTCTTACTTTGAATCATCATAGCAAGAATATCATTGTGCTTTGTGGCACAATTATACTATCCAAAATCTAATTGACTAACATTGTTTATTTCAGAATAAAAATATTTACATATAACATAAAATAAAAGTGTCATGATCGACACGATCAACCATATCCTTAGTCATGAAAAACAAGTCATGGAGATAGCATTGATGGTTGGATGATCTGGAGCATGGGAGGATTAAAAAAATACTCACATCTTTACGAAAGTACAAGAGCTTGTAGAGGATCCTTGAAGAACCACTAATATGTGATTTTGATATTGGTGAGACCTATGTAATTCAACCTAGTGTAGAAATATTTAGAGATTTCCCTGATAGAAAATAATCTTTCAACCACATATATGGGCCTCAACTCACTGAGTGGCCTTTCACTTCAAAAACTGAATGAATATTTTGGAAATATGGGAGTTCTTTTCACCATCTTCTTTGGTTGATAGGATGAAGAACTCGTAATCCTTGATTACATTTTTTTGTTCATCCATCATAGTTATGTAATCCCTATTTTTTCTCATATCTTCTATGATCTCATTCCATACAAGTTTATTGGCTTCCAAGAGAGACATGTTTCCTTTCAACTTCCCCTTTAGATCAGATATCTCCTTGTTTTTTCTATGTAGGTTCTAACAGATGAAATATGTGTTCAGTAAGGGTCTTGGTGAGGCATTCTATGGGTTTTTTAGGATCTTCAGGTATACATATTGCACAAATATATGTATCTATTATCATCTGAATCTATGATGACTGTTGCTTAAGGGCTATTATCTCAATGATTCTTTCTATCGGTTCATTGGCTAACATTTCTTTCTCTTCTTCTACTTGTGCAAGTTCCTTGGTTCACATATTCTCACTACTTGGCATCTTTGGTTTCTTCGTTCGCTCATGTATTTATGGTTGGTAACTTTGGAGGAGGGTTTCAATGGTATATTTTTATTTTTGATTTAACCCCAAATTTAAAATCATCTCTTTGAAGCTCTTGTTCTGCATGTGGAGAGCCCTAGAGTTGCCTCTTTGCTGCTTCAACCACACTACAGCTTTCGCTAGTGGCTTTTTATCCTTCTTCATGGTAATTGCATTCCTATTGAGCCCATTGTACAAAATTTCTCCCACTTTCCTATGGAATTTGATCTTATCTAGCAGGGGACACTTTTGAAATACAAAGAAACATCGAAGGCTTTGAACTGAGAACCCTGGAGGTAGTGACTGTGCTAGTGAGTGTTGTAGTAAGAACTTCATCTCATTTCTCTCTAAGTCCATAGCACCAAGAAGTGTGTTATGATATGGGACTAAATTAAATGTCATTTTTTTTTTTGCATCTCTTCTGTTAACTTCTTGTTTATTTCTTCAATGGCATTTCCAATAGGCCATCTTGGCTCAGTATCAATTACACTTCCTTTTGGACCTAAAATAGCTATCTATGAAGAGGATGAGGCAAAATTATGTAATTGGTATTAAAAATTCACTTAGAAAATTAGTTGATCCACCCTTGTCTCGACTAACCTGGTCTCAAGTTCTTGTTATTTTGTCTCTAGGGTATTTGAATTTTAACTTGTGTGTATGCCGTCCATCTCCACATGTCCATCTTGTCAACGGTCCTTTTCTGAGCTTTGTCCTTTGTTGTTGGAGTCTCAATCTGCATCTCTATGTTAATAGGCCGCGAATCAAAGTTATATTTCCATTCGATCTTAGGCTTATTTTCATGCTCATAAGATGAAGCCTTTATCTTATATATTCACTTAGAAATGACACCATGAGGTTCATAATGTGGGACATCCCCTAGATCAAAATTTTTCTTTTTGAGTAACTGCTCAATTTCCTTGAAGGCATGTCTAGAATTGACAATAAAATTCCCCAAAGGTTTGCCCAATTTAAACATATATCCCTTATTAGTGGGAAAAAAATTTACATTTACCACATTAATGCTCTTTCTATTGAAATCCAATGTGAAAATATTCATGGACATAGACACAGGAAAGAGGTAAGGAGGGAGCTCACACCCATAGACACTGATTTCTGTGTAATCCTTGGTTTCCTTGATAAGATGCAGAATATATTTTTGCTGAGGGATAAATTTTGGAGGGGAAACACCATGGATAATATTGTAGGAAATAGGCATGTAGGAGGACATAAAATGAGAATACCGATTAAAATATGCTCTCTTCCTAGTAGGAATATCCCAGTCAAAAACATGTGTCCTTTTTTTGTTGGAGGCCACCAAAATGAGACCTACACACTCAAACTAATCCACATGAGTGTACATAAAAAATAATAACAACAATGAATAATATCTAAAAAAGGAGGTTATAGGGAAATGGTGAACCTGGAATCTTATGGCCCTAGATAGGTAAGAAGGAATGTTGAATAAATTGACATGCTACATCATTTTCCATAAAAAACCTAGTGTGGCTTTAGTAGCTATATTGGCATCATCATCCCTCAAAAAATAAAAAATTAGGGACAAAATATGTTGAATGGGCTCTGCAAATTGGGGTATAGAAAAACTAACACCAAAAGGCAGAGAGTGTAGGCCAAGGTCGAGGACCATATTTAGAAAGGATTTCTACTCATCAGTTGTAAGGGTACAATAATGATATACCAATGTGGTTACACTAAAGTGCTAGGGTTCACGAGAGATCGGGTAACGCTGGGATTTTTTAATTAGCTCTAAGGTCACGTCCATGATTTTGACCCTAGTGGAAGAGACGAAGAAATTTTTCTCAGCTATGTCAGGAGCAGTCAACCAGGAGATAAACTCTGGAAAATGGTTCACTGAGGGTGAAATTTGATAATAGAGTCCTGAGTTAACCACCCAGAATGGGTCTTATCCTCTGACTTGGTTATCACATAATTTTAAATGGAAGTGTTAGGCGCAAGAGGGGCCTGCAATTTTTTCCTCTGTTTCCATGAGATGGTCGACACTAGAGGAGGTTTTAGTCTCTCGATCTTTAGGGGTCTCGAGGGTTTATTTCTTCATGTTCCGATGGTTATTCGAAATACTTGCACGTGAAAGGGACCCACTAGTTACCTAGTTTTCTTGGAGAATAATTTAAACGACATTCGAAGGAGGCTCCAAATCGGCTCAGAACTTGGACGATATTTCATATCAGATGAATGGAAAGAGAGAATGCACTGGTAAGTAGTACAAAAGTTCAAAAATCTAAGGCGGGAAGATATTTTCTAGGTGGAGGAAGGGCAGCGGTCAGCTGACATGGGATGACGCCAATGGGGGAAATGTAGAAGAATGGGATTGGGTGGTGATAGGAGACCGGGAGAAGGGAGTGGTGTCTCATAGGTTACCTTTTACCTTTGAATTTACCACTCACTTGAGTTGGAATTAGTGGACTATCCCCAATGGCACATTGTCGCCACCATCCTCTGGTGGGTAGGAGAGCGGGAGGTTGAATCCAGCAGTTATCCCCAGGAATGAGTTTGGGTCATTGGATGGGTGGGCCCACCAGTTTTTCTCATCAACTCTGGGGGTTCACACCTGCTTATCACCGTCCAAGGTTAACCCCCCCCCGAAACACTTACGGGGGACGATCATGCAGAGATAGATAGTGATTCACCCCTAAACTGTTCGATCATTACCCGAAGTGTGCGACCATTTGAAAATCTATTCTTAGCCTGCTGCGCTTACCTAGTGGGGGTCTTAGATCTTCTTCCATGGCTCTCTAGTTTGATATTTTCCCCCATATCTAATTTAATTGGTTGTTTATCTAGGATCCTCAAATCCAATCTCTGATCCCTTGTAAAAAATTTATGAAGGTAAAAAAAAAGCGTAAGGTTATGATCCATGGGATCATTCTAGTTCACTCAAGTCGATAAGATCATTCAGAAAATAGTTATGGGGTTTTTGTAGGATCATAATCACCCATTTTAATGGTGATTTTCATAAAAATCCATGACATTTTTCCATTCATGTAAAATAGGGAGAAATTTTAGAGGCATTGATAAAAAGGAGAGAAAGAAAGTATCAATTGATGGAGCATATTTTTAGGGGGATAATATTTTTTTCATATTTCACATCAAGTGACCATCAACGTCTACTAGTGTTTCCACCAATAAAATATGGAAATATATTTTCACATTGTGTTATCATTGATGGAAATAAATTATCATTGATGTTAAAGGGGATGACCATGATAGTATCAATATAATTCATAATTCCTAAGGAAGAAATAATACTCTTTATGGAGCAATATGACAACTAGGACTCTTATAGGATCTTATCAAGTAAAGTTAAATATTCGTCAATTTATTTGATTTGTTGATGTACTTATGGTCTCTTAGTGATCCAATAAATAGTATTTTTTGTAGTTATCATTGATACTTTTCCAATAGTATATATTTCTATAAAAAAAACCTACGAGGTGAGAAGTTGTGGAAATTTGAAGATTAGTATAAAGTAGATGACCTAAACTATAGTACAAAAAACCTTGACACCAAATTTGTTAAAAAGTGCACATCTTTTTGGAAGATACATTGTCCAATATCTTGTTCAATTATGGATTTGTAGTAAACATGAATGATATTTGACACTATTAAAGATTTAAAAACTTTCAAAATTTGGGTGGATCTGAAAATTGCCTAAAATTATTGAATCATGGATGTTGTCTAGAGTTTCATGATATTTAACAGGCTTATTTATCCAACCAAAGAATGACACATGCAAACACTTCAAAAGATATGACATGGACCCTATATAATGACACTTGGATAACATAGATTGGCCCAAGGTTGGGACATGGTGACCTAGAAATATGGCATGACATATCACTTCTTGATATAAACAATATTATGTGGAATCACCAAGGTGTGACAGGTGGCACGGAAATTTGATGCATTTTTGTTGAAAAAATGTCAAAATTAAATTGACATGTGACACTCACAATTTTCCACATGGCATGATAATGTCATGCTCACATTAACATGTGGGAAACTAATGACCCTAAAGGAAAGATCACATGGAATGGTCACATTGTCACATGAGTTAAAAAATAAGAAGTTTGAACATAATAAAAGGGATGGTTACATAAAATAGTCACATGGCACAAGTTTGACGACTAATTCTGAGCACTTTGGGATTTAGCAAGGTCACATGAGCAAGGTTTTATGAGACCAAATTTCAGACTTTTATCCATAATATCCACATGAAAATTGTCTCCATGGTCAACTCTACATGACTCCATCAATATAAATACAAAGGGTTGAGCAATGTGAAGATATAAATTTGATCATGATTGGAAGCATGTGAAGATAGTTGAGTTGTAAGGCAAACCCAAGGAGTCTGATTTGACTCTTGTTATGGTTACTTTTGCACACGTTAATACATTTGAGCCATTTTTTCTTTGAGCATGACATGGTTAGTTGATCTTGTATTCTGGCATAGATAACTATTTTTTGGAAGAGGAAAATGGAAAAATTTGGTGATTCCCCCACATAGAAACCACTAAGGTGGTTTCTTGGTAAAGAAAGAGTTTGATATAATGTAACATAAATAGTTTAGCATGATGGCCACATATATATAGCAACATCTAGTTTTGTCATGAATTCTAAGGTTGGACTATCATTTCCCACAACACCTATCCACTAGTGAGTGGAACAATAAAATTTTGGTTGGAGGTGCACTTCCCATGATAATGTCCATGGGCCATATATGTGATAATAATTACAACATAATGTGATCAAGGGAATAATTTGACAAGACCCATTGGATAGCATGAGTGATATTAGATTTTCGTTGTAAGGCCAATGTCATAGGTTCAAGTCCCGACAATGATCAAGTTTAATTTTCTTGTTTTAATTTATTTTTTTCACATAACTAACTGGAATTTCAGTGAAAATATTGTAGCACCAATGCTAGAATGTAGGAATTTTTTAGAATGGTTAATTAATTATATAGTTTTTGATGGTTATTTGAGGCTTTTGGGATCATTATTTTTCCAAATTTAATTTCATACGAATTGGGGTATTTAGGGCTTCGAGGTGGATGCATGTAAAGGTAATAAATTACTTCTTAACAATTATTTTCTTTCCATAATATATTTTACATTTTTTAAAGGTTTATGAGAAAATTGCAAAGGCTTTAATAATAAGGCTAGAACTAGTGAGTGACTATATTGAGGAATACATTAAAGTATAGTATGTGAAATAACATGATAGTTAGTGACACATATTGATAAGAAAATATTTTCAAGTGAGTGATATTATTTTGAAGGTGTGACAATGATTGTTGTAGTGACAAAATTTTGTAGGTTGTAGTGGCAGTGATAACAATGACTATGTTTATAGATTGAGATGATGGTGAAAACATATAGTGCTCATGATGGTGGAGATGGTGATTACATTTCATGATTATTTCTCTTTATATACACATAACTATTTATGATGTTAGTGGATCTAGTTTGAAAATGATATGAAATAACAATCCACAAGGAATTGATGAAGGAAATGGGTTCCTTGATCAAGGTTGGAGCCTAAATCAAGTTGGAGCTTGGAGTAGGCTAAATTCCACTCATCATTAACATTGGAGCCTCATTCAAGTTGGATCATAGAGTAGGTTGGAGCCTCAATCACGTTGTAGTGCACAGTGAGTAGTTGCTTGCATATCTTTTAGGACAACACCTCAATAAAGTTACAGCCTACTAAAAGGGAAAATTTTCATATTTTGGGGTTGTTTGTCTCTATCAGGTTGGAACCTACAAATATCTGTATTAAATTGGAGATAAAGGAGAAGAATAATTTTGTGCTTTTATGTTGTATGGTTGTCCACATAAAAATCTCTTATGTTGTGATGTGATGGTTTCCTTATGTGTGTATATTGTGATGATAGATGTATGATGCATTTCATTTTTTTATGAAATGATTCTTATGCTTATGATTCATTGTTACAAGATTGATTTATTATGAAAAGTTTTGAAATGGTAAAATGTTTCTCACACTCATTCACCCCCCTCTCATTGTGATCTTTGGGTCAACACCTCTAATGGAAAAAATATTGATCCTCATTTTTGTTCTTCCATCAAGTAAATATGTAGGATATCATCTAGTATTTTTTTAGTCATATTGGTTTAACCATATTCCTTGGGGTGATAAGTAGAGCTAAATTATAATTGGGTCCCCAATTCTTCTTAGAAACTAGTCCAAAATCTTCTGGTGAACATCGATTCCATATCCAATATGATATTTCGTGGAACTCCATGTATTCTCATGGTTTCATCAATGAAACCTCTAGCTACCATATGTTCCTTCTATGTATTATTATCTACTATGAAATGTGCACTTTTTTCAAGTTTTACACTACAACAAATATAGCATTTTGTTTCCTTGTCGTCATTGGTAGTCCCAGAATGAAATCCATTCATATAAGTTCTGACATAGACTCCAATATTTTTTGGGGTTGTAATAACCATGCCATATGTTTGTTCTCAACCTTTACTCATTAATACTTTAAGCACCTTTTCAAAAAAAATACAATGTCCTTCTTCATCCCCTTCTAGAAGAATAACAATTTCAAGTTTGCACTAATTTTTTTAACACAAGGATGTGACATTTATATCGGTCTATGAGCTTTGATAAAGATTATTTGGCACATTTACTCATAGAATGACACATATATCCTCCCATGGAATGATAGTAAGCCATCACTATATAAAGAATAACCCTCATATTTAGGAATCATCATGTCATCTTCCCTTAAATGCCAACTAACATCCTTGTACTAAGTGTCTAGAAATTTTAATTAAATGAATTTATCCCTCAGATTTGCCTTAAGGGGAAGCACCAAAAGGATTCAAAGCCTTTCACTTAAATCATCCAACACCCAATTTATTGTTACTTTTAAATAATAATATAAAAATCATATTCACTTATTAATTCTAACAACCTTCTTTGTCTACAATTTAAATGGTCCTGTTTGAATATGTGTTACATTCTACAATGATCAATCTTAATTCCAAGTTTCATTCCTATTAGGTTTTGTCTCCAAATATTTAGTTGTTATCTAATAACTTCCATCTCTACGTCGTGCATTGCACAGTTCTCCTCATTGGGTCTAATTTTCCTTCACACATGTGTTATTACTCTTCCATATTGCATGAATACACATCTAAGGTCATCCTTGGAGGCATAGTTGCAGACCAAAAATTCTTGCTCCATGTTCGATACCATTAGGATTGGTGAAATCATTAGAGAATTTTTTAGGTCTAAAATGGGACTTAAAAGAGAAATGTACAACCAAAATAAAATTTATAAGAACGATTATTATTTAATATCATGATGTCAACCATTGAGGATGATTCACCATTTTTTGAGTAAAAAAGTAAAAATATTAAAAAATAATCCTTTTCGGACTCAAATTTTCAACTTATAGCCCTATGGTTTTACTCAAATTTCGAGTGCGGGCACTCATTGAATGCATAATTCAATTCCTCTTCCAAGTATTACCCATGTTTCATACTTTCGATGGACTCTTATACGTGAAAAAAGAGAAATACATGAAATATGTGATTCTAATAATGTGTTAACAATACTGGAAATTCGTGAACCAAGGTGGTCTCCTTGATGTGAAGTCCCAATTAGACCTCACATCCTTTGGAGTAGGAGCCCCATTCGAAGTATCATAATGAATTCCCTATATGCTTATATATTTTCCTTGGCTATAAATTTCACCATAAGAGAGTAATACATAGGTATTTCCCAAGAAGCAAGTGAGTATTCCTTGTGAAATGTTCAATTGTGGAAGTATCAAGGTCCTTCTAGTGAAAGGGGAGAGAAAAGTGGGAACTTTTGATACATGTAATAGTAACAATATAGTGAAGGCACATGAGCATATACATATGAATGAATCATTGATCAACCAGTGAAATAGTTCACAAAGAAGCATTAATGATTGCTAAAATAGACACAACATACCATCTTCAGAATAAGTACGAAAGCCACCAAAACAGTTCAATTTCCTTAGTACATATGAAAAAAACATAAATTGTAAACATTGAAAGAATATTATTACAATATTCACGAAATATGAATGAAAGCATGCTAGCTCAATTATCTTATGAATTATGTGAAATTTCCATGATACATCAAGAAATGAACACCACTAGCCCTAATAGTTGAGCATTAGAGTAGTCTCTTGCCTGGTAGGAGGAGCCATGGTGAAAAGTGGCTTTTTCATTAACAATGGGGGTGTATATATAAAAAATGGGGTGATCATTCACCTCCCTTGTGAATCTTTGACTACCCTCATGACTATATGACTTTTCTATAAAATTTTGAGTCCCACATGACTTTTCACATTACATGGACGACTCTTGGACTTCCACTTTAGATTAAATTTTCCAATATATAATTTACGTAATACACAAATGATTTTGCACATGATGAATCATGACATGACAGGACATGATGCTGATGACATGCACTGCATGATGACATGACAGTGTCATGTCAGTCTTTGTTACTACTATATTTCAGTCTTCTTGCGAGATAGTGCATGAACTACAAGACAAAAGGACATTGGTGAGGGTCATGCCTATGATGGACCTTTAAGGTCCGTCACCAATGTCGCATATGGTGACGGTCATTAAAAAAGTGCTGTTGTAAGTGCATATAGTGATGATATTCCTTTAAGGTTTGTCACCAAATCCATTTTCAGTGACACTTTTGGTGAGGGTTGTTAAATGTCCATCACTCATTCTATATTTGGTGACACTTCTAGTGAAGATATTTTATTTACCCTCACCAATGCTCTTTTTGGTTACTTTTGGTGATGGTCGAATAATTTTCATCATCATTGATCATTCCAATGATTTTTTGATGACGCTAAGTGCATGTTACTATATTTTTTTCCAAAAGAGAACACTTTAAGGCCATTGTTGTGGAGTATTTTTCATTATATGTGCAAGGCCATATAATGGTTAGAGTAATTCAATTTGTTAAGAAGTAATTAGTGTGTATAATTTACCTCAAGTAATCAGAATATAGTTTTCCTATGTGTAAATGTATGACTCATCTCTATTAGGCTTATTATCTAAATAATTCTATTTAGATAAAGTTCAACTAGCGTGTGTAGAAACTATATTATTTAATACATAATCAAAATTTATCAATTATGTTAATGAGAGAGATATAACAGTCCTCAAGACCCTTGGCACATCTTAACACACTTTGACACACACTAGAATTCCTTGGTACCTCGCATGTCTTAGAAAATATTTTTACGTAAAACATCTTGCCATGAATAGGACACCCAAGCACATTTTGGCAGGCCTTAGAATATCATAACACTCTCCTAGCATGTGTTGGCACGCCTTGTAGTCCATAACATGCCCTAGAATTTTCATATTGGAGCAGCAGTATGGAAAAAGTGGGAAGACCAAACATTTTTTCACAAATCGAGTTGTGAAGAACTCGTAGAAAAACCTAAGTGTTGTAGAAATTAAAGGAAAAACGAGGTAAATAAAGGGAAATGTTTTTTGAGCTGATTTCAGTAACTTAAATGAGTTTAGTTCATTGATAGATGGAGATTTTTGACTTGCATAATGGGAGGCAAGATGACTTGCCAAATCTGTCCAGGACATGTGGAATGAAATGGATATGTGTAGCCACCATCAACAAGTAGGTCAAGTGTTTTCTTATTCAAGGTATATTGGTTGTCAAAGTAATAACACCAAGCCCTAGTTGTATTCCTAGTATCAGTGTGATTGTAAAGGGCCATGATCCCTAGTAAGAGAGCTCTAGCCAATTCTATTATAGTTTGTAATTTAATGAAGAACGGTCTGAAAAAGTTAAAAAATTTCATGTGCGCTAGTTGATTCCCTAATTTGTGTAGATTTCTTTGTGAAAAGTAGATGTATTGTGGCACTTCAGTGTGTTTGTATCAAATATTATAAGAGAAAACCTATATTCTCATGTGTCATGGAAATTTGACATATGCATTTTTCACCTAAGAACTACATGTAACTCATATTAGGCTACTCATGTCCAATCTCAACTCATCCCACTTAACAATTTATAAAGACAGGGGCTCAACACATCCAACTATGGTCGTATAACAACTAAGAAACACAATTTACATATTCACATGCCATACAATTTACATCTTGCCATTCCATGCTACCTAACATGTCTTTAATGACTTGGAACTACGTGGCATGTGTTAGCATCCCCAATATTCCTTAGCATGATTTTATACACCATAACACATCATAGCAGTTCCTAACATGCCTTGGTAGTTTAGCATGCCTTGGCACTGCCTAGAATATAACATTACCACTCCCTCCTTAACACACCTAGAACTCATCAACACGCCCTGTCACACACTCTTATTCGTTCATTTATCTAAATTTTTATCTAGTGCTTCCTTGTGTTTCCCTGAAAATCACTAACACTCCCTAGCATTAATTGGCACACCGTAACACCTGGCACATATTGGCATGCCGCCCTACCACTCTCCCATTCCTTGGAACTACGTAACATACCTTATCACTCTCTCCTTCACACACCTAGAGCTCATTGATAGTCCCAATCACAAACTACTATTCATTCATTTCCATGTATTTTTATCTGGTGCTCCCTTGTGTTTCCATATCATTCCTTAACACTCCTTGGCATGTCTTGGTACACCCCATTACCTAGGACATATTGGCATGTCTCCCTAGCCTCTAACATGCCTTAACACTACATACCATACCTTATCACTCTCTCATTATCACGCCTAGAACTCACTAACACTTCCAATCAAAAACTCTTATTTGTTCATTTCCATGCATTTTGACGTAGTTATCCCGTGTGTTTCCTCGACACTCCCAGTTAACACTTCCTTGCAAGTGTTGGCACATATTTCTTGCATGCCACCCTAGCACTCTAGAATTCCTTAGCACTGCCAATTATGCCTTTTCATTCCTCCTTAGTGTTGAAATTGGAAACAAGAAACATTGAAAATGGCATCCATAAATGGAAACCAGAAAATGACACCATATGAGGCTTATGATTTAATTTTCCCTTAATGAAATTGGAAGAAAATTTGTAAATTCATCTCATGACAACTCGTATTAGTTAACTGAGTTAGGAAGACTTAGTTAGCTTAGGAAATTCAAGTTAGAGGTCAAAGAGGAGGCATGTAGAGGATTTTTCTATTTTTAGGGGGTCTAGTTACAATTATTTGTGAGTTGTAATTAGTTAACTCAATTAATTGAGTTAAAATGAGACTAACTAGTTCTAACTGAGAGATGCGTTAGTGATAGGTTTAGAGAATTAAATCTGATTTAATTCAGAAGTAGTGATCAATCAATTAAATAATAATTCACTATCAATAGTTGTTGCATGTCAGTTCTAAGGAAGGCCCAGTTGAGATTGAGGTTAAAGGGAAGAGATATATCAGTTGTACTATTAGAAAATTATACAGGTCATGCATGAGGTCATCACGAAGGCCTTGAAGGATTTCGAAATTATTATTTGATATTATTTAATATTCCAAAATTTCATGGAATATTAAAAACTTTTGTTTTTCACTAGGAGGAGAATAAATGGGTAAAAAACCCATTGATAATGAAATCTGAATAAAAATCCCTTACAATGTGAAAAGGGATTAAGAAAGAACTTGATTTCACACCCATGTGTGAAATGAGATAAGTTACATATGGATAACTCTAAAGGAGGCCAAGTCAACTGCACAGTTATGAGAGATAAGGATCACTTGGGTGGGCAACACAGTTTTCATGAGGGAGAGATCACTTGGGGGAGGAAACCCTAAGGTGTGGGGCCCATGGAAAGGCACCTTTAATTTTTTTAAAAGGATAATGAGGTAGACATAGCTATTCATTTTTTTTTATTATCATTTTACTTGTCTTCTCTGACAAGTGCATTGTCCAACTGTTTAGCTGAGATGTAGTGCTGCTAGCACTGGGTGTTCCCGGGTGGGAATCCCATATCTTCCATAGAGTAGCTCTTGGAAGAGCTTTTTCTTCATATTCCCCATACTCTAGATTAAGGCAAAATCATTCCATTCAGCCCTAGCACAGTCTCCATTCGTGGGTGAGTTGTGTTGCTGGGTGTTGCAGGGAAGGGTTCCTCAACACCACTTTTGGCATTGTATTTCAGAGGAGGGAGTCTCCATTCATTTGGGAGATCAGCGAGGGAGTTTATGAGATTATTCCCATTATAATTGTAATCAGGCCAGCCATTTTCCATCAGAATAAGAACATCCCTCTTCCTTGACTGCGCAATTCCTAGAGAGCATTTGCAGTGAGGGTTGCAGTATTTTATCAGGAGGTGAGATCTTCAATGATAGGATCAACCTATCATTTGGAAGGTAAATTGAAGGAGTTTATCTTAGAGGATTCATAATCTACAAGAATCTCCTTCTATTTCCAGTTCTTGAGTTGCTGCTACCCAGCAACTCCGGCATTTCTGCGGGAGTGCCATTTTGTCTAGTTTCTAGCCAATCCTCTTAAGGGATTGATGTATCATATTTTCAGGGGTTTTGAGCTTTATCCCCCCCCCCCATATTTCTTTGAGATTACATTGATGCATATTTAAATTTATGTATTTACTGTTGTAGTATCTCCTACAAACTGTGCAGTCTTAGCCTGGATTAAACTATGTAAAGCAGTGTTTCTCTATTCTTATGAATATGTCTTCTTGAGTCTCTTTGCTTGATTTGAGTAATATATTCCTCAAGAATTTGTCTAAATTTTCTGCTTTACATAAATCTAATGGCTGATTACAAACTCATATTACATGGCTCATTAAGAATTACGTTGTCATTTCCTTGCTTGTGTAAAGTGTTGCTGCAACCCCTTAACTGGGCATTTTCTGGAGAGCATTATAGGTGGGAGAATTGTTTAAACCATCTAAGAGGATTTATTTGGATCCTCCTCTTGGATTTAAGACTTAGATGCTCTATTCTAACACATCCAAGTGTTGGGTTTGAGTCTCATAGCAGCCATTCCTGAAAAATGTGTTTTTCAAGCATGCCTTGCTGAGAAATCCTAAAAAGCGATATTACAGTGGTATCAGAGCACCTTTCTTGGCTCAGCATGTGGCTTTAAAGCCCAAGAAATAATAAGAAGAAGATGATTCAGAAGATGAGCTTGATCTCATCCATTTTTATAATCAAGAAGAGCCTCCCCAAGGAGGAAGAGAAAAAAGAAAAGGAAGGCCCTTGCACTTCCTATTCTCACCTAGAAGGAAACAAAAGGTTGAGCAGGAGAGAGAATTAATCTCTTGGAAGGAAGAAGAAAGATAGGCTCACAATTATTCTTCCCAAATCTGTGCAAAACATCCATGAATATTTTAGAAAGATTAGGAGGGAGATTGATGGAGGATCTGAAAGGAATTTTGAAAACGGAGAAAACCCTAGATTTTCACATGGTGAGGGTAAGCATGCAGCCACACACCATGATGAGCAGCGAAATCAAGGGTCTAGAATTTCCATGGGGGGGATGAAAGAAGGAGGAAAGGTGACTAAGGAGGAAACCCTTAGTGATTTCCTGAAGGAGTATGAGTCTCACACTCAAAAATTCAGAAATCAGTTCACTTTTTCTGAGTTTTGCAAGATTAAGGTGAAGGGAAAGTAGTAGCAAGATAGATTTCATCTATCTAATTTCAGAGGTTCACCTTCATGTTCGGCCAAAGATTGGGTGGATGAGATAAACACCTTCCAAAAATAGCACCACATTTCATAAGAAGAAACTATCAAGGCTGCAGCGCTTCATTTGAGAGGTAAGACCCATGCATGGTGGAAAATTGAGTCCATTTCTTTTGAAAATGATGATGCTTCATCTTATGTAAATTTCACTAAGTCATTGGCGAAAAAATTTGACCAGAACACTCTTGAGACTTATGTGATGAATTCAAACCAAGAGACTCAAACAAAAACCCTACATAAGAATGCAGAACCACCTCAGAAATTTATGAAAGGAGCTGAAAACTTGGATCATACCCTGTTAGGGACACAACTTTCATCCTACACCTTTGAGCAATAGAAAAAAGAGCTCTCTTTTCCAAAGGTGGAGCAAATAATTATGGTGTTGCCCAAATTTATTGTAGGAACAAAGGGCAACAATGCTGCCAAGTCTAAAGATCATCTAGTGCCTCATGCAGAGGAAGAAGGAGCTTTTGCTCCAAATAGAGGGATTTTTGCATCTCTGCAAGAAGGTCCCCAAGATCTCACACATGGAGATCAAGGCACACTTCATGATCCATATGTGCCATGGAGGAAGAGGTGTGAAACCATGAATACCCAGGAAGGGGATAGAGAAGAAAGACAACAACATGTGTTGAGGAGGGCACATTACTATCCATTTTTAGAGGTTATTGCACCTAGGAAGGTGATTGAATTGTGCAGTGAAGGGATGGACATAATTGTTCATATATGTATGTATTCATCTTCAGACGATAATGTCTCCTTAAGTGAAGACATTACACCAAGGGGACCACTGGTTCAGATGAGGAGGATAGATGTTTCAATCAGTGAGGCACCAATCATTGACTTCAGCAGGGTGGAGACCTTGGGACAACTTGTTACAACATTAGGAGCTTTGGATAGAACCAAAGGAAAGGGAAGCATTCTCTCACCATCATTCTTATCCACTCTCCTTACAGTTTCTGTGCTGTGGCAGTAAAAGCAAGGGGAGTATAGCAACCTTCCCACTTATACATTTGGCATGGAAGCAATATATGCACACCACTCTTTGGAGGAGTTGGCGTAGTCACTACTTGTCCCTTGGAGGATAAGGAGAGATTCATCTATGAGTTGCTCCCTTTGCATGATCAGAAATCATGGTAAGGAAATTGTTCATTTATGTGATTTATATATTGATTCCTTAACCATATATGTGTAGGATGTTGCTCCAAGGAGGAGCACTCTTACTTTGAGGCTGCATGGTCTACTTGAGGCCATGAGCAATGTTGATGACCACTCCCTTGGTAGACTTGTGAAATTTTTTTAATTTGGAGGATAGGCTCCCCATGCATCATACATCACTCATTTTCTCCAACTACATGAGGAGAATGTAGCAGCAAACCGGTGTTTGAAAAACCACATCTTTTGTCATTTTTCTATTGCAGTTTATGCTCAAACAATGTTGGTTACATATGAAGGATAATTGCCCTAATCACTTGATACATATGGCAGCCAAAATCACTTTAATTTTGGCTCCTTATGCTGCTGTTGATCACATTATTTTCAGGAGCATGATTGGGAGAGAAGCACATGGGTTGAATGTGTCCTTTGGGGGAGAAGATCCCCATACTATTCGCAGGACATGCTCTAATGGGAGCATGAGAGATGACATGGCCAGCATAGTTCATAAATTTTCTTTCCTTGAGGTGAGCCACATGATTGATAGGGTGCCATATGATGTTGACCTCCTATCCATCACATATGAAGAGAATCGGGCCAGCTTGATTCACAATGTAGGTGGAAAGACCCTTAGGGATCCAAACTTCGTCTTACCACTTGGAGGCCACATTGCTATAGCCTGAGATTAGCCTTCACTCTACACTTGTCATAAGTGGAGAGGTGAACAACATTGGGTAGGCTATGATGCTTACCACTTGTATATTTTCATCCCACCTTCCTTGCTAAAGCTCAAGGTGGAAGAGGATTTTCAGCAGTTTCCTTATCTGGAGGTGACTAGATTCTTATGGATGATTGTTTGGGGGTGGAGGATCTACATGAGGGAAATGTTTCCCCAATAAATCTTGACACCATGCCAGAAGGAGACCTCTGGACAACACCTTATTTCCTTCTTGAGTACATTCCATGTTCATGATGGTAGCTAACCTGGCTAGTTTACATGCTTGGGAGGAACAGTATGGAGACTCTTTGTTGATACAAAATCTCATTCTTCATGAGGAGTTCATCGTAATTATATGGTACAGTTGGAGTATGAGGACATCCTACAGTTCTATCCTTGTAGTTGCTTGAGGACAAGCAACATTTGGGAGGGGAGGACTGTAATATTCCAAAATTTCATGGAATATTAAAAACTTTTGTTTTGCACTAGGAGGAGAATAAATGGGTAAGAAAACCCATTGATAATAAAATCTGAATAAAAATCCCTTAAAATGTGAAAATGGATTAAGAAATAACTGTATTTGACACCCATGTGTGAAATGAGATAAGTTGCAGATGGATAAATCTAAAGGAGGCCAAGTCAACTGCACAGTTATGAGAGATAAGGATCACTTGGTGGGGCAGCGCAGTTTGCATGAGGAAGAGATCACTTGGGGGAGGAAACCCTAAGGTGTGGGGCCCATGGAAAGGCACCTTTAATTTTTTTTAAATGATAATGAGGCAGAGATATCTATTCATGTTTTTTATTATCATTTTACTTGTCTTCTTTGATAAGTGCATTCTCCAGCTGTTTAGCTGAAATGCAGTGCTGCTAGCATTAGGTGTTCCCGGGCAGGAATCCCATATCTTCCATAGAGTATCTATTGGAAGAGCATGTTCTTCATATTACTCATACTCTGGTTTGATGCCAAAGCATTCCATTCAGCCCCAGCACAGTCTCCATTCGTGGGTGAGTTGTGTTGCTGGGTGTTGCGGGGAAGGGTTCCTCAACACCACTTCCGGCATTGTATTTCAGAGGAGGGAATCTCCATTCCTTTGGGAGATCAGTGAGGGAGTTTATGAGATTATTCCCATCATCATTGGCATTAGGCCGACCATTTTTTATCAGCAGAAGAGCATCCCTCTTTCTTGATTACGCAATTCCTAGAGAGCATTTGCAGTGAGGGTTGCAGTATTTTATCGGGATGTGATATATTCAATGATAGGATCAGCCTATCATTTGGAAGGTAAATTGAAGGAGTTTATCTCAGAGGGTTGATCATATACAAAAATATCCTTCTATTTCTAGTTCTTGAGTTGTTGCTACCAAGCAACTCCGGCATTTCTGCAGGAGTGCCATGTTGTCTAGTTTCTAGCCAATCCTCTTAAGGGATTGATGTATCATCTTTTCAAGGGTTGTGAGCTTGCTCTCCCCTCCATATTTCTTTGAGCTTGCATTGCTGCATATTTATATTTATGTATTTACTGCTGCGGTATCTCCTATAAACTACGCAGTCTTAGCCTGGAATAAACTATGTAAATCAGTGTTTCTCTATTCTTATGAATATGTCTTCTTGAGGCTCTTTGCTTGATTTGAGTAATATATTCCTCAAGAATTTGTCTAAATTTTCTTCTGTAAATACATCTAATGGATGATTACATCTTCATATTACATGGCTCACTAAGAATTACGCTGTCATTTCCTTGCTTGTGTAAAGTGTTGCTGCAGCCCCTTAACTGGGCATTTTCTTGAGAGCATTATAGGTGGGAGACTTGTTTAAAACATCTAAGAGGATTTATTTCAAGCCTCATCTTGGATTTAAGACTTATATTCTCTATTATAAGGGATCCAAGTGCTAGGTTCAAGTCTCATAGTAGCCATTCCTGGAAAATACGTTTTTTCAGGCATGCCTTGCTAAGCAATCCTAAAAATGGATATTACATATTATCCTAATTAATAGGGGCTCAATTATCCCAAGGATGCCTAAGGAAGCCTGGGAAAGAAGTGGAAAACAAAAGGATAAATATTTGATTTATTTTTCTTAGATCTCAATCTAGATTCGAGCAGGATCGGAGTGAGACAGTCAAGAGAGTGCAGAGGTTTCTCAATGTGTGGAATAACATTGTTTTTTTTTCATGATATTGACCATATGAAATATACAGATAGAGGGGTTTTTAGAAATTCCTTTCCCTAGATACGTCTTGTGTTTTGCGATTTATTTACTTCTTTCTCTTGTTTATATGTGATTGTGGGTTCATGTTTTATTTCCGCAAATTGTGGGAAGGATTTAGTATCTTGTTTTACTATGTTACAATATCAGATTGAATCCAATTGGTATATTTTCTACATCATATAATAGCATCAGGAATCACAAAAGAAAATAATAAATTGAGTTTTTTCTTGAACATGCATTCAAATTTGGAGATTTGTTCTTCAGGATCCAAAAGTAAATCAAGATGTCTTTTAATGGCTTCAAACCCGAATATCTCTTGAAGGAAATTCAAATTACATAACATGGAATAATGGGATGGAGGCATTTCTCTTGGAAAATAGACTAAAGGAATTCATATAAAGTGATATTCCCCAACCTGCAGGAGTATATGCTCAACTTCTTGATGCATGGAAGAAGAATGTAGAAAATGCGAGAAGGATCTCGTTAGAGGGATTTTGAGATCATATTGTCTTGAGTCTCTATGGGAAGTAAAATTCATATACTATGTGGAATGCCATGAAATATTTGTTTCAAAATAGTAGTTACCATAGGAAGTTTTCCCTAAAGGAGAAGCTCAGAAATATCAATATGGAGGAGGGTGAGAAGATACCAAATTACTAGATGAAGTTCACTCAATGTCGATATGCGATTGGAAGTGTTGGTGTGACAGTAACCTAGGATGATTTGGTGAGCCTAGCTCTTCTAGGCCTTCCCAAAATTCTGAGAAGGTTTTGGAGAAGAAATAATTAGAGAAGAACAGAGGAGACCAAGTGTTGGCATCCATTGAAAGAAACCTCCATTAGGGGGAAATTGTGAGCCAAATAGGAAGAGGTAGCATATGCAACCATACCTCCAAGTATGGATGATGTGCAACCATAATCCAAAGAGAATAAATTTGGGCATGATCCATTGAGATGGATTATCTCATGGATTAGAATTTCCTACAAGGAGCCCATAATATTGAGAAATAGGAAGGATCAATAAGATTGATGCAGTCAGCTACTAGGAAGATGCAAATTAGAGTGACAAATGTCAAATACTAGAGCATATATCAGAGTTGGCATCAATTCATAGGGCAGAGATGCAAATTCAAAAATAGTGAAAATATTTTAGTAGACAGTGGAGTAATCGAGAATAGTTAGATACCCTGATGAATGACAGATGCATCATATTGATTAAATTTTTTTGGAGGTTATTCAGTTTCAGGAGTTGCAGGAGCAAACAAAACTAGATAAGTGTTACATGCAAAACATTCCAAAGGAACCAAATTATAATAGATTGAGTTCCTTTCTTGCTGAGAGGGAATGTTGAAATTAGCAACAAGAAACATTGGAAATGGAAGACATAAATGGAAAACAAAGAGTGGCACCCAGAAATGGCAACATATGAGGCTTCTGATTTAATTTTACCTTAATGAAATAGGAAGAAAAATTGTAATTTCATCTCATGAAAACTTATATTAGTAATTGAGTTAGGAACACTTAGTTAGGTTATGAAATTCGAGTTAGAGGTAAAAGAGGAGGCATGTAGAGGATTTTTATATTTTTAGAGGGTCCAATTACATTTATTTGTGAGTTGTAATTAGTTAACTCAATTAATTGAGTTAAAAAAAGTTTAACTAGTTCTAACTAAGTGATGAGCTAGTGATAGGTCCATTGAATTAAATATAATTTAATTTACAAGTGTTGATAATATATTAATTGACAATTCCCTATAAATAGTTTTTGCATGTGAGTTCTAAGGAAGGCCTAGTAGAGACTAAGGTTAAAGGGAAGATATCTATTAGTTGTACTATTAGAAAATTGTAGATATCATGCATGAGGTCATCAGGAAGGACTCTAAGTATTTCACAATAATTAATTGGTATTTACTTAATTAACAGCGGCTCAATTAGCCCAAGAATGCATAAGGAAGGTTGGGATAGTAGTGGAAAGAAAGAGGTTAAATATTGGACTGATTTTGCTTAGATCACAAGCAAGATTCCAGCAGGATCGGAGCGCGACAATCAGGAGAGTGTAGAGGTTTCTCAGTGTGAGGAATAGCATTGTATTATTTCATGACCTTAACCCTATACAATATAAAAATAGCAGGTTTTTTGTCAATTTGTTTTCCTAGGTACATCTTTTGTTGTGCGATTGATTTACTTATTTATCTTTCTTATATGTGATTGTGTGATCTTGTTTTGTTTCCAAAAATTGTAGGAAGGATTCAATATCCTTTTTTAGTACATTATAAGATCATATTGAAACCCGTTGGTATATTTTCTACATTTAGCACACTTGGAACTCTTTGACACTCCATGTCACACACTCTTATTCATTCATTTCCATGCATTATGACGTAGTGCTCCTTTGTGTTTCTCTAGTTGTTAGGCATGACCCAACTTGGTCCAATTTTGGTTAAAGACTCAACATTTTGAGGAGTGGAGTGCACAGTATTGCGAAGTCATATCACCACACGATGTTCTAGGGGCTTCAGGTGGGTCGAAGCCCCTCATTTTGTATCGGGATATATCGGGGTTTTTTTTTTTTTTTTTGTCTTCCCAATGATATAGGGAACATGGTTTTGTAGCTATGTAATAATATATAAAGAGATCTAATGCTTTTTAGATGAAAGCAATAAGATGAGATATAGATGAGAACAAGCCAATGATTATTTTTTTATATTTTTTGGGCCTAAAGGAAAGGCCCTACAACTGAGTGTGCAGAGACCTTGGAAGAGTTTGTAGCTTAGTGCACATAATACCTATAGTTGTGTGCGCAGGTAGACAAGTTGAATGTATTGAACGATTCTTCTTAATAAAGAAAAATATTTTTTGGGTAATATTCTATATCTATATGTATTGTTTACTTATATCTGCTTATGTAAAGTAATGGTTGCAAGTAAATGATATTTTAGTGCAACTTATATTGTCCTATAAAGTGTTTATATTAAACTAAATGTGACAAAGTAAGTAGTTAGAGTACAAAACACAATAGTTTTATTTATGATATAATAATAAATAAAATACAAAAAATCAAAGTAAAAGCCACATCACACAGTACCTCAAGGTTGCAAAAACCTAGTTCTGCAACCACCCATAGGAACCTCGAGTGAGACTGCGATCTGCTTTCATGTCATTTTCAAAAGGGTCGATGTCTAATGGTTTTTTTGATGTGAATCTTAAGTCAAACTTGGGTCAAGCCCAACCAAGCCAACAAATGGTATTTTTGTCGAGACTCAAACTTGAGTCTCTCGGGTGAGAGCCGAGTATCCTGACCAGCGAACACTAGAACTCCCTAACACTCCTTGGCACTCCATAGAAATCCCTGCACCATTTCTATATGTCTCACTTATTCCTGGCAATCTTGGTCTAATACTTAAAAAAATTATTGTATTGAGGGATCCCTATTTAATTCCACACCTTCCTAAGAAATTAGGTATTAATTCACAAGTAAATTCGCTAATAATAGTTGTGTAGTACATCAAGGCACTTCCTCTGAATCCATGCACCATCTGTACAATTTCTGAATATATAATAGATAGTACATTTCCTTTTAACTCCAATCTCAACTGGGTCTCTCTCAGTGAACTGGAATTGGCTAAGCTAACTAAGTCTTCCCGACTTAGTTAACTAATACAAGCTTTCATGTGATGTGGAATTACAATTTCATTATAATTTAATTAAGGGAAAATTAAATTGGAAGCCTCTTCTTGTTGCCATTTTTAACACTCCATCTCAAAAAGAAAGGGATTGTCTGCTACCCTACTCATCAAAGCTTCAATCAATGGCATACTTATATAGTTCTCCTTTGACAAACATTCACACTCAACAATGATGGAACTCATAAATTTTAATTAGAATATCTATCTCGCTTGTTCATTCTACACTATATCTCACATTTCTCTTCAATTTGTGGACCACAATCCACCTACATGTTGTTAGGAAATAGCCATGAGAAATGAGCACTTTCCTGAGTGGGATAATCAATTTCTACCTCTTGTTATCACCTTTTTCTTAGTGATTTTCTTCCCCTTGCTTGGGAACTTAATAATGTATGTACTAAAAAAACAATGCTTCCTCACCCACTAAGCACACACCTTGTGTACTTGGTGAGCACTGAGTAAAGGCACTAAACACATAGCCTTTGCTTGATGCCTTATACTTACTTCTTTCCTCTATTTTTCTTCAAACGTTTTCTTGGGGCTCAGACCTTTGTCTATTATTTACTTGAACATAAGGAATTTCAGCACATATATGGGGGAAAGAGCTCATTCATTTATTTTCTCATTAAGGATTTTAACATCACAAGAAATTGATACCACTTTAGGGTCCATTGACACTAATAATTTCAATATTCAATGAGGATTCCTTCTTTTCATGTGTTGTTATTAGGGAAAAGACCAACGGAAAATGAATCATGTTGAAATCGAGGCCTTAAAATGCAGGAGAAAAATTCAAACACTAACACATCATCCTATTCAATAAATTGATCAACAATGCTTATTTCATCTTTTCATCAGTGTAAAATATATTACATGTAATGGAGTATCTCAACCATATCTTTCATCCTATTTTGTGTTTCATTGCATAATGACAAGATGATTCTAGTTAAATAGAATATCAATAAGATATAAAGGTGAATTATCAAGCAAGGGGAATTAAAGGGAAGATATTTTCCAAAATGTAGACCTAGTGAGCAAAGAAAATTTACTTGGTGAATGTGCTAAATGAAAAGGTGAAGCATTTTTCTTAGTGAAGATCAAGGAAAAGGCATACACTTAGCATCGAGCATAATAATTAGTGAAAAGTGTATGTAAAAACAAAGATATGAGTAAAGGACTTCCCACTCTACAAAGGAAAATTCTTGTTCAGTACAGTTCCAATTCCATGATGTCCCTATGTTGGACCTTGAAGAAGACATAGGAGGTGTTTAGTTGAAGTTCCTCAAGTGTAGTTTACGAATATCGAGGAAAATAGTAACTTAACCACCATGAAAAGGAGAATGGATTCCCATGCAAGGGGAAAACTAAACATGTTCTATTTGATAATACTCTTACATAAGGAAATAGAATTCAAGGATTCAATCCATTCATTCATCATAGGTCAGAATAGCCTAGGCCACTCACAGTTGAAAAAAAAATAATGAGCCTATAGTTACACACATCAACCATAATAGTGAAAAAGTAATAAGAAGAAAAATATATATATATATGATGAATCAACCCAACACTAAACACATCATAACATAATGACATGTTAAATGTCCACACCATTAATTTCTCATCATTTCTAACAACATTGGAAACCATACTAAAATAAAATTACAATAGGTCACATGAATTTCTCTTCATTTCTAACATGACATTACATCATTTTTTTAGGGACACATAAACTGTGCCAAATTTATGAGTCCATAAATTAACACAAAAAATTATGGGGACTACCACAAATTTATTTAACATGCAATGCCAAATTCCTATAAACCACTACTAGTTTTAAGTGGAGTTAAAATTTGAACTAACTCAATTTCACTTCCAAGTTCGACCACTCAAAAATGTTGAAGGGTGAAAATCTACCAATATACATATATTTTTTTAATCAATATTTTTGGTAAATTTGTTTAATAAATCCTTCAATTAATATCAATTGCAAGAGTATTTGAAATGAAGGCATTCTGTTAGAATCCTTGTTTTTGTCTCAAGGAAAGAATTTTGAGGGAAAACATATATCTAAAATACAAGGCATTGAGCACATCATATCTTGTCATTGTGACGATGAGCATCATCAACATTCTTATGCTGGTGGATGCCATTTGCAACAAGTATGAACAGTGTGTTATTGAAAAATAGAGGGAGAATTAGGTCTCTGACAATGACGCATTTGTCAAACTTTGTTTTCGAGTCCTACATGGGGCTAAAAAGTAGGTTAGTAAACCCTACATTTCCCCTAGCTCCATTTTTAAAATGCTAGGGGGGAATGCTAATTTTTGTTGAATGCTAATTTTTGTTGTTTTTTTGGCACCAGAAAGTATATTATGTCGTGAAGTAGAAAAATGGGGCAGTGGTAACAACCCTAAATGATGAAATTCGACACACGAAGGGAAGATTACGTGAAGATATTCCCAAGTTGTAGAAATTATCTCACAAAAAGGTTAGGATTAGCTATCCTTCATTTCATCTGATTTATTTTTAGGCTTGTCTCATGGTTTCATAGATTTTATCTTCAATTAATTGATATTTTAATGTTGTAGCAACCTTTTCGTCTCAATGCTGAATTTTGTAGTTCTAGACAACCCAGATTAGAAGCATTTTGGGACCTAGGATAAACATGGTATTCCTTTATTTAATTTTTTTTTTTATGATCGTAGCCTTGATAATTAGCTAAATTCTTGTGCATGAAGTTAAGATCTATCTAATTAGAATTTGGACTAAATGGAGGTTTAATAGATCTTAATGATACACATGGTTTTGATTATAATACAGGAAATTTATTAGATCAAATGACGTTGACATTTTAGGGTGGATTTATCAAGGAATAATGAGTGTGTATTTTTAATCTTGGCTCGAATATGGCTCAATGAATAAGACAAAAACATGCATTTAAACTTAGTTTCTTACTCTCTTACCGACCAGGTTGAACCTACAATTATATGGCTGGACAAATTTTTAATTTTGAGCCATTGGAGCTCAAGGCTCAAATATAAATTCCTGTAATTAGGAACCCACACACTCACTCGTGCTTGATATTTTTGAAATTTTGAAATGATACTGACATATTGGAAATTTCCACTTTTGACAGTACCAATTAAAATTCTAATTGAATAAGGAACAAAAAAATATAAGAAAAAATATTATGTTTTCCTAGTCAATATACCTACGTGTTGCTTTTCTTCTAATGGTTTCTAGCCATAGTTAACATTTAACCCTGACAGCTGAATTCTATAATACTCCTCATTTCATTATTTGACCTATATTTTCAATAAAATAATTTGTATTCATGTGAAAGGTTGTTTACTATAGGAGTACTCAAAGCATAACTAGTTGGAAGGGTGTTACTTGCTAGATTATATTAGAAATCTAGTAAATCCATCAAGTAACTCACCATATCTAAGCTATAAAGAAAATATGGTAAAATTAACAATGAAATAATTCTCTCAAAAGTAGAACATTCAGTTCATGTAATATTTTTTCCGTGCTCATGAGCCACATTTGGTCCAAACTATAGTTTTCTAGGGTAAATTTTTGCTTAGGGTTTCTATTATGTCTAGGTTTCTTGAATAAATCAATGTTACACATTCATAAACAATATATATGAATGAATAATATAAGGACTTACATAAACAATATATTTCTTCATAAAAACACAATAAGTAGGGTCGATTGTTCAACAAACCATGTAATAAGTCCAATTTTACAAAGCGTTGTAATATAAGCAATTTAGGAAACTAGATCAAACTGCAATTATGATGTGTTAATAAAAACTAGGTGAGATATATTAATATAATATTTTTCATGATATTTTTGCTTAATCTATAGGAGTCTTACTATGCTAAAGATAACCCATAGGCTTAGATAATAGCATCTCGATTACCTTTCCTGTGGGTACCTACATCCGAAAAGGGTAGCCTCATTAACTCTGTAAAATATATAGTCATAGAATGACTATTGGAATGGAGAAGATGTGTATTGTAGGATATGTTTTCCCTATTATGGATACCCATAGCCTAGGAGGGCTTGATTCTAAGGTTGTTTCCTTCAAAAAACTCCCATAGTAGCTTGGTTCCTTTGTTGTCTTCTTATTTTTCCTGGAATGAGCCTCAATTGTACCTTTTTTATCCTCAAACAAGCCTTAGAATATTCACAAACCAAATTCTTCTTAATTGGTAATTTCCTTACTATTTGGTTAGGGTTTATAACCTGAAGGAGGACTTCTTCTGCCCTATCTTCCCTTGAGATAAAAAATAGAGCTTGGATACACTACTCCCAAAATATTGTAACACGCCACCTAACATCCTAGCCCAAAGGAGGTAGTTATTAGGTTGACCCAACTCCCTAGGTGTAGTTAAAGGAATGGGGTCTAATTTTTTTTCTAAATATAAGTCTCCAAAATATTAGAATCCTTAGAGATTTCTCCCCAACTCCAACCATGAGTACTAATGAGGAAATGCTTATTTATTTATAAAGAGATGTTCAACTAAAATTTGAAGGGAATTCCACTAATCTAACCAATGGAGAAGTAAAACTAAGTTTTTTAGCATTAACAAATCTAAAATAAATAAATGATGGGTTGTTCGAGCCACATTTAGAGTAATCAAGTGAAACATTCCCCAAATAGAAATTGACTGGATCCAATTGCATTGTTATAACTATCCTATTGGAATTATGTTTATAAGGATCCATTTGGTTGAAACTAGAAGTAGTCCTCAATAATTATGAGATACATCTCTACCATCACACCATTCAATGAGTTTTAATGCAATCGAAGGAAAAACCACTTGATGTGGCACCTTCCAGCCTACTGACATTCTACACCAATTTCCACATCTCAAACCTCAAGGATAAGGTTGTTCTCTAAGGGGGAGGACGTGTTAGGGTCCTATCCTCCCTAACCCCTAACATATAGATTAATTTATGGATATGTAAGAAAGGCCATCATTATTAGACAATGATGGAAATAGTGTGACTCCAACTATTATGAGAGGACTTTCTAGAAGGTTTTCCTCCTCTAGAATGTTATAGAAGGTTAGAAAGTAGTTTATATATAGGTTAAAACAGGGTAAAGGATTCCCTGATAATTATTGTAACTAATATTTACTCTGCGAGAGGTTCCCTCCTAGAAGAGGTAAGTGAAAATTGTTCTCCTAATAATAAAGGTATCTTATTTTGGTTACCATTACAATTGCATAGATTATTTTTATTACTTTATACTGAGTATGTAGATGTTATTTTCATTTATCTTTGTTTCTATGGGGTATATTACACTTGTCTCACAATACAAGCTATTAAATCCTCAAACTCTACTTATAGATCATGTGAATTCCATTTACCCTTACCACATTATACCATAGAGATTTGTATCATGTAATCTGTATGAACCTTGCAAGGACCTCCATTTTTGTATCCATCTCTTGAATCGAGAAAATACTAACATAACTTTCTTCTTTTTTCTTTCACCAATAAAAAATTTCTGAGAATACTCGATATTCGTAAGTATTTTATTTGGGAAGTAATATAACATGACTAGTAGGAATTTATAGTAGCTAGTACTCTTGAAGGGTAGCCCATCATAGGCCTCCTCATATCGTGTGTTTATTTAGGGGTTAATTCATCCTCATTTGGGAGGGAACCGTCACCCATTGCATGTTTATTATTTGGTTTCCTAAATGAATATGCATATCCAAATTGTAGAAATATAACATTTTGGCAAAATTGTGGTTGTAAGTTGCTTGAGTATTAATTCAAAGTTTTCCTACTACAATCATTGTTGACTTGCTTTAAATTTACTTCCTAATCCCTGGGTATCTAGATCCACTGAAGATGGAAATTATATAGATATATTCATAATTATATTTGAAGATAGTCCAATATAAAAATATGGTGAACAAGAATCTAGACCTTCATATAGTCTAGGAACCTATTTCTAGTAGATGTTGTCATAGTTATCATGCTAGATGATTGATGGATAAACCTGCATTATTGAACTTCTCCCATATTCACAAGAAAATCTTGGTTTTGTTTTAGTTCAATGCAATATAACGCCACAAGCAAAGAATTATTCATTTTATTTCACTAGAATTGGAATTATCATGGGCTTATATTATAATGTGAAATATAAAGTAGTCAAGAAAGTGTTCAACATGTAGCAATGGTGATGGTACAATATTCTAGTTGGAAATATAATTTCATACTGATTGAAATGACATCTTCCTTGATTCTTTCCAAAAATTTAAGTTGAATGAAATAATTATGTTGATCTCCTCATGGTGACATTTTTTTACTCTCACCAATGTCCTTTATTCTTGTAGTAAATACTACTCATAATTTTTTTTTAAAAATGACTATAGGGTTTAAGATTTATAGGTTCATGAATTATGGGATGCATGTGATAGGTTATGTCATTTAGTGAGGACTTGTTATAAGAGTGAAAAAATCATGTGTTATTTTGATTAATAAGCAAGGTTGATAATTTTTTAGGATAAGGAACTATAAGGGTCAATTTATAGGTGCTACTGGTTACAAAAAAAGGTATAAAAGTTATTTAATCTATGGGTATATTGGGGTATATAGGAGTTTGACATGATATTATTAGGTTATAAAAGCTAGGTGTTAATGATTATAGTGGTTAGCAATTATGGCTATAAACATAGACATTACCAAAATTATATTAGAGCCTATTTATGATAATGGCTATAAGAGAGATTATATGGTTAAGGGTTATAAAATTTATATGTTAAGATATAAATGCTTTATGAATTTAGAGGCTAAATAATTATCTCCATTTTAATACGAACATATACGAGTAATTATGATAATAACAATAACTCCATTTTTAAGTTCACACCTAAGGGAGACACCAAATTGGTATATGAGACCCCCTTGTTTATGGGACAAGGGACCCACATTTTTGCAAGGATTTGATTACTATATTCTACAAAAACATACATACTCTATCTTGTCAAGTTCCCTTTTATGATGAAACATTCCCCTAACTATTAGGACCACTTTTTAATTATATTTCAAATCAAAATTAAAAATCCGTCTCACTTATAATAGCTTGAACATATCTTTCTTGGGCTTTTGGATCACAAAGGAAAATTGTCATGAATTGTAATTGGACACTTCAAAAAATGTTCTGTGAAGAATTTTCTTTTTGTAAATAAATACATCATTTAACTTTCAAATAATTCATTCAATTTTTTTTAATTTTTTTTTTTTTTTATGATAAAACTAATGGATGTTTATATATATATATATATATATATATATATATATGGAGAAATCAAAATGTTATTATTTTTTATTTTCTATGCAATAATTATCACCAAAATTTGAAAACAAAATCATAATTTTATATTATTTAAACTATACTTTTAAATATACAAATACATTAAATATTTAAGAAAAAATCTATTATGCATCCTCAACAACTAAAATTATAATTCCAAATTCCTCCTAGAAATATTTAATTAAAATAAAAACGTCCCACTAAAAACATTTAATTAAAATAAAAAAAATCCCCCTAAAAACATTTAATAAAAATCAAATTATTTTAATATGAATAAAAAAATAATTAAAAAAATAAAAAAGTGTTGGTGTAGAGGTCAAGTTCTTGATTTTACCTTTCTTAATTACTTAAATTTAAACCATATAACCCTATTAAAAAATGGTTAAACCCTTAGTTAAGGGTTAGGAGAGCCCTAACTCATATAGTAGCATGAATAATAAACATAAAGATATGTTTTATAATAATAGGAGGATGAGATCTCTTGCTCACATATACATGCAAAAGAGGGAAGGTTGTTGAGAAAAGCGTCTAAGAAGTGAGAAATTTTACAGAAACCTAGAGGCTTCATGATTATCTCTATCTTATTCTCACAAGTGTGCCCTAGTTTATATTCAAAAAAAATGTTTTCATTGCGAGGATGCCATTTAGAAAGGCACATTCTCAATTAATAATTGATCTCACAAGTTTCTAGTAAACTAGCTCTAGCCTATTCAAAATTTTTGAAGCGTTTGGTCAATTGTCCATCATGGAACCAATTGACCAAAAAAAAGAGACTTTGAACTTATCAGAATGGTATTTTTCAAATTTATTTCATGACCAAGTGTTTCAGACCTAGTCTGGCACTCATACGTCATTATTTCTTCTGAGGGCTTTGAAATTCATTCTGCTTATGGATAACCTATGCCTTCCATACAGGAGTTGAAACACCCAAGAGAATTCTGCCAAGCCAAGCGACTTCTCTCAAGACAACGAAGTAGATCCTATCAATGGTAAGCCCAATCTATCTGATCCAATGGAACGCTTCCTGTGAAATCATTCCCGATCACAGATATTTTGAAGGAATCATTTTTCTTTTGTAAATAAAATTTGGAAGATTTATTTATTAGGGTTTACGTAGTTGCATGATTTAAAATTTATATCTTTTCTAAACAATTACTTTTTTTCCAACTACCTTCTATAGTGATGAATATTTCTCATATTTCTCACCAAAAAAAATATTGTTGTTGGTATAAAGAAATTGAAACAAATATGTTTATCAAAACAGATAAACCCAATGTCACCATGACTCAGATCTGAGTATTAAAAAACATCTTGACTCAAATCTAACTATTGACCCTTTTTAGTGAACTATAGATCTTGCAAATCTTGCCTTTCGATTAGGTTAACCTACACGGTGAAACGCTCCAACACTTAATGCTCCACAATAATTCCCCCAGCAGGAGTATAAATTTTTGTTGGCATTGATCATATCGTCAATTTGCATTATTTTTATAGCAGCCTCGGTGGAAAACTGTATAATTTTCAGTTTGAGGACAACTGCTTCGAGATTATTTCCCGTCTATTACAATCAAACTTGATTGGGCCATTTTCTATCATTTCACTGCAGATCAAAAGGTCACCAGTTCGAACTTATTTGTGCCCTTTTCTATTTCCTATCGTTTTTGTATTGCAATTGTACTTTCCTATTTCTCATTTTTCATGAGGCGTGTCACTATTCCCTGCTAGGATAGAAACCCAACTTTGATTCCCGTCTAGTGCAACTATATTTTCCTATTTCTTGTTTTCTACGATGAGCTTCTCGTTAACCTTCCAGGATACAAACCCAAGTTCGATTCTCATTTTTTGTAATTTAATAAATGTTTTGTAACCAATAGAATATTAAGAAAGTAGAATGTTAATTTAAACTGCTAAATTTTTATTTACTGGGCTATTTTTATTCGATGTGCATCTCTGTATCCTACTAAGGTACAGATTCAAGTTCCATTCCCATCTATTGCGATTTTATTAATGTTATGTGAACAATAAAATGATAGGAGATGACATCTACTTCCAGATTGTTCCTCACAGTTCCTTTTGCAATAATAACGTCTTAGACTATGGTAAAGTGCATAATAAATTGTATAGAAAAGTTACATGAACCATTATTCCAATTCAACCGTTGCAGAAATAAATGATAACAACAAAGAATTACTCCTACAATTACAATTCCGATGAAATAAACTATTCTAACTCACAAACCATTTTGATCTATTTCTCAGAAATTCCTATGCATAAGGAAAAACTATTAATCACACAAATGCTCAGAAATATCTTCTTCTCAAAATTAAATTTTTAGATTGACACATTCACACTTTTCATCTATGTAACACAATCCAATCAATAACTTCGGAAAATTCTTAAGAGGATTCAAGATACAAGATTCAATCAATTACTTACTATGAAATAAAAGGCAAGTAAAAAGAAACACAACTAATGTGAATTACAGAAAAGTAATCTCACTATCATTGATACATAATAGACAGATAAACCTTCGGTGTCTGGGCCGACGATCTCCAAAAGTACTACCCCTATAAACTCAATCTAGAAGTCTAAAGTAAAATCTCCTGTAGCTTCATCAACTCAATTTTTTTTTACGAAATAACCTCTACAAGGTTCATCTCATATATTTTTATATAATATACACTGAAAGTGAAATAATCAAATGGAACATGAACAACAAACACACAAAATTTGTCTTTCACTTTGTTTTCTTATATATTAGATTTGAAAACTGAATATACAATTATCTTGAGAATCAAAAGATTCTAAGGATTTATCTTTTAACCATAAGTCTTCATATAGAAATGATCAGTTTCATATTGCCTTCATTTTCCTACCGCGCTCATACATTGAGATGTAAGCTTCTATAAATGTGACATTGGCTCAATAAGTATCTCGCTCGAATATTGTGATGAACAATGATTGTCCATTTAGGTAGATCTGCATAACAATCTAGCTGAATTATAACCTTTTTGATATTAAAAAGATCAAATTAACTATACTATTTTCAACTTTCTTTTACCATCCTTTTCTCTTGAATTAATACGAATTAAGGATAAACTTGCCTAAAAACATAGCTATTATCAAGGAAATAAGGAAAATAATTATACCTTTTCTATGGCCCAAAATCACCCCACAACTTACCTAATTGCGTGTCCTCATGCAAAAATATGAGTGAGAAGTAGAAAATTAAAGAGTAGGCTAGGTAAAACTATTCGCCATAAGTCTGAAATCTATGTTTTCTCATAAGAACCTTGAAGGCCTTACTTAATTCACCATTTTGGAATTTATACTCAACAGTATACCCATTTGTGGGATACCAGATAACAGGAAATCAGTATGGCATCCAATCCAAGTGGGTCCTTTAGACAAAATCATCTAATTATACTGATGTATTCGATTGGGTGCAACTTGGATGTTTCTATAACCAAAAGGTTCTCGATTGTTGACCTCCTTAGGAGATGCCCTCCATCATTTATGTGCTTCCTGAAGGGCTTATTCTTTAATGTCTTCAAATTACTCAAGTCCCGAGATAAGAATATACTTATGTGTGGTAGCCAAATAGAAACGACCCTAGGTCGTTGCATGAAACTTTTATGTTTTATGAAGGTTTGCAGTGGGTTGCTAGGTTCTCCTCTGACCCAAAGGTCTAAACCATTTTCTCTCCTTTGTAATATGTTATAGGTTTTGTGCCACTTGATTTTATTTCTAGAGAAGGATATGAAAGCTTGGAACTGTAAATCCCCAATGAAAGGGTTGGGGTTTCCATCCCTATGTTCTTCTAAGAAGAAGTTTTGCATGTAGAGTTCACATAAGAGATTCCTAACATTACCTTCTTGTTCTCGAAAAAAATTAGTAAAATTAGAAACAATATTGAAATCAATAGTTTGACCAGAACGTATGGATTTTACTTTCAGTAATAAGTATTATTCAAGAAAAAACAGGGCATATCTTCTGGCTGGAGACCTACAAGACAATGCATCAGCGTATACATAACATATCTCCTTGATGTGTTCTATTTTTTTCTGAAGATTCCCCTATAAGTTCTCTGTTTTATTTTTCTCCCTTCTATGTTTGGAATGGATCTCGTTCTCAGTGACGATCAAGGCTTTGAAATTTTGTAGCAATTCTTGGTGTTTTGCCAAAGGTATCACTTCTCCTTTGCATTGTTCCAAAAGTTTCTTCTGCCTTTCAAATTCCCACTTTAACATTTGAATAGTGGCATCCTTGATAAAGTGAGAATAAGAAAGTGCCACATCAGTTTGTGTAGCCTGGTTAATAGTCATCAGTAGATATTTTTGGCTTGTTTCCTTAGCTGTAACTATCAAGAGATTGGTATTTCTTTAAATTCCCATAGAATTAGTGGGAATATCCTCAGTTTGATTTTCTACATGTGTAATGGGGATTCGTTTAGTATGGAATTCTGCATGGATAATGGAGGATTCTCGAGTCTAAGTTTGTACATGATTCAAGAAATTATCACTCTGGACCCCAATTGTCACAATTTGAATTTTCTTTTTGTCATAATCTCCAAGTACTTTTTTTATTTGTTCCATCTTATTTTGCAATTTCAGGTTTTCTTTTTTCAATAACTTTATTCTTCGTTTATATTTTCCTGTCAACCCTTTAGTGGGTTCCACAAATGGTGTTGTAGGTGAATATGGTACCATAGTAACATCAGGAGGAACTTCAATTTCTTTTTCAATAAGAGCTGTAGAAAACCTTCAAAATTCTAGTTGTCAGGGATTAATGGGATGGTTCCATCTCTAAAAAAGTCTGGTTCATTCATAATTTTGGTCGATTCTTATGGATTTTCCTGGCCATGCATACTTGGTGAGGATGGCAAGATTTCAGTATTATGAGAATTAGTGGTAGAGGCTGAAAACTTAACAGTCAATTCAACCGAATTTCTAAAAAAATACTCATTATATTTGAAGGCAAAGAGGGTTCCCATATTTTCCAAACTTGGGCTATTTCCTCTTCTCTAACTTACGGCGAGTTATCATGTTGTTCCATGAGAGGTTCATTCTTTCGCGCATGCTCAACACACTCTACAAGTTGCTATGCCTTGGCTAGTATTTCGAACCTTCTACGCTTAGCTGCCCAAGAAACTAAGACAAACATTAACCTCTTCTCAGCTCTAGATAGATTTTAAAAAGTTTGGGTTTGATTATCATTTTCCTCTGTTGACTGGCTGTTAACATTTTCATAGGGAATATTTCTCATGTCTCGTTGACTGGTTTCTATCTCAAGCTAGGTATTTTATTCCTCAGGCACTGCTTCCTCAAGTGCCAAGTCATTAAATCCCATAACATTGTCCCAACTTACTTGTGATAATTCCAATTCCATACTCACTATAAAATTAATTAAACAATGGTGACTGACTATGGTTCTTGGGTCCTTATCTCTACTCATCCTCATATAATAGAAAATTTAAAAAGAAAGGCATGTTTAGAACTATCTTCATTCTTAAAGTTGTTAATAGTTTGAGATGTCATGGTCTTACCACATCACGATGACCATCACATGTAATGTACCACTATATTATGTTTGCAAGCTCCCACCATGTTTATTTGAATGAGGTTGGGTGGAATCCTTTTCCTTTGTGGACCAATTCATCACCAGGGTCTAGAAACAACTCCATTGCACTCTGGAGTTTGGTATGCTTATCTTTCCATTTCTCTCATGTCGTAGACAGATCTATAACTTCTGTAGGATTGTTTCATTAACAGGTATCTTCTTTTCTTTGACCATTGTGAATTCATCCCTTAAATTCTGTAAAAAATATAATGCCACAACGTTATCAAATCCCTGCAATCTGGTGAAATACTCAAGCCAACCCACCCTTTCGAAGATTCATCGAGCTTGTTCAGTTATCCACAGTGTAACAAGATATTTATGGATGGATTTACAACCCATTTCTACTGTTTTGGAAGAAAATGCTGCTACAAACTATACACAGAGCTGTTTTGGAAGGAATTGTTGCAAAAAACTAGACATAGATCTTGTTTAAACCGGAAAATAGAATGAGAGATATGTCAAATAACACTGTCCAATGTGAATTTTTGCAATGAAAATTGCTGTTTTTATTAATTGTGCTTAGTCATGTCATGCAAATGTTGTGCCTTACCTCCCCACAATATAAAGGCTGACCACGATCAGTAGCATTATGGGAATTAAATGGTTGCACAAAAGTAGTCGTTAACGTGAAAGGAAATGGTCAAATTGGGCACAGACAGGTGCAGGGGATAATTAACTATTATATACACGTGGATTGCTGATGTACAATAATAATATTAAAGATATACCATCTATAAAAATATTTCCTTTTCAAAATAAATAACTATTGAAGAACATAAAAAATATATATATGGCGACATTCCTTTCTAGGTAATATGCATATTTCTGAGGTGTGAAAGTTCATAGTTATGTTCATAGTATAGTTTATATACCACCTCTAGTTGTTTTTACAAAGATAAATTGTGTATTATTTTATTTCAATATATATGTTCTCTCACCCAAGAGACACGTGTTCCTAAATTTACTCCCAAATATGATCTTTTGTCCTTTTCCATTTCCTCATCTTTTTCCATTTATTTTAGTTGACTCTTTTTTACTTACTAATATTCTCAGTCAACTACAGTTACTTCGTTAAATTTCTTATTTTCAAATTTAGTTACTATTTTCTTGGATTTTCTCAATTACACGAGGATCTCTTGATTTTAATTTATTAGGATTACTTATTTAAATAATTTTAATTTTGTATGTATATATTTAAATTTTAGTTCACTTATGTCCACATCAAACCGACTTTAGATTTTTCTTGGTTTTAATCATGATACCTTGTAATCAATTTTTGTATATATATTATTCACTTAGATCTAAATTACATCAAACTCATTTTAAGGTATTGGTCTAGTAACATTAGCTAGGCCAATTCTTTTATTTATTATGTTTTCATGTTAAGTTTAGTTTTCTAATTTTCTATTATTGAACTTTAGAATATCTTCCTATTCAATAACTTATCGGTCCTTGAGCGCTTATGAATTAATAAAATCATATATTTTCTTATCTTCCATCTCGTGCCAAAGGTGCCAACTCTCGTACCCTTAAACAACCACATGTTCCCAGGGTGCCATGGGTAGCCCTTAAAACACTTTTGAAATGAGCAGGGGAAAGAAGTGTTGGCGGAATGATTACTTGATATTCTCTCCTTCACCCTTTTGAACAATTTTGTGGTGATTAATGATTAAGACTCCCATTGATGCACACTCCTCAGTAGCACCTTGTAAGTGTCTACATCCATGTTTTAGCCCTCACAACATGACACAACTCCAAGGATAAGTGCCCATGTACCTCATCTTAACCCATAGTTGAAGTACTAGTAGGTATGATTATCAATGTTAATCATAACCCTCCAAATATGTGTGGAGTCCTTCTCTTACAACCCCATTACCCAAATATGGGTTATCCAGTAATATATATATATATATATACACACACACACACACACACACACGCTACCTTCCTCAATGCCAAGTAACCAAAACATAAATATATAAATAAAAAAGTGACTCAAATTGTCATGTTATATGTTGTGTCCATAGTTCTCTTCTCGTGCCATAGTTGTAAATAATCAACAAAAAATGATAAACATTATACAACTACCATGTAGCAAGCATCATAAAGATCACATATACAGATCATAATCAACATCATTATGCTCAAAATGATGGTAAAAGATCATGATATCATGAATACATGTCTCCTCAAAATACATAAAAAGTTTGGATCATCGTATTGATGTCTTCAATGAATGATATATAAGTAGAATGATGTCTATATCTCATATCAACTAGAGTGGGGCACTATAATTGTTCACTATAGTTGACAATGGTTAATTACGATAGAATATGTTCAATTATAAAACACCTTGAATGATTTTGGTTGTGAATTTTAATTGTCAATTATGGAATATGGTTAAGTGTGGTTAACTGAGATTAACACTCAATTAGCCATAATCAACCAAGTAATCCGATAATCAACATCATGATTAAAGAATTGCAAACACTTAAATATATTTGATAATAGATTTACTTAGAAACAAATATTAATCAAAGAAAAAGATCAACCACTAATAAGATTTAGTGCAATTAAATATAAAAAATTAAACCCTATAGAAAAAATATCATTCAATATTACCAAGTGTATTTAATTTATAAAATTTTAATTAAAAAATATAAATAACTTTATGAACAAATTAATACAAATATAATAAAATGTACATTTATGATTATCATAGATATGTACAATTTTCACACTATTACGTACTTATTGAATGGGCATAAAGATGATAAAATATCATTTTAAACTTAAAAAATATTATTGAATATTTTAATTTATAACCTACATTTTTTAAATATTGAAAATTTATATTATAAAATTAGTAACATTAAATACTTCTATTTTTTAATTATTTATGATTTAAAATCTTTTAAATTAAAATAACAAGATTATTTGGACCACATCAACGTTTAATGTGATTAAACTATTTTAGATATATCTTATGAAGTAGCACACGTTTAACCACTGTTTGACACCCCGAAGAAAAAAAGCTAGAAGTCCAATCATATTAACTTGCACACTTTTCTTTAGCCACTTTTGATACCCAAAAAAGGGAGAATTCCAATCATATTAACATATCAACAATACTAATCACAAGTAACTAATTAAATTAACCTATGTTCTACACAATGCATTGATGCACTTCTTGATCCGTGGGTTGGACACTACCCATCAAACATGATGTTTGAGCATGTGATCCTCATCAAATTTGAGAATGTCGGCTTGTTTATGACAATATTTATAATGGTTGGTTATAGCGTTGTTTACTATCATGAATGCGAGTGAAGCTAGCATTGTGACTTACCTTGTTTGGTGGCGAGGCGAGTTTCTGCTGTTGAATTACATTGTTTTGTCGCGGGGCTTCTTGAATTACATTGTTTTGTCGCGGGGCTTCTATCTTCTTAGAGCATAATGTCTTCTTACACCGGGGACAAACCAACGATCTTCACTACAGCGAAGTACGGAATGACTCATGTTTATTTAATAATTCCCCGATGACGATCTTCACTACAGCGAAGTACTCAATGACTCGTGTTTATTTAATAAATCTCTATTCCTTTCGGAATTGCTTCATATGCTTGATATTACATTTAAAGCTCAATCAATATTATTTTTTTCATCATTAACCAGACAAGTTACACCAATGATGTATTTTTCTTCATTAACCAACAAGTTACAAACAATGATATGCTGACGGTCTATCACACTATATGTTATCCTTAGGTTGCTCGTCTGGCTTCGCAACATGGGAATGATCTCTTGGCGATGTACACATTACTTAGTACTTTGAATATGGATGATGACATGACCCAAAATTCTGGTCTCATAGAACTGTATCGAAAGGTACTGAAGAATTTATATTTATGTTTACAATGCATAGGATAAAAGACATAATGCTATATATTCTGATGAGAATTATGGAGTCATTTCTCTTTTCAGAATTGTGGTGATTATCAACTCCTTAAACGTATGCCAAATATGGAATTTCGAAGAAGTTCTGCATCCAATTTGTTCGAATGGTTTACAGATTTGTTAAATTTCCGAAAGGTAATAGACGTCGGCTTTTTTATTTATTTGAAATTCCCTTAATATTCATTCTATCGACAAATTTCTTTGACTACATTGATAATTATTGTGTGCCTTGTGATAAATCAGCTTGGAGGGTTTACATGAAATGCTTCGATGTCCAGTAGTATCGAAGAGTTTCCGACATCAAAGAGCACAACAGAAACAGACGTATTGCTAATCATTTCGATTGTAATATTTTGTGTTCATTTTCATAAGAGGATGCCAGCACAACCTGGATTCATTTTCGCGCAATTGCAGAGGTATGCCGTTTTAGTTACTTTTGAATTTGGGGCGTGCCTCTTGAAAATATGTGCCTCTGTCAAAGACGTCTTTTCAACTCCTTTGTTGCCTGGTTTACTCGCATTTGTAGAGTGGTACGTGTACAGCCCTGACATGTCTGTAGAGAAATCTAGGACTTAGTGCCTCTGTCGTTAAAAATCAAGATGTCGAAGCCAGGATAAGCGGGGCCAGACACATCTTCTGGAGCGGTTGCCAAAATTTTCGAAAGAGCACCCTGTCACGAAATAACGATGAATTAGTGGATCGTGTTGCCCTCTGGGAAGATAGAGTGCTTCAAGTGTACGCCCCATTTGGTCCAGTTTACCGTGAGCAGAAATTGTCTGACCAATTTCGTGTCGAGCCGACGAAAACAAGAATCGTATGGCAAGAATAACTGATGCAGTTCAAAAAGGTTTTGCAGAATTGTGAAACGTCTCAATTACCAGGGTATCCAAAAAGACCAGAAATTAATCAAGGTGGTATAAACATGCCTAATTTTAAAGGATAAGCAAATAGTGGATAGATCTGCTAGACCTTCTCGTAGGAAGAACTAGAGTAGATTTTAGGTGTTAGGGTAATGGAAAATAATCAGGAGGATTGTGAACTAGCTAATCTTAAATATATGTGGTATCTTAATGATATGAGAATATTTAAAAGCGGTTGAAATATAGACTTGGTAAGTCCAAAAGAACACGTGTGAGGAAGGACAACTATAGTCTATTTGAGATACATTATTCAACCAGTTTTAAGTTGTTTATTGAGAATTGATATTAATTACTGTAAGATTGTGTAATGAGATTGATGGTAAATTATAGTAAGATATTTGTGATATGTTTTATGATATGAATATAGTAGAAATGTGAATGTAATGCATATAATATATAGTATGGTTACTGTTGTTTGTATATTAAAGCCAAATATATGTAATTAAAAAATAATACAATATAATAGTATTTTATAGTCGGTTTTAAAATTAGTTATGAGAAAGTATAAATACATATTATTATTATTTTATTGAATAAGTGTTGGATTATATTGCTTTGTAATAAAATATAGTTTGAAGTGATATTTTTCATAATGAATAGTTGGTAAAAGTAAAAAGTTTTATTTTATTTTCTTTTTCTTAATATTTTTTGTATTGTTCGTGGTAAATGTATTTAGTGTTTCTCTTTGAAGTTTAGTGTTTAATATTACTTATGATAAAGTATAAATACACATGATTATTATTATTTTGGACAAATGTTGGATTATATTGTTTTCTAATAAAGTATTTTTTTGTAAAGTGAGTTTTTATAATGAATATTTAGTAGTGTTACTATATTTTAAGTGTTTTTTTTGTTTCTCAATATCTTTGATATTGACACACCTAAATGCATTTTTTGTTTTTCTTCAAAGTTTGATAATCAATTACTTTATATAACTAGTAGAATATTTGGTAGTGTTATTTTATTTTAAGGTTTTCTTTTGTTTCTTAATATTTTAGGTATTGTTAGTGGTAAAATGTATTTAGTGTTTCTTTTTGAAGTTTATTGTTTATGATTAGAAAATATAAATACGCATGATTATCATTATATTGGATGAGTCTTGGATTATATTGATTTGCAATAAAGTATGGTTTATGAAGTGATTTTTTTAATAATGAATATTTGGTGGTGTTGCTTCATTTTCATGTTTATATGAATGAACATCCGAAATTCAGCATAACTTCATCAAGATAGATTTGAGATGTTTTTTTGAAAGCATTAGTCCCATATATTAGGGAAAGTGAAGGGAAAAAAATGAAAATATAAAAACTCAAAAATAAGCATGGTGTGAATTTTGATGAAGTCTAGTATTAGGTGGTGCATAGTATTAAAGAAGTTATAACATCAAATAACATAGTAAAATTGGATTTATTGTAACTAAATGTGATTATAATATTTGATGTTCATCTTCATGAAAGGTTTCCTATAGAAGTTGGATTTTATTTCATATTATTGTAGAAAATATGTTATTTTAGTTACATTTGAATTTGTGATATGCATCTTACAAATATGTGTATTTTTGAAAGGTGTGTTCTCAACTCATTTGTTGCATGGTCTAGTACCTAAAGTGGTTCGTGTACAAATTTTTTCTATTGTGGGGCAAGCATAATATTTTTTATCCGAAATTTTCTAGTCGATATCTTTTTTAAGAAAAAAATATGCAAGACTCTCATGGTATCTTGAGTTTTTAGAGAAATAGTTATGGATTAGAGAATCATGTTTTTCTTATGGGAAGATAGAGTGCTTCAAGATACATACCATTTTCTCTAATTCACCTTGCCTTAAAATTGTCAGATGGTTTGTATCTAGCCCATAATCATGGCAAGAATAATTGATGTAATTTGAAAAGATATGTAATTACAAAGGTGATCAACAAAAGACAAAGAAAGTTATTCAGGTGGGACATATATATTGTAGATTTTAAAGATAACCATGTAGTTGATGTAAATGACATGTATGTTTGACCTTTTGGTATGTTCGAAAGAACATGATTGAGGAAGCACTAAATTTGATGTGGAAATTATCAAATAAGTTTCAAAGTATTTTTTGAATATATATTTTTAAGAAATATTAAAAAAAATTAGGAGAATTATGAGCTTAGTAATGTTAAATTATTGTGTTGTGTCATATGTGAACATAATATTCCGATGTAGTTGAAGTATGGAAGGATTAGAAATATTAGATAATATAATGCTGATCATGCAATTATGAATATTATAGTGATATGTAATTAAAAGGAAATAATAAAATAAAGATTATTTCCTAGATACTTTTATATACTTTTAAGACTAGGCTTTGTGAGAATGTATAAATACATATTATTATCATGTTGTGAAAAATTATAAATACATGTTATTATTATATTGTACTTTGGTGTTGGATTATATATTTTTTGTAATAAAATTATGTTTTTGAAATTAACTTTTCTGTGTAAGTATAGTGTATTATTGCTTTTATCTTAAAAAAAATATCTTTTCTCATCGATTTCTTGGTATTGTTAGTGGTAAATGTATTTAGTGTTTATTTTTAGAAGTTTGTGATGAATTATTCTTTATATAGTGGCTTTTCAACAATTTATGTGAAATGGTATTTTTCTTTTTCCATACTAAAATATTACTCACTAGTTAATCATAATAATAGATGAAATGAAGTTTTGCGATCATGGATGATGTTTTTAAGTTAAAAAAATTGAAGTGACATTTAGATGCTTTGATATATTTATATAAATTTTTTATATAGATAGTTCTTTAAACAACATATTAATGATTTATAATTTTTTTTAGAATGATTTAATAAATAATAGTGACACTTTTTTAACTTTGAGTGAAGCTTAATTATAGTAATTACTATGGTATGAAGTATTATATAAATTATGAGATTATAGAGTTCAAATCCTAATAACTTATATCTAATGAAAGAAGTGTACTATAGAATACTTCAAGGATATGCACACTTGATTTCAATCCATTGTGCGCTAAAATTATCAGAGATCAGCTTTCATTCGTAGTTGGTGAAAACAAAAATGTTAAGGGACAAGAATAATTGATGGAGTTTGAAAAAGCTATGTCAAATTGTGAAACATCACAATTAAAAAAGTAATCCAAAAAAATAATAAATTAATCGAGAAGTGTCTTAAGAATAAGTAATTTTTAAAGATAAGGAAACATTGGAGGTGCGAGCAAGTCTACCGGACCTTCTCGTATGCGGAGTAGAGTCAATTTTAGGTATCATTCAGCCTAGTTTTAAGTTGTTGGTTGAGAATTAACATATATGTGATGCATTTTATCATGACAATATAATGCAAATTTTAGATTGTAAAGGATATAACATGGTCACGCGTAATTTTTATATTAAAGTGAAATAAATGGAATATATATAGTTAAAAAGAAATAATATAATAATAAATATTTTATAAATTATTTTAAAATTATTTATGAGATAAGTATAAATGTATATTATTAGTATTATATTGAATAAAGGTTTGATTGTATAATAAATTATAGTTTGTAAAGTGACAAGCGTTAAATTATATTATTTTGTAATAAGTATGGTTTTATCAAATGAAAGCTATTTTATCGTGAATATTAAGTTGTGTTCTTTTATTTTAATGTTTTTGTTTTTCTCGAGATTTTTGGTATTTACAGTAGGTAGAACCATTTAGTTTTTTTCTTGTGAATATTTATTACGAATTCTTTTTTTATGACCTTGCACATGTAATGAAAAAATGGAAATGAAACTTTGAATACTGAAACTTAGGGTGAAAATTTTAAATTGTTGTTCACAATGTTATAAAAATTATGTGAATATTAAGGGTTTACTAAACTTGAGTGTGCAGTTTCTAGTGTTTTTGGAGCTCTAGGTTTATGTGAATCTATGATTTTATCCATGGTATTCATCTATTATGTAGCGTATTTAAAGCCTAAACTCCATGCTAAATTTTTTTCTAGTGAGCAGTGGGATCCCAACAATGGAGTCTTTGGACACCACCACTTCTCTCATCGATATCTCTTAATTCTAGTAGCATTGTAAGATTCTTTGCACTTAAAATAGATGTTTGGACCTCGACAAAATTGCACCCATATGTGAATATTAAGGTTTGGCTAAACTTGAGTGTGAAGTTTCTAGTGTTTTTTGAGCTCTAGTTTTATGTGAGTCTATCATTTTATCCATGGTATTAACTCTATTATGTAGTGTATTTAAAGGCTAAAAAACTCCATGTTAATTTTTTTCTAGTGAAGTAGTGGGATCCCAGCAATGGCAGTCTTTAGACACCACCACTTCTCTCACTCGTCTCATAATTCTAGTAGCATTGTAAGATTATTTTCACTTAAAATAGATGTTTGGACCTCGAAAAAAAATTGTACCCTATACGCACATGATATGATTTGGAATTAATATGGATCCGAGTTTGACATATATACAATGTTATAAGTATCATTTTTAATTTTATATATTTTTTTGTAGATATATTATTTGAAATAGTAAAAATTGTACTTTAGCAAGTTACATTTCAATATTTTAATAATATTCTATAAATTTGTTTAATACAAAATTAGTAAATATATATTAATAAATATATTTCTTATATGGTGGTAAAACACATATTAATGATATAATAATTTTTCTTTAAATTATTTCATTAATATGTGATATATTCTCTTCTATGTGTAGTTGTTTTGTCCAATTGTCGATGGTATTTTTGTTGCATTTTAAACAATACCTAAGGTTTGTTGAGAGTTTTAGGTAGGGCTAGGTTTACTTCAAATTATCTTCGTTGATAATTGCTCATGAGTTTAATTCTTTTCATATCGTCTTCTTTTAGCTTATTATTTTTTTCTAGATTTCAAATTACTACTTACAGAGACATAACTTTTGAGTCTCTAACTGATTCAAGACAACCCGGAAAGGTTTAGAATACACCCATATGAAAAAAATATTCCCTGGGGATGAATTACACTCTCAACTAAATAACTACTAGGGAGGTGGTTGACAGTATAAAATAAAATAGTGATACTTCTCACAATAGCTTTTTTGATGAAACGTTACTCCCTAGACAGCTCAAGAAAGTTTGGGTTCTCATGCTCACTATAAACCCTATCGTCTGGAAATTGTGAATTCCTAAAGGAATTGTTCTGATTGAAGATAGTTGACTATTGTCAGCTGATATCGGATGGTGGAATTAAGTTCAAAGGATTCTCGAAGTAGGCACTCGAAGTCCACAGAAAGGATGATGCAGTTCGCGGCTTCAGAAACACCCTTGTGCTAAACAACACAACAGACACTAAATGCTGAAACGCGTGAGAAAAAGTCATAAATATAAAGATAGGCCATGTTGAGTGCCTAGTACCTCATTCCCTTCATACACGCGCAGAAGCCTCATGGTCACCACATTAAATATTCTATGAGACTTACTCCATCTAGTGTTGTCTCAATATCTCTCCGCCTCCTCATAGTGGTGTTGGTTAGTCAAATCTTGCTCATCTGGGCTTCATCCCAAGGAGCTTTAAACTACCTGGGGCGTGCCTTCCACTAAGTGGTTTTATTCCATAAAAAAAGTTGTAGAATACTGCCTATTTATTCATCTGTTTCTTGAAAAAAAAAAAAATCTATTAGATAAAATCAATTCAAGATATTACAATCCTCCCCTCCCAAAATTTTCTTGTCCTCAAAAGCTGCAGGATGGATGTAAAAAATATTCTCTCTTCCCCATGAAGAGTATCCTCATCCCAGGTAGATTCCTCCAATGAAATAAGATATCCTTCCATAAGCTTTGTACCTTAGCTTCCCCTCCCAAGTGTCCAAGTTATCCTTTGGTGATAAAACTAAATGGCTCACACATAAAGAAAGTAGGAGATCCATGGTGGCAAACTACATGCTATCTAATGGCCTTCTTGGGGAATGAGACATGAAAAATGTTGGGGACCTTACTCCCAATGGGAATGCTCGAACCCATATGCTACTCCCAGCAAGATGGATCACCTTCTGTGACCCATAGAAAATCATTCTCGGTCAGCTCCCTCTTTAATGTATGCAGGTGGATTTATATGGTTGAAAATGGAGATAGACAAAGCTTTCTAACCCATGATATATACTGTCCCCACCCATGATATGTATATAACTTTCTGGTGATCTTAGGTTGTAGCAATGTTGTCCTTAAGAGATCAAAATATATCCTCACTCGTAGGATCCGGTCTTTGGTTCTAGGGAACCTTTCTTAGTCACCATTCTATAAAACAAATGGATATATAATTATCACCATATGGAAGCTAAAAATAGAGGTAGCATTGATTTCCATGACAGACATGAGATGGTAACAATAGTCCCCAAGTGGAACCGGTGCGGCTCTGCTCCTTGCTACCCGCAACATAATGTGGCAGGTAGCTTCGACCACTTGTTTTGTTTGCCTCTATATTCTCATCCCCATGGGGTAATAATTGATACTTGGTGTCAATTTGGGTACACCCAAAAATAGAATAAACACCTACCCCAAACCATCCGTGAAGTGGATATCTGCATCACTCTAGCTATTTGTCTTAAGAGAGACCACGAAGTCCCGGAGAGGGCTTGTCTCTGCGTAGAGTAGTGCACTTTATAAATAAATAGCGAAAAGTAATGTAAATAGTGTTATTAGGCACGACTATGGTTCATAAACGTATGGTCCTTACCATGTATTGTTGGCGAAAGTTGTGTGATGAAGTCCATAGAGAAGGTTCTCCCATCTCCCTACCTGAGAAAAGTGAGTGCATGTGACCTTGTGGGATGGTTGTTTTCCTTCTCATTCTTTCAAGAAAGGCTTTCTGAGACCCTACCGTATTATGCTCAGAAAAGTCCTCCTTAAGACCCTCCCCACGAGTATCTCTCCTAATGGCACTAATATTTGCATGAGTACTTTGGCGGCCGTAAAGGAGTGAAAATCATGTGATGTGTAGAATTTTCTCGTGAGCTTAGAGTCTCTAGTCAAAAATCATCTGATCCTAGTAATAGATAGATTCCATCCATCACCCTACACCTCTCGTTAGTCACTTTGCCATCGGAGTACCTCGCGTGTGATCAGTGGCTCTTGGGCGTACTCCACCTATAGGCGGGACTCTGTCTGGGTCACATTCTGTCCGACGATAGCGCTACGCTGGCCTCTGTGATAAGGCACATGTCACTGCCTCATTTGCTTCCCTCTTTGACCATGTCCAAGTGCCGAGACCATCGTCGTTTCTGGGATGTGCCGGATCCACTTTTTTCCCTCCTTGCGGCTTCTTTTGCTCAAGAAAATGTTGAATTTTGTCGTGGCCAATATTCCACGCGAGGCATTTCCCATCCAAAACATCTCGAGTTTGGCCAATACCTTTATGGGCGGCCTTTATCTTATGTGGAATAATACTTCTATGTGGAAGTGTATTTGACTACGAAAGGCTATGGAATATACCTCTTGTACCATGGTTGTGCCATCATTCCTTCTTGGAAATACATCTGCCTTTCGGTAAAAGGCTTGGTGAGAGTTGCTAATATCGACCTAAAAATAATGTCTCCTCTGTGATCCAGGCAAAAGGCCTCTGTGCTATGTTGGTCCCACATCCAAGGCTCCTCATCGCTGGATGTGGTGTGATTTTTTTAGAAATAAAACACACACTTATTAGATTCAGAGCCTTCCATATGGGAGAAATGACTCCAAATGGCTCAACATCCGTTCCTGGGTGGCTGCATAAAGCCGATGGACTTCTTTCCCTTGCTTCCTCTATGAAAATTAGTCTCATATTGTGGGGCTTTATAGAGTGGAAAAATTGCATGCATCTTTGATCATTTGATGCTTCCATAGCTATTATGTCTACCCACTCCATATACAAGGTCTCCCAATATGAGGGTGACCTTCCCTAATGTAATCAAACACTACACACTAATATCACATTTGTGTTAGCAATATCGACCACTGAAAAGTGATACGATCAAAGTGTATGTCCCCAAGGTTACATACAATGTTGGGTACATACTTCACACATTACATGGTTTTAGCTCTGGAACCAAAACGAAATCCTTGATCCGGGTGGGTGTGTTCATCGCACCAAATACACATCAATAAAATGTTAGAAAATTATATATATTATGGTGTTATTTACATAAATATCTGAATACAAGCACACAAAATACATAAAACTAGAGACACGGATATCATTAGTTCACCCGAGTTTAGACTATATCACAGAACAACTTCGGTCCTTCCTTTCTATTATCCGGGAAAATGAAGAGACAAAAACCTCTGCGGATCCGGATGTACCAATATGCTCTGTCCTCTCTCATAGTCTCCCTGTCTGTCTTGCTCGGGAGAGAATACACATGCAATACGCGGCTACAATACAATACCGCATACAGAGAGTTGCCTTCTGCACCCTAAACTAAACATAACTTCTGCGAAAGATGGGATGGGTCGCCTTTAATGAACGGCCCGGATTGACTAGAGAAATTACTATACTTTTACGAGGCAAATTTTTGTCATACGTTTTAACCACGAGCTTCGCGGAAACACGACTAGCTCCGTAAAGTCGCCGTCCGGCTTGGACCCCCCACGAGCGGTGATTAATTATGGGCGGTCGTTCTTTGCTAGCTACTAAATACGGTCCAATGTTGCGCAGTACAAAGTAAAACGAAGATAAATGGGGCTCCACACCCAACATAAAATTTGCGGGTAGCCACGATTACTATCAATACGTGCTCGTGTCCTTGACAGATTTTGCCCTCGACTCTCAGATCCGAATGCATGGGTGCTCTACGCACAGATGCAAGGGCCCACCTCCAATTGGAGAAAATGCACTTCCACTTCCTGGTGGTGGTGGATCACTTTCACGGTGCCGCGGCAACGATGTATCATGCAGCTCTGTCTCGTTCACTCCTCTTCACTGTCGAAAGAATACCTCAATATAGTGTGTCTTTCCTGTGCAGCAGAGCAGCCTTGGTGCCCATGGTTCTTGGAAAGTGAAGAAAAGCTTCCTCCTCTTCAAATCTCTTCGGAGATCATCACTAAAGAGGTCCTTTGTTTTGGTTCTCCTTTGGAAGAGTAACCTTGACATATCTCCCACTTTGACTAAAAAAGTAGGTCTTTCTGAAATGGAGCTCTTGCCCTTGGCGAAAAGCATCCTATAAGTCCCTAGCCCTCTCAATGCCATCTTGGAGCATATTTGGTCTCTGGGACTTTACCAACTCATCTGGAGGCTACTGCTAGCACATCGGCTGAACATATAAATTTCCCTCACCTGTAGATAATCTAACACCCATGATGGAAAGGTTTAGGAATTCAAAGATAGTGACCTCTGGATTTCATGCTTGTGCTTTAGTTTAGCTAGCTCAACAAAGGGTGCCTACTGGATATCTCGGGTTAAATATTTCTACTAACCTCGAGGTGAATCCCGCATATGCGGTCATTACAGCATGCCAATGTGAAATCTATGAAAGCTATTTGTACTATACCTCACCGAAAGGTGTAGTGCTACTATCTTAGTTCAATCTACGGTACTTGGTTCCACTCAAAATAGATGTATATTTTATCCACCCAAGACTTGGTTGTGCACTTGAATGACCCATCAAAGAAGGGGAGAAATAATCTACATGGTATGCTGAAAGATCATTTTTCTACATGTACCTCCACTCCTATTGTTATTCAAGGTCTCCTATTATCCTTGATATGTGAGCTCCTAAAATTTCATATTCTCTTTGAATATTTTAGATTGAGACTCATAATATAGAAAAATAATCTTCAAAGTATCTTAGTTTGCAGGGTCCTCCACCTCCATTTCCTAATGCTAGGAATGTAGGCATAGTGGAGTGTTGGTAAACTTGTTGCCTTAATGGTTTTTCACACTAGTGATTTGAAATGTTGGAGCCTTCTCCATGTAGAAACCCTCTTGGGGTCTCACTTTTTGTCCTATCATCCTCATCTCCTTCATTTCTTTGGAAATGTCTTGCACGGTTTGAGCTTTTGGGAAACTCCTTTTCATCAGTTTCTCTGCGATATTGGAGTCTTGCATTTGTCTTCTTCATGCTGCTTGTATAATCAAACCTTTAAGTCGTCTACTGATGTCTCAACTCTTCTCCCTTTGTGACGAGACTCTTCTTCTTTTGAGGACATGGATGCTGATGTCGATAGGCTCGAGCCAAGATCATGCTCTGATACCGCTTGTAATATTTCACAAAAACATGAAAAAGCAGGAATATTGAACATAAAAGTGGAAAATTCCAGCAAATATGAATACATAAAAACATGAGAAAATCATTGAGCCATCATAGAGTTATATATGACATAATAAATGAGTAAATATCTTTGGGAAAAGGACACTCTAAACTAGGAAAAACAGAGCAGCCTCCAGTGACTCAATACACACTACATGAAACGATTCGAGGATACACGAAATGTCGGAAGGCCATGAATGCACGGTGTTAGTGAGCTGATAGCGTATGATGCAGAAGCAAATAATGATACTGAGCCCTACTGATATGGTGCTCGAGAAAAATGTCGAGATCCAAAGATCCGGGCTCTTTCATGCACAATTTCGAGACAACCGAGAAAGGGTTTCCGAAAATACAAACAAATGTGAAAAATACTGACCCTGAGGCTGAGTCACACTTTCCATGCTGAATACTACTGGGATGTGTGGCACGATCGCAAGAAAAATACGGGCGATGCGCCTCGTGACCTGTCTCTTTGCGGATGAGAGGAGACTACTCTCCCTTCAACGGAAAACAAAGCTCACGGGTGGGTTCTTGGCCACATCACTTTATGCTTGCTTACTGATTTGAATTGCATAATTCCTAAATGAGATCGTGTTGCCTGAAAAGATGGATGAAGATTGAGCACTAATGCCAAATTGGTGGAATGAGATCTCCGAAAGGAACCTCTCCACACGGTGGGCTCTTTCGATGTGCCACAGAAGAGGATAGCGGTGTGGAGTTTCCGCTTGGAAACACCCTTGTGCTAAACACCACGGCGAGGCTGCTAGCTGACGTGACCTGAGAAAAAGTCATATAAAGACCAAATATAAACAATATGTATAATGAAATATATGGCTTCCATCCCATTCCTTATATTATTTTTGTGATCCTCCTATCATCGTACCATTCATTAAAGATGCTACTCTCATGGGAGACTTCCTCCCATTATGACTATGTTGTCATCCAAATATCTCATAGCCCTCCCGCACGCGTTTGCTGTTAATTTGGTCAATATTGAACCCATCCACATGCATTGACCCCCATTCACACCGAGTGCTTTGTTCAACCGGATACTGGCAGTCCAATTTCCTCTCTTGCAGTACGTTTGTTCTGCTAAGGATATTTTATGGGTCTGCCCTATCCTCTTGGTCATGTCTGTTTTATTGACACATAATTGGTATTAGTAACTGGCTAAAGATAGACGATTCGAATATATACAGATAAAGCCACTTTGCCACTCGGCTCGAGTAACTAAAGGGAGCTGGTCCCTTATCACGGGATTCCCCAAGCTCCAAAACTTGAGATCTGGCTCCTTCATTGAATGTGCGGTTACGTGCACAACCTCTTGAAACATACCATTTTGTCTCGGAGGGATAATGGTGCTTGCTGATAGATAATACAATGTTGGATCTCAAGGCGCTCAAAAGTGATCCCGTGATGATCCAAGCTCATGAGGTTCCCAGCTGGTGGCAAGACTTCCTCTTCTGCCAGAAAGCCCTCGACTCTGCATAATTGTGCAGTCATCGCAGAAATTGTTTGCGTCATAGGAGAATAGATGGATGAAATGTTGTCGGATATGTCAATGAGTCTCTGGAGAGACTACGATGGATGCACGGTGTTATGGGATGATCCCTCCATAAGTTCTGGCTGAATTGTTCGGAAAAACCTTCAGACTCTCACACCTAGTTCGGTAATGCGTAATTCTTGTAGCATTTGTGAAAGTGCGGTTGAGAGTTTGTTTGAATGTAATATTCCAATTTTCCATCGAGTTAATTGGAATATTAGAGGTTCATAATTTTCTCGATTAATTAATTAAATAAACGGGTGGAGGGACCACATAAACCAAATAGTCTCAGAATGAAAGTCCCTTGTTATGTTGAATGTGGGTTAGTTAGATAGTGGCACGCAACATTATAGAAAGTGGAGCATGTGCTGATGACAGAAGGGAGGTAGTTTCTTGGCATCTCAACTTTAGAAAGCTAGTGGAGGGTCCATCCTTTCATATTTTTCTTCCATTTGCACTCTTCTAGAGTAACATTGTGATATACGACATCGAGGCCATCGATTTATACCTCCATGTAGAAAGAAGGTTTCCTCCGGAAATTGCCTGGGTCCGCGGGTAACAGATCTAGTGGAGGAAGGAAGTTCCAAGTATTTTCGATCTTGCAGATCCTACACGGATCATCCCCCCACTTTGGAGAGATTATTTCCGCCAGGTTGTGAGCTCTCATTTCCATCACCTGAGCAAGTGGGCTGCTTCAACCCAACCCTCTTGATGCGTGTGCATTCCGGCTCAATTGTGTAGTGTGCATGCTGCCAGCTTGAGCGAGAGGAAGGAGGGAGCTAGATCTCAAGATTCTATCTTTGGAGGAGTCAAAGAAGAAAGGTCCCACCCTTGATGTATGAGCTGATGGGTTCTGTGGCCGACTGGTCAGATGCATGGCTTTCAGCATATTACCGGTGCACGAGGGGTGTGTATGTTCGCCAACGGGGGTGTGGTTGGCAACCCAAAAAAGAGCCAATTATCCAAAGTTAAAATTTGCCTAAACCATTTCTAAAATTTTCTAGGGTTTTTTTAGTAGAATCCATTGTTAAAATCCAAGATATTTAGGATAAATACGGTAACCTCCCACACATGGTTCTTCTTCTCAGTAGCCATAGTTTCCTGACACAATAGTAGCAACACAACATTTCCAGGTCCTAGTTCTCATTAGTGTATTTTCAGCCACTTCTTGTTGGCTTGAATGCATATTCTTTGGAGTAAGCGTGTACGTAATTTATATTTTATATTGTTTATAATGATATGACTCATATTTTTTTACTCATGGTTATAATGTCTTGATGTAATTTCTAGGTTCTAAGACATATTTTCGGGACGTTTTCCATATTTTTAGTGCTATATTCCTATTTTTCTCTATTTGGAAAGTTGAAGATACTCTATATTCTTTGTCTTTTCCATTTTGGAATATTTGAGTGGTATCAGGAAAGCATGATACTTTGGCTCAAATATTGGGCACTTGAGCATCGAGAAGAATAAGAAGGAGCGGAAAAAGAGGAAGTCTTCATATAGCGGAAGGATTAAGTTTTTTCCACACTTCTCTTTAGACCTATGTAGGATCTCTCCACAGAGACTAAAGAAATGAGAAGGAAGGAAAGAGAAAACTCAAGAAGGTTTTCAAAACGAGGAAGGTCCGAGAACTTCCTATGAGAATCATAAACAATCGGTAATGTCAGAGCTCCACAACACTTTTCTGTGTGTGCTTTCCTTGCAGGGAGGGGATGAATGGCATGGAGATGGAGGATACTTATGAGACATGAGAACCCTTAGTAATTATGTTATATAGTACAAAAATCAATTAATAACATTCAGAGAATATAACTCTCTAACATTTTACCCAAACCAAAGAAAACCGGATATCCCACAGTTGTAGAAGAAAGCATATACGTAATAAATTCTTGTTGCCTACATTTCGATGGATCATCAGTCGAGTAGAGTAAAAGCTTGGATGAGGGAGTTATATCATTTCTTCTAGTCTATACCTAGTAGACGTAAAGAGGCTATTGATATTGCGATGTTGCACCTTAGAAAGGGTGAAACAGAAAGTTGTGGATTTCGGCCATATGAAACATGCAAAAGTGATTGCTTATGCTATTTCACTCAAAGGGTTTTTAAAAGTTTGATAGAGAAAACTAGATACACTTTCCATAGGGACATTTCACAACATTTATGACAAAGTACATGAGGAGTAAAAAAGGAAGATGTGAGACATTATCACTCCAAAAAAGCAAAAACTACCACAACCACTAGTTTCAAAAGTACTTGCATCAAGAGAAAGAGCACTTGCGTCTTTGGAAGATGGTCTTGAGCTCTTGAAATTTGGATTCCCATGCCATGGTTCATGATATGCATGAGAGGAAGGAGAAGTGAATACCGACGCGTGGTGAAAGCAGTGAGGAGCACCCATCACGCATCACCAATAGTTAGAGAAGCCATTGTACATAGGGTTTGAGGAAATTTTGTAGCCTTACAAGATGTCCCACAACTATCAACTTGTCCAGAGTTTTTATGAAACATTTCCATCCCATATTTTTTCAGCACCTCGATTTTGAGATTTGTGGGGTCATTCCATCGGATAAATTGCATAACCAAGGGTTAGAGCACCTTGTTGATTTGGAGCAGCAAACTATAGCTAGGCAGATGACCCTAGACTTGCTTGAGGAGGATGATGTATGCCATCCTAGTTGTTTAGTGTTGAGCTACACACAACACTTTTTGTTGAAGTGTGGAGTTTCAAAAAGATAGTATGGGCATAGTCCTAATCGGTACAATGCTGAGAGCTATGAGTTCAACATTGTGCATGGTCATGAGACTAATGGGATTCACCATCATGTAGATCAAAAAACGTTATCACTTGGGAGCAATGATGAGTTGGGCAACTATTCTCGGAGAATTTCAGATGACGCTTTCACTCATGAAGACATTGGAGTGACATATGATAGATGGTATGACATCTTATGATGGATAGTATTTTAGCTTTATCGGGATGAAGCCTTCTTGATGAGCATCTTACGACTTAAAGGTAAAGTTTCTACATACAACATATTCGAGAATCTATGGATTTCTGCGGGTAGTCGATGAGAGGTTCTGATGGAGAAACCTCTAGGAGGGCACATTTCAACACTTCATGAAGTGCAAAGATAGTTTTCAGATTGAGGAGAATGGTATTCTACATTGGGTGGATTCCATGTTAGATCATGATAGGAGCTAGCACCTACAGTTGGATGGATGGGTGAGGATCAAGAGTAAGTGTTTGGAAGGCTACTTGCAGATCTATGATACGGGGCAGCAAGAAGCATGGATGTGATGGTTTCTTATGGGTGAGTATGGTGACTATCAAACATTTAACATTTATATGATCCATGCCTTGCATAGCACACGGTGTGATGCATCTACAAGAGTTGTGTACTGTGCACGCTTGGATATTGTTGAGAGAGATTTGTCATAGCACCTATGACATATTCTATGTCAATGCATATGTTATTATTTGAGGACATTGCATAGCACTCTCATGAAGTGGAAGGAGGGATCTTGGGCTGTTGTTCTGATGTGACATTCTACATGTCAATCAATATATTATTGCTCTATGAGTTTGCATCATGATGATGTGAGTGTCAGAAATATTCCTTGTCATTGTGGTTATTCAGTAGGAGAATATGGGCTGAAATTCTCCCATACTTTGCATGATGAAGATGGAGGATGGGGAAAAAGGAGGCCATACTGCATATGGCTTCTATTAGAAAATCATGGCCACTATACTTGGTATGGTGATGGGGTGGTATGGTGGCAGAAAGAGTGCATTGTTGTGGTGCTTTTTTTGGCGAGTGTGGTTCGATATTTTACATGTCACCCCATATGTCTATGTTTTCTATTTTTCATAGTGTTGAGATGATGCTTGGAGCAAAAGCGAGGGCTATCGGGGCCAATGATGGGAGCATTAAGAGGTACATCCTACACAATTCAGCATGGGTTGGAGAGATAGTTCATGAGTTGGGACTTTCCTTTGGGGGGAGGAACCACTTCACTTCATATGTCTCATGCAGAGAAGAGGCTCTAGAACAATATATGGTTGCCACTTGGAGGTTTAGTGATGAGGAGAGGCATATAGATATACAATTGGAGGTCATTGTAGACACTTTAGAGAGGCAACTATGGATCTGGGAATTCATTATGCATTGGAGCGGGATAAGGGATGTCATATGGAGGGAGGAGGATGTTGGCAGCATTCACTTTTGTAGTTGTGAGGGACAAAGTAACATTTTTTGACGAGGGACGGCAATATTCCTAATCTTCCATTGACTGAATTGGAATGTTAGAGTTATCACTTTTTATCGATTAATTAAGTAAATAAAAAGGGTGGAGGACCCATAAACCAAATATATGAATAAATTCCACATCTTTTTGTGTGAATGTGGGTTAGTTAGATAATGGAGAAGCATTATAGAGTAGTATAGCGAGATTATTGATGAGGAGAAGGTAGTTCTTAGCATTTCGAGATAAGAAACCGGGGGAGGGTTCATCACTATCATCTTGTGCTTCAATTTTAGTCTTCCAAAAGTAGCATTGTGATATCGACATCATGCCATTGGTTTATACCTCCAATGAGCGAGCGGTTCCTCCGAAAAATTCGCAATCAACCGGAGTAGAAAGCTAGCGGGAGGAAGGAAGTTCCAAGTATTTAAGCTTGGAATCCTATGAGGGATCAACTCTCCTTTGGAGAGATTAACTACATCATACTCCGGAGCTATGTTCATCACCTGAAAATAGGCTACAACTTTATCCCTCTTGACAACATACTTCATTCAGGGAGTTGTGCGATGTGTAGTTCCGGCTTAAGTAGAGGAAGGAGGAGCTGAATCTCAAGCTTCTAGCTTGGAGATCAAGAGAAGGACCTTCCTTCATATGTTGAGCTGATTGGGTGTTATTTGCAGCAATTATATCATCAATTCAGCCCCATATTATCATTTAACCAACAGTGTGTAAGTCATCAGTGTGAATCTGACGTTGGGAACCCAAAAAGTTAAAACTCCAAAGTTAAAATGCGAGAAAAATAATTTGTGGTTTGTATTTTTTGAGTGGAATCCGTGGTTAAAATCCCTATGCTGTTTTTAGCACTCCAAACGACCTCCTCGACATGGTTATTCTACGAAGTGGCAGTAGGTTTCCGGCGCGTGATGCAAATAACAACACAATATTTCTAGTGCTAGTTCTCATCGGTGTATTTTAACCACTTCTTCTTGGCTTGAGTCCATATTCTTTGGAGCAGCGTACTGCTATATATATATATATATATTTTATAATGATATGACTTAGGCACGTTTATGCTCATATGTATGATGTTTTGATGTATTAAAATATTTTTCTAGTTTTATATGTTTTTATTGTTATTTTGAATTGTGCATATGTTCTACATTCTCGTTTCTCCCATTTTGGGACATTACAGTCATATCGAGTCTAAATTTTGTTATTGAGTGTTGTAAGAGATTTATTTGAATGCTTTAGCTATTTAGCTAAGTACTGTTATGTTGTTTATGTACTAGGTGTTCCGGAGAAAATCCGCCCTTACACTGGGGGACTTTGAGTGCCTACTGCTAGGAAGGTTTTCTTGGGCATAATTTCTCATCGCGGAAATCGAGTGCCACTACTAGCCACTCTCATCTTCACTTCCAACTACATGAATTACGCATTCCACGAACATGGGTTTCGAGTTGGAAGGGTTGTTCTCGGTACTTCAGCGAGAGACCTATGGAGGGATCAGTAGATTCCGTCGTGGACCCATTGCGGTCTTCCGGGAGTTCCATTGACATATCCGACATCAGTCCATCCATCTATTCTACTATTCGAGGGTTTTGAGGAGAAGAGAAGTTACAAGCTAACTCGAGCGTGGAATCGTTTGATAATTCTCGTAATTTATAATTCCTCCATTCGCCACCCATCACTTGAAACTATGGTGCTAGAGTATAGGAAGAAATTCAATTCCTTTTACCATACCTTCTGATGAATAAAATTATGCTATTTCTGAATAAATAGGACATAGCATCTTCTGCGATATATCCTTCTATCTTGAAATTTGAGGTAGTAATTCCTACAAATGCATTACAAATGTGGTCGGATTCATTTTTTCTTCCTCTAGGATTAGTTCCTCGTGTATATCCTCTTCTTTTGAAGTTTCTTGCTCCCTTTTCCTCCTCGTCTTCACAGTAATATGTAAATAATTTGCTTGTTAGCACACATATGACCTTTAGTGTATTTTCTAGGTCCCTATATTACTAGTATATTCCATGTTTGTTGTTAGTGTAACCCCCTTTATTGTTATTATTGTATAGCTTTTTAACCCTCATATTGTTATTATTTTCCCTTAAGTTGTTATTGTTTCATTCAGTGAGGTTACATTGTGGCCCCATGGACTCCTATATAAAGAGAAAAGGAGGTTTTGTAATTTGTATCATCCAAAATTTTCCATTCATGTAATGTATTGGAGGTTTCCCCTTCAAAGTGGCTTATTTCTAAGGCATTGATATATCTTTTCTTCTATGTTTGGGAGCTAACTTCACATTTGGTATCGAGCTTTTGGTTCTAGAGTTTCAGTTGCTCAGAAAGGGTCATCATGGAATTTTTTCTATAAATGTTTTTCTACGAAATTTCGGAAGCTGAGAATTTTTAGGGTGTGAAAATCAAAATCACGAGAGACATCATCACCAAAATTTTGAGAGCGGAGTTACTTTGATATTTTCGGAGATATGATCTATGGAAGTTTGGTGTTTTTGCAAGCTCGTTAGTTTAATCTAAAGCAGGTCATCGTGGCATTTGCACTATAACTTTTTTCTACGAGTTTAGAATACGGAGAAATTTTTAGGGCACAAAGCTGAAATCACGAGGAAATGCGTCGCAAAATTTCAAAGTTTGGTTTGTAATATTTTTGGAATATGATCTGTGGAAGTTAGTGCTTTTTAGAGCTCTGAATTTCATCTCAAAAGAGGTGATCGTGGGAAAATCTTCATAACTCTTTGTCAAGAGCATCGGATTGAGGTCTTTGTAAAGTGGTTGCAAACACATGGAATGTGCTTTATTTTTCTATCAATTTTAGAGGCTAAAAATATGAAATAATGACACGTGGAAAAGTCATGCAATTTTTCTCCTATGAACGATCATGATTAGGTCATTGTGGGGAGATTGGACATAGCTTTTTCTGGAGAATCCCAAATCAAGTCAGAAACTGTGGCATTCGAAAGATAATTTAGAGGCTACCTACAGTATTTAAATTTTAGATATTGAAGAGCTGCAATCATAGAGATAATCCAATTTCAATATAGAGCTCCTCAAAATCAAGAAAAAAGGTGTGTATTTTTTTCTAAATTGCATAAGTCTTGTTTGAAGAATCAATTTGAGTAGATTCCGAGGGCATATTGTAGAATAGATATCGAGTATTGGGTTCTAAAAAATGCCCCCAGTAAAAAATATTTCAACACCCACTAAGCCCTCGAAGGCTCTACTATGACTCATGAAGATGAAGAATTGCAACATTATCTATCAAAATTACAAGAGCAAGTGAACCAAATTTCACTCTGCGAAGAGAAACAAAAAATGAAATCGGAGTTGTGAAGAAAGGTGTGGAAGCGAAGATGGATGGTTTGAATAATAGTATGGATGGTTTGAAATGAAAGTTTGTGGAATCTAAGATGGATGGCATGGAAAATGCGGCATGGAATCTAAGATGGATGACATGGAAGCTAAGATCGATGAAAAAATGAAAGACAACATGGAAAAGGTGATGAGTCTAAAAGCGGACATGGAAGCGTTTGACGAAAGTTGATACAAGAATTTTTCCTAATGGTGAAAAAGATAGTAGGAGAACTCATGATGAGAATAAAATAAATGTTAATCGTGACTTCATAAACTCTAATGTTGGCGGAAGAACCACCATATTCCAAAAATGGATATGAGGAAGTTTGATGGAAAAGGATCCTTGTAACATGGATACTACGGATGGAGCAATATTTTGATCTCCATAATGTGACAAAACACACAAAAAGGTACGCATTTCAAATTTACATTTAGAACAAGAAAATACCATTTGTATGGTATCGATGGCTTTTTACTCCCCGTAAAAAAATTGTCACTTGGTCAGATTTTTACAGAGGAAATGATAGCACATTATGAGTGATACAGAAAGAGAACATCTTCTTTAGCCAATTGATAAATCTCAAAACAAAAGGGTTTAGTGGGGCGATACATTGAGGACTTCCAAAAATTGAATATAAGAGTAAGCAGGTATTCTAGAAGAACAGATGTTGAATCTCTTCATAGGTACTCTAAACGATAACATCCAACATGAAGTTCATATTTTGGAGCTTGATTCATTGGAGAAGGCATTTAGGTTGGCAAGAAAAATTGAATGCAAAATCATGGCGACAGAAAGCCTGCCACTCACTTCTATAAAGAAGAAGTGTTGCTACACCTAGATTTCCACAACCTACAAGGTTGACACCACAAAAATTGGAGAGAAAAAAGAGACGAAAAGGGCTTTCTACCGTTGTGATAGAAAATACGCTAAAGGTCATAAGTGTGCCCTTTGAAGAAATTATTTTACATGTGTGAAGAGGAGGAAGAAAATGAGATAAGAAAGAGGATATGCACCGCACCAGCCCTAGAAGAGGAAGAAATGAGTTCGACTATATCGTGTAATGCAGTGGCAGGAATTACACACTCCTCAATCTCTCAAGGTGGAAGGACATATCAAGAAGAAAAAGGTAAATAGTGTTTCGATTGATTAAAGTAGCTCCATAATTTTACTCATTGTAAGGTAGCGAGGAATTGAATTGTTTCCTATACCCAGCACCAGAATGTCAAGTGATGGTTGCAAATGGAGGAACTATAAATTGCTCTGGAAAATGCCATAATGTCAAGCTAACCATGGGGTAATATGTATTGAATAGTCCAACACTTTAAAATTCCTATGGGAGGTGTTGATGTTGTATTAGGAGTACAATGGTTACAATCTTTGGGGACGGTAGCTTTTAATTTTCAAGAAATTTTCTTGAAATTTTATTCAGAAGGAAAGGAAGTCGAATTACGGGGTATTACGGGGGGAAGCCGAGGAAAAGATAATATGCTCTAATGTCATGACAAAAGCTTCTAAAGAAAAGATGAACGTAAATTGCTGAAATTATTCTCAATAGAAGTTCCAACATCAAAATCATCTATTGCGTGAGATCTCCAACAAGTCTTGGACAATATTCCGAGTGTTTGAAACTCCCAAAGGACTCCATCTATTCATGATCATGATCGTGCTATTCATTTATTCCGAAGTGTTCTCCAAACATTAAGCCTTATAGATATCATTATGTCCAAAAAGAAGCGAAATTGAACATATGATTGCGGAAATGTTTAAGGCGGGTATAATTCAACCTAGTCAAATTTATTTCTCTACTCTGTGCTATTGGTACATAATAAGGATAGATCATGGTGCATGTGTACGTATTATAGGGAGTAAATAATGCTCACCATTAAAAATAAATTTCCCATTCATAACGTTGATGAATTATTGGATGAATTACATGGAGCAATTTATTTTTCAAGTTGGATCTTAGATTAGGGATATCATAAAATTAGAATGAAGACACGTTTACAAACATTTCGAACTCATGAGGATCATTATGAATTTTTGGTCATGCCTTTTGGCTTGCAATCACCTTCTACATTTCAGAAGTTGATGAATTCCATTTTTCAAACCCTTCCTTAGAAAATTTATGCTAAGTATTTTTTCATGATATCTTTGATCTACAATAGGCCTTGGAAGGATCATTTTTGAACATATTTCATACGGTGCTTAAAAACTATTGCGAGAAGACAATAATGTATGCAAAAACATCCAAATGTTTCTTTGGAGTAAAAGAGGTGGAATATACGGGTCATATTGTATCTCACGGGATATTAAGGTAGACCCTAACAAAATAAATCCATTAAGGAATGGAAAGTCCCCACAACCATAAAGAAGTTGTGAGAATTTATCGGGTTAACAGGGTGTTATCACAAGTTTGTTAATAATTATGGGAGAATAGTATCACGTCTAACAACATTATTGAAGAAAGATGCATTTTCATGGACTTACAAGAAGCAACTGGGGCCTTTGAACATCTTAAAAAGCCAATGTACCTAGCGCAGGTCTTAGTTACGCTGAGACTTCATAAAAACCTTTATTGTGGAATGTGATGCCTCGGGAAATGGAATTGGTGTTTGTTCTAACGTAGGAAGGAAGACCCATTTCCTTGAAAGTCATCCGATCAAAGGAAAGTATTTACAAAAACCTATTTATGAGAAGAAATGTTAGCATCTGCATGCACTAAAGATAGCAAAAGACTTACCTAATGGGAAGACACTTCAAGGTAAAAACTATTCATGATAGTCTTAAACACTTTTTTGGAACAAATAATATCTTCAAAGAGCGGAAAAAATGGGTCACAAAGATGTTGAGTTATGACTTTGAAATAATGTACAAAAAAGAAAAGCAATGTTGTTGCGAGATGCACTCTCAAAGAAAGAATGAAGAGGTGGAAGCATTGCTTTGTGCTCATTTCTATTATCCAGCAGTTGGATAAATGAAGCAAGAATGAATGGAAGAGGAAAAAGAGGTATGGACACTCATTCAAAAGTTTACGTAAGATCCTAGTACATACGATACATTTACTTGGAAAAATGATTATTTATGGTAAAAATATTGCTTATATCTTTGTGTAATTTCCCAACTAAAACAAAAAGATTCTTTTGGAATTGCTGCACTTCTACTTTAGGAGACACGGGATTTTTATTATCACAAGGTGAAAATATTTGGATGGCCTTAAATACGATATTTCAAAAATTTTGTGGCGGATGTTTGGTTTTCTGAGGAGAATAAAGTGGAGAAGATGTAAGAACTCAGGGCTTCTACAACCTTTATCCACTCGAGTCAACATTGGAGGAGATTTCAATGGATTTTATCACGGGTTTACCTAAGTGCAAGAAAAGAGTGTCATCATGGTGGTAGTTGATAGACTTTACGAGTATGCACACTAGCATTATCTCATCCATTTTAAAGCAAGTACGGTTGCTACTAAATTTATGGACACAATTCAAAAGCTACATGGAAACCCGAGGGTTATTGTGAGCACCAGAGATCCCATTTTCTGGAAATTTTTTGGAGAGAGTTATTTTCTATTTTGGGTACTCAATTAGCTCATAGCTCATCTTATCATCCTCAATCGATGGTAAAAAAGCCGAGATAGTAAATAAATGTTTGGAAGGATTTCTTCATTGTTTTGTATCTGATACACGATGGGTCAAGTGGTTACCTCTCGTTGAATGGTGGTATAACACTTCCTTCTGCCCATGGTACAGCAATGACATCTTTTGGCATTTATGGATATCATCTGCATCCATCGCATCATCTTTAAGAAAAAATTCGAAGGTTCAGGCGGTGGAATGATCACATCGAGCATCAGTTCTTCCCGACTCTTAAAGGATAGCTTTGAATTTGGCACAAATATTGAATGAGGCAGCATGTGTGGTGGTCTTGCTACGCGACGAGAAGTTTTGAGTGTTGAAGCTGAGTGTCTGCGGCTACAACCATGCATGTTCCTCAAGCAGAGCTAAGAAGGACAATAAATTATTGCAGCGAAAGCACTATGGTCGCTTACAAAGAGGTGTTCTGGCAAAATATTGGTACTATGGCATACATAGGAATTGGAGCCTTTACGCCTGTTACTTGGGTAGATCCGGTATCGTGTTTCATTGCTACAAAGAAGGTTATGGAGTGATAGTATTCCAGTTTCAAACAATATTGCCGAGAACTTGATGAAAAGGAGTAAAAATCATGTTGAGACCTGAAGCGGTCACTTGCACGTATGCCTGGCTGCTGGAATCGATGCAATTTAGATGTGTCATGCGGTGGAAGAACTTGCCCAGATGATTCTACATGAAGGAGGATGAGAATTTTCATCAGGAAAGCACCCGGAGAGCTACTCGATCATTGTGGACGACGCTTTTTAGAAGGAGAGGGCACTGCTGGGTCCCTATATTACTAGTATAGTCCCTTATTGTTGAAACATTGTAGTGTAAACCCCTTATTGTTATGTGTACCCCTAGCCTCTCTCTGTTGTTATTATTGTGCCCTTAAATTAAACGTTGTTAGGGTCGGCTTGGGGTTACATGCGTGGCCCATAGGATTACATTGCTGGCGTGGAGTCTATGCAGGGGGTTTTGGTAATTTGTACTCATCCAAGAATTGTTCAATTCAATGTATTCGTATTGGTGGTTTCTCGAGGGCTTGGCTACAGTGACAGTATCTCTTTTCTTCTAATCTTTTGGGTGGCTTCCTACAGCAGTATTTGATATGAAAACTATGCCCAATACACTTTTTTTCTCTCTTTTCTTCCAGTTTCTGTGGTTTTTGAACCTTTGTAGTAGTCGTGGAAGTGTAAGGGTAGAAACACTTCCATCTTTCATAGTTATCCCTTCCAGTGAGCTTCTTATCACATAATTTTGCTTTCAATTTTTCAGATGTCCAACCTAAATGCCTTTTTCAATGTATCAAGTTTCCCAAAAGGGTGAAACTCATGGTGGATGTGCGTTCAGTGTCGCGAAGACATCAATCTAACGTTCCTCTAGAGTCTTATTTACCCTTATGTCAGTTCTGTAAGTCACCTCGTATGGTCCATCGTAGAACCCTTTTGTTGAAGATGTATCAATTGGCTAAATAAGGTGTTTCTCTTTGTATCCTCATAAATGTGCTGTCATTTCTCACTCTTAAAAAATTGCAGTGAGAGGTGGTTTTATGAAAACAAAAGCCATCGACACCATTCAAATTGATTTCTTTTCTAAATGTATAAAGTTGCAAAGCGTACCTTTTATGTGTTTTGCATGTATGGAACTCAAAGCATTTGCTCCATTTTGTAAGTGCTCCCCAGATATCAGGATTGTTGCCATCAGACATCCCACCATACCTCTGTTGGAAATATGGTGCGGTCTTGATCCATCGCTAGGTTGTGAAATCGTGATTAACGTTTCCTTTTGTTCTCGTCACGAGTTTCCTCTACTACCTTTTTCCATCAGGAAGCTTTTCTTGTAGACATTTCCAAAGCTTCCTCATCAAAGCGCGTCCATGTCTTTCTTGGATATTTCCATGCCATTCTTGAGAAACATCGTCCTGGTTGCTTTCCATGCATTTCTTAAAGCCATCCGCTCTTATCTTCCATGCACTCCTTCAAAACCATCCATGTTGCCTTCTCTACCATCCATCTCTTAGCTTCCACTTCATCCATCTTCGCTTCCATGCCATTATGTCCATTGAACCACTTCATCTTAGAATTCTCACTGCCTTTCTTCAAAGGCATCCATATTAGGCTTTAATACCTTTCTTCCAGAACCTTCCATTTCATTTTTGTGCTACTCTTTATAAAGGCAGAAATTGTTGCTGTTAGGTGTTGTAATTTTTGATATATCCTGTTTGCACTTCTTCCTAACTTCTTAGGAGCCATAGTAGAGCCTTTTGAGGGCTTATTAGGTGGTGACTTCTTTTAGAATTTTACGACCCAATACTGATATATATGCTTTGAATATGCCCTTTCGAATCACTTCAAAATAATTTTTCAAATACGAATCATGCAATTTTTCTGATACACACCTTGTCCTCGACTTTTGAGGAGCTCGATATTGAAACTCTTTTGTGTCTACGTAATAATCCAGATGCTGTGCATCTTTGGTACGATGGTAGTAAAGCACTACGAAACTTATTTCTAATTCCACAGAGTTGGAGCTCGAGTTTGGATTCTTCAAAGACAATGTTACGCCAATCTCCGACGATGATCTAAAATTATGGACTCGTTTAGTAGAGATAAACGTTGATACGAAACATGTCACGTGCACTGTTGTCATCGGATTTGAAAGTGAGTGCATAGGAAACTAAACGTCCGTTTAATTTTCGATCAATTTTAAGAGGAGATTCTAATCTGACACTCGTGTAGAGAGTTATGATGATTTTCCCAAGGTCACCTGTTTGAGATGAAAGTTTGGGAGCCTACGAAACCTAAAGTCCACGGATCTTGTATATACAGAAAATATTGTGAACGAGATCTTAAATTTTTCCATGGATTTTCTCGAGGCTTTTGGCAGAAAATGGGTTTTTTTCTTACTTAGCTATATATATATATATATATATATATATATATATGTCGACATTGAATACATGTAATTCTAATCCATTATACCTTGGATTATATGCATAATCGTAGTTCCTTATTTGGATCTACAAAGAATGCCCAGAAATGAAAAGCATCATGCTCGGAACCATGTGCGAGCCCATGCCACCGATACGATGATTGGGTCCACCCATCTGGGAATTAGGGTCCAAAAATTTTCCAGCACAGCTGCCCTGTGCACGACGCAGCCGTACGAGTGTCGCCACTCACTGTGATCACCTCAACGCTATAGGCTCGTAAAGAGATGTAACACATGCCCAACAAAGACAAACTCGAGAAAGGGTTCCAGAAATATACAAAATACAAATGAGGTGAACTACATCCCTGCTAAAGATTCACGCAGCTGATGCTAAGGAAATAGAAAATAGGATGAAAATGATTGTGTAGAAAATAGACGAAGCCTCCTCCTCGATAGACTCTCGCAAGTGAAACGAATTGAGCCTGACAACGAGATATCTAACATCGAAAATGATGCACTGCAAAGCCACCCACATGGCTGCTCTACATAAACATGGCTACGATTAAGGGCTGACGCTGCTTGTGGGGATGGTAATGACTTAAACAAGTTTGAGCACAAAAAAGTATGAAATTAAGCCGAGGACCTCTCTTGCTAGCACTCCACCAGGGTGGAAAGAGTGCTGCCTCAGTGAGCAGCTAAGTCAAATGGCAATGTCGAAACCCTCCATGGCTTCTGCCCTATGCACAGCACGGCCTATGCAGCAGAAACTACATTCGTGAAGGAGAGGACAAAAGCTGGCCCTAGTCTTTCGAAATAGTGAAAATGTCAGCTCGATGCAACTCTCTTTGAGTGCGCCTCGAGTCCCCAGGGATGAGGGTGGGATTCCCGCTCGGGGAATGCGCTTGTGCTATCCTCGTCGCAATCGTCCGCTAAGCTAAGCGCGAAGGAAGAAAAGTAAGGCATACATACCATAAAAAAATAGCCAACCAACACGAGGCTCTATCACGCCTTCCCTTCCCTTATGTTCTTTGTCGTCTCTACCTCACCTTGGCCGCACTCAGGCCCACAGCTTCACCTTACTCTGTGAGAGAACTCTCCCTTCGAAACCGCGCATCGTCTCTCAGTTTGATTACCGCTCCACTCCATACCCGGCGTTGTTGATTTGGTCAAACTTGACCCCATCCACATGCTTCATCCCCTATTCGAGACTTAAAGGGTGCTTTATCTCGACCATTTTGATGCTCCTTATTCACATAAGGAGTGATTTTATCTACACTTATGAGATTTTTGGGTCTCACCACCCTCTTATTCTTGCAACTAAGCAAAAACAAAATTTAAAATATTCCAACTAGGTGAAAGATAATTGGGAATATGGCGGTCTCCCCTCCCAAAATGTTGCTTTGTCTTGAAAGCAATTGCAGGGAGTGAGTGCTGGACTCCTCCTCACTCCCCTTGCATGACACCTCCATGTGATCAGCTCTCCTCATGAGCCAAACTGTCCCCCAAGCTCAATTCAGCACGAGTGATCCTCCCAAAGTGCTCGTGAGATGCGGCATATCACTAGTGCTCAAAGTTAACCTTGGAGAAATGGCTCATCCCATAAAGAAACAAGAGTTCTAATGTAGCAATCCGTGTATTCCCCAATTTTCTCCCTGAAAGCATGCAGAGCAAAAGTAAATGTGGGGGAATCTCATTCCCGATGGGCACATCCAATCCATGTGTCATACCTCGATCATTTGCCCACCATAATGAGTAAAGAAACATCATCATATGGGATAAAAATCAAGGACACACTAGTTGCTACATATGTAAATCTGGGAGGAGGATCATAGTCCCACGAGTTGAACCTTTGCACGGTTTGCTCATAATTTGCCTCGAAAAATATGATATTATGAGTGGGTTTCTCACCCACTTTCTTGCTTCCCAATCCTCTCCCATGCTTGGAGAAGGTGAAGATGGTGTGTGGTGCCCGATTGGACTTACGGGAATATGAATATCATCAAAATATCCTAGGTAGTGGCCATGCCCATCAACTGATTGTGGCTCCGAGTAGATCATGAAATCTAAAGAGTGCATTTTGGAGCAATGTATTGTACCTGAATGGAGAGGAATACATGCACTCGGTTAGTGGAGATAAATTGCTTTCTGCAACAGAGTCCTGCCCTTATGCTTTGGGCGAGTCGGTGAAGTGGCTCATGGGTGGGCCTCCTCATCTCCATCGGATGAGGACATGGCTATGACAGCACTCTGCCAAAGAATTGTCCTCTCCCCAATATGTACCAATGCCTTCATGCATCTCCTTTGATATGCTTGGTGCACACTCCCTCTATGAAGCCTGCCCAAAGTAAATCCCTCCATGATAGATGTGGTACCTGGATCCCATCAAATCAGGTGTGGCTGGAAGAGAAAACCCTCACTGTCACGCATGTAATGACTTCTCCTTGAAGCTTAGAGGCTCTGGTCGAAAATATCTGCGCAGAGCCATAGATGACCCCATTTTTCACTACATATCTCCTCATACGATAACGCTAGCCACCAGTGAGACCATGTGCAAAAGAGATCACTGGAGTATTCCATCATGTTGAAGGATCTCTGATGAGGATCTATACTCCCATAATAGTATTGCTAGCTAGTCTTAAAATGTAAAGCACACTGCCTTCTTGGCTTCCTCTTCTTTGACATATCATGCAAAGTCATAGACAAGGAATGCTTCTATCCTACCTCTGTTGCTCCTCCGTGTGTTTGCTCATGCTCGAAGTGAAGATTGTGAGTTTTTGAGGTTACCCTTCCATAAGAGAGTGTCACACATCCAAAAACGCTTTTGGAGTTTTTCCAAATGTATGCATGAGTGGCCACTATGCCTCTGAACTGCTGTGGAAGACTCACTCACTACGCTGGAAAGTGTCTTTTGGTCTCCCAAAGGCTTAGCGGGAGTGGTCTCCTTGCACCATGATGGTGCCGATCCTCACCTCACCTAAAACATCTTCTCTCGGTGCAAAGATGTTTTGGTGGAGAGTGGGTAATAATCTCATGTGAGGAGAATGTCTCACTCCTCCTTCGAGCTCTTCCCGAAGACTCCTGCATGCCATGCCAGAGTGTCCGAGTCCTCACCCTCCTCGAAATATCGTGGTGCTGACTTTGTTGTCGAAGAACAACTCTCATAGACTCCGAGTCACAGTGGCCTCCTAGGTGGGAGGCGTCTAAAACAAAATAATGTGTCACGGTCCAAACTCATTTCGCATAAACTAGTGTCTCTGTGGGTGCGCAGCCCACTTTCGCAAATCCAGCACCTCTGTTTTCTGTGCGAGAATGTTTGTTCTGATATGTGTGCATGCCCCTGATCACCTGAAATGCTTTCCCACTCTTTTCGTCCATCCACTCATCTTATCAAGTCTACGCAATTTGTGGTGACCCTTGCCCAAGTAATCTAACTCATACACACCCAGTATCGCGTGGTGTCCTGAGATCGTCAACCATAAAGAAGTGATCGGTCAATGTATGTGTCCCCCATGGTGATAGATAATTTCTTGCTTTTGCATTTTTGAGGTCATCTAACTATTGTTACTGAATAAATTTATTCCATAGTGTCGGAAACCAATTTTACCTAAAGTAAAATTTGCTACATAATATAAAATAACTTATTTGGTCATATTTAACCCAAAACAAAGAAATTAATTAAATAAATCCTTATTTATTTAATTATTTCCTAAGAACAAGTTATTTAAATAATATTCTTAGTTAAATTTGACTAAATCATCCATAAATAATTAAATAAACCATTATTTATTTAATTATATTCCCATCATTCCCCTAAAATGATAAATAAATCATTTATTTATTTATTATTTATAAATAAGGGAATTGACCCAAGTCAAGAATCCTTTTCCCTCCAACAAATATAATAAAATATTCCTAAAAGGTGCTTCTAGAATTCGATTAATAATATTTTATTCATGCACCGAGTTCTAGACCGCCCCAATATTTTGTTATAAATAGGGGGGTTTTCCCCATTCATTAGTCACCTTCATTGCATTAGATCACCCTGGATCTACTCTTGGTCACCATTTTTCATTTTTTCTTTGTGAACTCCCATTGAGTTCTATGTTTGCTTTTCTACATCCATAAGAGAGAGAAATGTTAGATCTGAAACACTGAGGACTTCCAAGAACCCATTTCTCCATTGAGAACGGAAAAAACCTTAAATGTTTCTCTTTGGTGCCCCATTCTTTAATATAATACAAATCATTCTTTTAAACACTTTGTTCTTGTCTTGTCTATTGGATGCATGGAGCCACTTACATGGAAAATTTTAAGGATGGAAAATTATTTTGAAGTTTAAAAAATTGGCGAATCTCACTAGTCACTAATATGAAAAATATAAAATATTTATTGATGTATTTTTAAAATTATTCAAATGTATAATGATATTATATATATTTTCTATATAATTTTGGTGATTTTAAAGGTAAAATAATTTTATATTGTAACATTTGGGTGAATCACTTCTATAAAAAAATGGAAATTGGTGAATCTTTTTTTTGGAAAAACCATGGAAAATTAGCCCACCTGCGAATATTAGCCCCTAAAATTTTCCATATAGCCATATTATATTTTATCTTCTTAATGTCTTTTTTTGCTTAGATCTGAATTTGTGCGGCATACTTAAAGATGTTTGGCAGCCATAATCGATGTTAAGGCTATTTTTTATGCATAGCTAAAGTGATCTTTTACGACGAAAGATTAATACTAACAACTGGCGACTCCACACGGGTTTTCTTTTGCGACCGTTGTCGTTTTATATATTCCTGCATATCCAGCTGTTTCAGACCCTAAGGTTTCTCTCCAGTTTTTAGTTTTTCCTATTTTTATGGTGCCTTTCACCTCTAAAACCCTCAAACATTCAAATTTTTAACTTCTGTGTGTTTCTGGCCCTATTGCGCAGGTGATAGACATCAGCGGCGGCTGAGACGACAAATTTTTCTGAAATCTGCCGCTGAGAGTGACAGAAGTGCAGGTCACACTTTTTGGCCCAAAAAATGCGTCCTGGAGCTTCAGGTCATAGAAAACAACCCAAAAAATGCGACCTGAGTGAAAAACAGGTCAAAAACTACGACCTGGACTTTTTCTAGAATTTTTCTGAAATTTTTTTGGGTTTTGTCTGAACCTCTGTCAGGGTTGTCTGACCTCTATATTCACCCGTTTAGACCTATTCTTGCTCAATTTTACTCAACTAAGTGGGAATATAGCCCCCTAGGGCTTCAGTACCCTCCACTTTTTGTGGGAGAGTTTTCTCTGTTTCAGAAGTATGAATTTCGAGAGTTTCAACCTTTTTTCTTTCTAATCTGATACCTCCTTTTCAGATCCCTACAGATCAGCTCTTCTCCCTTTCAAAACACCTCATATAGTTTTGTTTGGGTTCATTTTTAGGGCCGCCTCCTTGTCCCTTCTACCTTTAGCTGATCCCCTCCTTTCTAGCAGCAACCTTGCCTCTGCCTCTTTGTTGTTATCTGCACCTCTTTTCAGCAGATTTCTCCTTTAGATCCCCGTCCCTCCCGACCTTAGATCTATTGGCCTCTTTTTAGCGTGCTTTGATTAGATTTTTCCCTCTTATAGACTAGTTTTGAGCGACCCACCTTCTTAGGTTAGATTGATGCATTGTTAGCTATTAATTTTCTGTTCTTTCAGTCTTATTTACTCCAGATTTATTTTTTAGTTACGCAGCACACTTTTTCTTTTACTCTCAAAACGTCCAGGTTTAAACAATTAAAATTAACGCACGCCACACACTGACCCTAAGCAAAGAAGAGCCTGGTTAACACCGCCTGGCAAAGACTTTAAAATCAATTGACACTGCACCTCTCTACCCTTGTTTCGACATTGACCTCACTTGATCTTCCACCGCCCTGCCTTTATCGGTTTTTCTTCTTCCCATCATCATTGTGCCTCCAAGACGTTTATCCCGGAGACTTCTTAGCCTTCACCCTCAGTTTCCGGTTGGTTGACTTGCTCCTTCCCGTCGTCGTCGAGTTAGTCCTCCCCCGAGTCTGCCCTCTCACTCATCTTCTGATTCTTTGGTTTCTCCCCCTAATTTTGGTTCTCCCCCTATTACCTTCACCATGTCTGGTCCCGGGCCTAACGCTAGTGGAAACTCCGGCCCTACTGCTGGGACTGTTACTAGTGGAATCGCCACAGGAACTACCTCGACTGCTCCCTTGCTCCCCTTCATGGCAGGCCTCAGTCTCCCTGATTTCAATCAGTTGATCAATGATCCTATCCACCACGATGTTAGTTGGCCTGCTATGCCAACCAAGCTCCCCTCCGACATTCCCAAGTTTGAAGGCCTTGCTGGAGAAGATCCCTCCAACCATATCCGATCTTTCCACATGTGGTGTTCATCCCATTCCATTATTGATGATTCCATCCATCTTAGATTGTTCCAACGCACGCTTACAGGCGAAGCTTCTAAGTGGTATGTTGATCAGCCCACTTCCTCTCATACCACCTTTGCGACTCTTGCCAGGGCATTTTTATCTTACTTCCAACTTCCCCTTCGTTATGACACTGGTATCGAACTTTTAACTTCTTTTCGTCAATCTTCTGTGACCCGCCTATCCAACCATGTCTAGGAATGGCAGAGAAGAAAGAGCCTATGTTAATATCCTACCTTCGAAGACTGTGTCTACATGGACTGGTTCCTTAGATCTCTCTTGCCACCTATCGGGAAAGATGTCGCATCACATTTTCCTCAAACCGAAGAAGCTACCCTCCAAATGGCATTAAAATATGACCTGATCTACGCTCAGAAGGGTTATGTTTATACTTTTCTACCTGATCTCCCCAGACCCAGTAATGCCCATGCACCAGGGGCACCTCCTGCCGCCGATAGTATCGTTGGAGCTATCTCCAATCCATCCGCTCAACCTCCCATGAGATATGGTTTTCCTGGGGGAGGGGGCACCACTTCTTACACTCCTCCCCCTCCTGGTAGCGCGTATACAGGACCCGGCATGCCTCCTCTTTCTGCCCAACCCCCTGTTTACCACACTATTACCCAACCTCATTATCATCCATATCCACAGCCTAGTGCTCCAACTCCTCTAGCATCAGCACCCCCGCCTCCCTTGTCTTCTCAACCCTCGCAACAGCAGCCACCACCCCCTCAGGGGCAGGTGTATGCACAACAGAGCGCGACCAATCCTTTCCCGCATCAAAGCTTCGTGGCTACCCAACCACCTCATGGACCGGTAACCACTCAACCTCCTACATATGTTACCTATGATTACCAGATCCTCATGATGAACTCTGACCAACATATAACCATCGACCTTAACCTTCACACTCAGTCCCGTACTCCTGCTCCATCTGTCCCTGAGTTACCTTCTTTAGGTTCTACAGAGCCTCTTTCGACAACTTATGGTCCCTTGCATATCCCTCCACCCAAATTCGAGGTTCATACCAAGATTCCTAAGGGATCATTATGCCGAAATGCTGCTTCTGACCAAGCTTCCCATTCGTTTAGCATAGTAGATGAGCTGGCCCAATCTTCTATTGCCATTTCAACGCTGGAACTCCTCCAGTCTTGCCCCTCCCAAAGAAAAGCTCTACTATCTTCCCTGGGCACTATAGATCCAGCAGATGACCAATTGATTGTTTTCGATGCCCATCAGTCAGAGTCTCCTCCTCTTCCTGCTTCCATAGCTTTCCAAATCTCAGTCAAAATCCGGAACGCTAACATTTCCCGGTGCATCATTGACGAGGGGGCATCCACCTGTGTGATGTCCGCCTCAGTTTGGAAACAACTTGGATCTCCTGAGTTGGCCCCTTCCATGATCACTCTTCGAGCATGGGATGGCCACGCCTCCCAGCCCATTGGCCTTTTCCATAATTGTCCCATCACTCTTGCGGGAAAAACTGTTTGCATTGACGTTGAATTCATCAACGCCCCTCTTGATTATAACATTATTTTGGGGCGTAGTTACACCTATGCCATGTCTGCTGTCCCATTCGCAGTCCATCGCAAGATGTTCTTTCCTCGTAATGGCAAGATTGTCACCATTGACCAGTTGACTTACCATGAACCAAAATCTCAGACCTCCCCTGAGTCCACCATCTCTACTGTCACCAATAAGCCAACTGTTGATTCTTTGACCAGTGTTTCCCCTAGCATCTACAAAGACTCCTCCTTGCTTGGAACTTTTCCCGGTCCTCCTCCTCCTCCTGTCTCTGACCCCAGCTTGGTGAACGTTTGCATGATGCAATCATCTTGGGCTGACCTTACGGAGCCCACTTTGGCTAGCAAGCAACCTCAACCTCAACCATCTCCTAGCCCTTCTCCCCCGCTAGCCAACCTTTTTCCTTCTAAACCTTATTCTACACACACTCCTTCTGGGTCGATTCCACTCGATATCAACCCCCTTGGCACCATTCCTCCTGGCCATTTCCATGCTGGTCAGATACCTTTCCTTGCTCCCCCTCCCGGAGCTTATTCAGTCCCTATCTTGGCCACCCTATCCCTTCCCAACCTGACCCTGGGTATACCCGTTTGGTATCTTGACCCTCCAGCCACTACCTCGCCTGGTCAACCCAAACCTTATCTTGCTTTGACCCCAGTTCAATCGGTCCCCATGACTTCTCCTGCTACAACCGTGCCTCAGTCACCTCAACAGGAACCACCTCCCGTTGCGACCACTTCGGGTAAGAATGGTAAAGCTCACAGGGGGGCATCAAAGGAAAAAGCTGCCCCAAAAAACCCTGCCCCTCCTCAACCTCCAAAGCGTACCATCCAGTGTGCTTTGTGTGATGTTGTCGGTCACGCCACCCATACTTTTCCTGAACTACCTCTTCTAAAACCCATGGTTAATGTCGCGTTCCCTGAGTCCCCGGTCTTGGACGCCTTTTTTTCTTCCACGACTGCGGCCAAGAACCCCAAGACTATTCACACCAACCACCCCTGTGCTTTGTGTGATCACCATGGCCATTACACCCACCTTTGTTCCTGCCTTAAGGACTTCCGCACCTCTCTATCCGCGGTCCGCCAATTCGAGGCCAAGCGCAACGAGTCCAACTCTCCCCTATTTGCGCATTTTTCTTTGGCAGACCTACCACACATGACTGCTCCCATTGACATTCCCCCTCCTGATGTCAAGATGACGGAGCCTTCGTCCACCATTTTCCACCTATCATCATCCATGAGACCCTTGGGGAACATTCACTCTGAATCCTCCCCTGCTGTTTCTCTTGACCTTCCTTCAGCGATCACCTTGGGCTCAACATTGGTAGATCCTTTATCTATTTACTCTTATGTCACCTCTCGTGACGATATGCATGTGAACCCCTCTTCTCATAATGATGACTCCGGTAGCTTTGCCACATCAGGTGGTCTTTCTTCCACCAGTCACCCCATCTTTTATCACGATGACGAAATTATGGAAGGAATCATCTCCCCTGACTTTCTCTCTTCCCCCTTACATCGAAACCATGCATTCGAACCACATACACCTTGTGGCCATTACATTGCAACACAATGTTTGGGTAAGGGGGCACCCATATTTGCGAGACCAGGAGAAGCAATTCTCCACAACTCTCCTAGTGTATCTGGTCATGTCGACTCTAGTACCATTCTTCTTCCACATTTAGAAGAACCTCTAGAGTCCCATATCACTTCAAGGAATGATACCCCTTATCGTTCCTTCATCTTACATCAACAACCCAGTCTTTTAGACATCGTTGTTGACCAACCTATAGGTTTTCTAAGAGAGCATCATTTCATTATCTCCAAATCATCTTTTTGGGATAGTGACACCAAGTATTCCAACCCAGAAACTTAAAGTCCATTTTCTTCATATATGTAGTACTAAAAGAGATTGGTAATCCTCCAATTCATTTCTCAGACTGCATAACCATAACAAAAACAAATGGCGCACCATATCATTAAAATGTGTTTAGATTCCCCTTTTTCTAAATAAATTTTGGCATGACCACCACATGCTTGGGGGCACCTAGGCCCCTCAACCATAGAAATCCTAGATCTAAGCCAAAAATAGCACTGAAACCCCCTTTCTCTGACAGGTCACACTTTTCAGGTTATTTCCTAGGATAGGTCACAGTTTTCTGCCTAGTACATGCTACCCAGGTCGCAGTACAGACCCCAAAAAGTGCGACCTAGCCTGTTCATGAGCTCTAGGTACCTGTTAGTTTTTAGTACCTTAATACTTCACCAGGACCCATTTTGTCCACGAAGTGTCTATTCACCTCTCCTCCCAATCTAATTTCCTCACTTACAACACTTGTACTGGGGGCACCACTTTTCCTCCTTACTTGTCCTTGTTCATGTTGATTTTCTTCATGAGATACCCTATTGTACTCATGTTTTTATGGTCCCCCATTGGACCTTTACTGTGTGGAAGCACCATCAAGTCGCCCTTTTTTAGAGCATTTGAGTTGAGTCAGCATCACATTCATGGAATCTATCCCGAGTCCCTTTGTATCCCACCATCCTTCATCGCTCGGTCCCTCTCTCGTGTCGCACATTATGGCCTTCAGTCCCACTATCCCCTATCCCTTATGATATTGTGTCAGTCCCTGCCAAGACATTCCTGCCCTTTATGCTCTAACAAGGGAAGTCGTCCATCCACTACTCAGTATCCCCCGTTTCATCTCAGCATCATTAGTGTCGTACGATGGTCGCTCTACTATTTTCTTCCATGCCGTGCCTTAGTTTGGGTCCCCTTATTGCCTCACCTATCTTGGACCACTTTTTGTCGACATCGGCTCATTTTACTCCGGAAGCAACGGTGCGGGGGCGGTGTACCTTGGTTCGAGCTCTTTTTAGCATGATCGTGATCTATACACTTGCTAGTCGGTCCGGTGATGCAGCAGTAGCTATTGGTGATTCGGGCGTGTGTGAGATGTCTCAATCCTCATGAGGGAGTGGCCTGCAGGTAGCCCCACATGCCTGGATGACTTCTTCATTTACGCCCATGATGCAACTCCTCTCATTTGATGATATTGGCCTCAACCGTTTGCGACGCCTCTCCGATTTGCACGTATCGGTCGAGTTTGCGAGCCCTTCCCCGCATGTAGGGGCATTTTGGTGTATTTGTATCTCATGTACTACCATATTATTGTATAAGTCCTAACGATTATTCCAAGCATCGCATGTATATGGGATTCATCATGTTATTTATCTGGCTCATTTTTAGGCCATCACATGCTTCATTATCGCGTTCCCTGGTTTTCCGGGTGCTTTATTCCTTGTACTTTGTCTTGGCGGGCATAGGTATGCCTCCACCGCCGCCTTTAGCACAGGTACCACTTCATACACTAGAGACTTGTTGCACCTGTAAGTCTCATCTCCTCAAGGTCTAGTCCTTTAACACATCAGACAACATTACACTTCTCTCTCTCACTTCCCTTTTGATATCTAGTGATTGAGTTCTTACAACATACTTCATTCATACGATTTGCTCCTAACACTCGTACGTTGGGGGGCAATCTGTTGCACCATTTTTTTGGTCATCTAACCTATTATTATTAGATGAACCCAAGTATACAATGTAAGACCAATTTTACCCTAAGTAAAATTTCTTTCACCATATAAAATAACTTATTTGGTCATATTTAACCCAAAACAAAGAAATTAATTAAATAATTCCTTATTTATTTAATTATTTCCTAAGAACAAGTTATTTAAATCATTATTTAAATAATATTCTTAGTTAAATTTGACTAAATCATCCATAAATAATTAAATAAACCATTATTTATTTAATTACATTCCCATAATTTCCCTAAAATGATAAATAAATCATTTATTTATTTATTATTTATAAATAAAGGAATTGACCCAAGTCAAGAATCCTTTTCCCTCCAACAAATATAATAAAATATTCCTAAAGGGTGCTTCTAGAATTCGATTAATAATAATTTTATTCATGCACCAAGTTCTAGACCGCCCTAATATTTTGTTATAAATAGAAGGGTTTTTCCCATTCATTAATCACCTTCATTGCATTAGATCACTCTGGATCTACTCTTGGTCACCATTTTCCATTTTGCTTTATGAACTCCCATTGAGTTCCATGTTTGTTTTTCTACACAAATAAGAGAGAGGTGCCAGATCCCGAGAGCTCTTCAGGACTTCCAAGAACCCATCCCACTAAGGAGGAAACTGGAAAAAACCTTTCTTATTTTCCTCTCGGAGTGCCCCATTCTTTAATATAATACAAATAGCTATTTTCAACACTTTCTTCTCATCTTGTCTATTGGATGCATGGAGCCATATTATATTTTATCTGCTTAATGTCTTTTTGTGCTTAGATCTGAATTTGTGCAGCAGACTCAAAGATATTTTGCAGCCATAATCGATGTTAGGGCTATTTGTTATGCGTAGCTAAAGTGATCTTTTACGACAAAAGATTCATACTAACAATGCTGGAACATACTGCATGGTTCTAGCTCTTGGAACTAAAACTGAAAATCCCTTAAAGTCATCAGTAGGTATTTCCCTCCTCTGCACTAATTGGGCATCAATAAAGCTGTGGGTATCCCCACTGTCAATCAACACTAATACCCTTTGATCCTGCATGGAACCTCAAACTCTCAAGGTCAATTACTTGGGTTCTCCCCTCAATGATGAAAGGGCCCCTCCAATTCGAGAAAATTCTCCATTCCCACCTCCTAGTGGTGGTGGATCCTCTCCTGTTATTCCATCGCTATGACCTCCTTCTGGTTCCTCTTGTTCTTCTTCTTCATCACCATAAAATACCTCTATATAGTGTGCCTTCCCTGCAGCACATCTATGTCCGGGTGCCCATGATTCTTGGCATGTGAAGAAAAGATTCCTTATCCTCAAGTCTCTCTGGACATCATCACTAAGAGGTACTTTGTTTTGGCTCTCCTTTGAAGGTGGAGCCTTCACATCTTTTCCCTTTGATGGAAAAGTGGGCGTTTGCTGAAATGTAGTCTTTTCACTTAGCAAGGCATGTTGTAGATATCTATCCCTTTCAACAACAGCTTGAAGGGTAGTCAGCTTGGTTGATTTAACCAACCCATGTAGAGGCTCTTCTAGTCCATCAATAAACATATAGAACCTCCTAGCTACAGATAAATTAGGAACCATAACAAAAAGTTTTAGAAATTAAGAAATGTAAGTTTCTAGATTACCTGACTATTTGAGCTTAGCTAGCTTAATGAAAGGTGTGTCTAGGTCTCTTCGATCAAACCTCTCCACCAACGTCCTGGTGAACTCTAAATATGCAGTCACATTGGAAAGCCCTAATGTAGAAAGACCATGAAACGACCAATCATGTACCTCACCCTCAAGGTGCAGTGCTGCTATTTTTATGGCTTCCATCTTCGATATTTGGTTCAACTGGAAGTATATGTCTAGCTTCTCTACCCAATATTTGGCTACGCATTTGGATGACCCATCAAAATCGAGTCAGAAGAATCTACCGATAGTCTAGTGAGGATCATTGTTTTGTATGAATCCTCCACCTCTATTGTGATGCTGAGATCTCCTGTTGTCCTTTATCTAAAAAAAATCCTAAAAAATAAAATGATCTTTGAATCTCTGAGATTGAGACTCATATTCAAGAAATTAATCTTCAAGAGTTTATTGTTCTTGAAAACCTCCATTTCCCACTGCTAAGAATGTAGGCATAGTAGAGCGTTGGGAAACTTGTTGCTTCATTGGTTGATCATGCTAGTCATGTGAAATGTCATAGCCTTCTACATGTAGAAATAATTTAGAGGATTCCTTGTATCTATCCATCCTCATCTCCTTGATATCTCTTGCAATATCTTGCATGGTTTGAAGAAGAAGCTTGGGAAACTCCTTCTCCTCATCTCCTCCTGATATGGGATTTTTTCCCTTGTCTTCTCTAACATATATATAATAATATCTCTAGTTTCTTTTGAGATACCTATTCTCTATTTATGTGAGAGGATATCCCTCTTCTGATGACATATTGGATGAATGCACAGGTTGAGCAAATATTATGCTCTGATACCACTATAATATTTCAAATTAGGAAAAGTAGTAATATTGAACACAATAATGGAAAATACCAATGAATACCTATACATCAAACATGAGCCAAAGATATATCCATGTTATTAAGTATAACAACAAAAAATGAATACAATATCTTGGGGATCAAGTCCCTCAACTATGCAAGAGAAGCTTCCAATGCCAAAAAGCACCAGAACATGAAATGCATCTGCTACACAAAATGTCAGAGAACTAATACACTGCAATCCCAGTGAATGTAACTGCAGCTAGAAAATATAAATACATCGATATGGTAATAAAATGCTCAAGAGGTTCCAGGAATGGAGATATAGGCCCTCATACACTTTCCTTAGACAACCCATAAAGGGTTTCTGGAAATATGCAAAATACAAATGGTAAACTATAATCCTAGGGCTGAAGATTCACTGCAACTAAAAGTTTGTGAAGAAATGGCTGAAATGATGTAGAAATGAATGAAGCCTCCTCCCAATAGAATTTCAAAGTGGAGGGTTGATCCCTTCACTGAAGATCAAACACCCCAAATGATGCACAAAAACCACCCCTGCAAGTGCACTCTGAAATAGCGTAGTCTATGACTGAAACAATGTTGTAGGGGATGGTAATGACTTGGAATGGTGCCAAAATATGAAATTAAGCCCAATGACCTCCCTTGCTAGCCTCCTAATGTAAATAATGCTTCCTCCACTAAAAACAAGCTCAGAAATGGCCGTGGAAAACCCTCTACTGCTTCTACCCTATAACACAACACAACCCTGGCAGAAATTATGTTGTAGGAAAAAGCTGAAGCTTGGCCTAATGTCAGCATGTGGAAATGCAGCTCAATCACCTCTCCTGAGTAGGCACCCAAAGTGCCCCTAGGATGAGGGTGGTATTCCTGCTCGGGAACACCCTTGTGATAAACATCATAATAGTCTCTGCTAAATAGCTAAAGAGAGAAAGAAGTCATACATACGATAAACAAAATAATAATCAATATGAGCTCTATGGCTGCCTTCCCTTTCCTTATATGCTTTGTGAGCCTCCTCACCTTGGCCCCCACTCATTAAAGCCACTACTTCTATGCAAATACTCTCCCTCCAAAATTATGTTGTCTCTCATTGATTATCCACTCCCTCCATAACAACATTGTTGATTTGGTTAAACTTGACCCCATCCACATGCTTCATCCCCTATTCACACCTAAGGGTGCTTTATCCAGCCATTTTTATGGTCCTTATTCACATTATCAGTGATTTTATTCCTACTAAGGATATTTATGGGTCCCCATACCCTCTTATTCTTCTAACAAAGAAGAAAAAACAAAATTTGATATTCCGACTAGCTGAAAGCCTATTGGGAATATTACATGTTGGCCTTGTTGGATCCAAGCATCATCCCAACAATGTGTAAAATAAGAAGTAGAGACATATGGATGAAAATGTACAATGTCAAACCATAATCTCCTAATAACAACCACCACCGCAAAGCCTTCTGCTGCCATGCCAAATCATCATTAAACCAAGTAAGAGAGACATACTCTCTCAATAGAAGCCACCACAACAATGCCTCTTACTGCCATGCAAAATCAGCATAAATCCAGGTATGAGAGCCATACTCTCTCAAAATAAGCCATCGTAATAATGCCTCTTGATGCCATATCACATCATCATCATACCTAGTACAATGACCATAATATTCCAATAGAAGCCAACGCAGTAAGGCCTCCTTTTTCCAACCTCTATCATCATCATGCAATGTATGGGGAAAAATCAGCCCATACTCTCCCAAGAGTAACCAAAGAAACAAAAATTCATTTTTCCATCTTACATTATCATGATGCAAGTCATGGAGCAACAACATATTAATTGACATGTGGAATGCCACATCAGAACAATACAGACAAACTCCCTACCGCCACATCATGTGAGAGTTATGCCATGTCCCAAAAAAAAGTACATATATGGACATAAGAAATGTCCCAAACAAAAGTACATACATGGACATAAGATATATCATGTGATGGAAAAAATCTCTCAACAATAACCAATGCATCCATGCCTCCTTTTGTTGCATATCATCAGTGATGTACATGGCATGGACCATACAGATGTGAGATATTGGGTAGTAACCATACCCACCCGAAAGCAACCAGTGCAGCCATGCTTCTTGTTTTCCTGTATCATAGACCTGTAAGTAGTTTGTTAGCCCCTTTCTCATCCTCTTCATCCATTCATCTCACTGTGGATGATGAATCATGTCATATTCATAATTCATATCCACCCAAGGTAGAATACCATCCTCCTCCAACTGATAATCTTTGCACTCCATGAGATGTTGAAGTGCACCTCTTTTGAGGTCTCTCCATGAAATCCTCTCATAAATGGCCCAATATAGCCCACAAGGTTCCATACACGATGTAGGTAGAAATTCCTCTTTGAGTTGTGAAAGGATCATCAAGAAAACTCCATCTTGATAATGGAAAATTCTCTCCATCATAAGATGTCCACCATCTATCATTTTTCCCTCCAGTGCTTCATGAGTGAAGTTGTCTTTGAAATGATGCAAGAATAATGGGGCCCTCATCTCATCACTGTTTCTCAATGACATCCCTATAGATCTACATGGGGATACATCTACTATCTCCTGGCCATACACAATGTTGAACTCATAGTCCGACAATGTAGTGAATAGAACTGTGCTCCTCCCATCCTCTAAAAATCCACACTTCAACACAATGTTTTGGGTGTATCTCAACCATGATAAACTAAGATAGCTATATATCTTCTCCTTGATCAAGTTAAGGGTCCTCTGTGCAGTGATAATTGGATGCTCCAAATTAGAAAGGTGCTCTATTCCTTGGTTATGCAATTACCCTGATGGCATGGTCTCACAAATCTCTATATGAGGTACTGAAATTGGTTTGGATGAAATTGTTTTCAAACTATGGATAAGATGAATCTATGGAACATCTTTCACATCTACAAGAGTTCCTCCAACCGATGAAATAGCCTCTCCAACTACTGGTAATGGTTATGGTTGCTCCTCTTCTAATGTAACACCTTTGGTGTCTACCTCCTCTTCCTCATATATATCATGGATCATGCATGGGACTCCCAATGTCAAGATATCAAGACCATCTTGCAAAGATGGAAGTGCTCCTCCTCCTGATAAAAGTACTTCAGCAGCTGGTGGTGGTGGTAGGGGCTCCTTCACCAAAGTGATAATGCTAACATATTCCTTTGGTTCCTCATGTACTATCTCATCAATGATGGAAAGTGTCACAATGGAAAGTGTTTATGATTTCATTCTATCAAAATTCTTCTTCGGTCTCTGAATGAAATCTGCATAAGTAGACACTTTGGCATGTGACTAATGAATGAACCACCAACCCTTTGCTTCACCTTTAAGGTGCATCGCTGCAATCTCAACAACCTCTCTTTCTGCTATTGGGTATAACTGAATGAATTTTTCTAAATATTCCCTCAAAGACTTCAATGTGCTTGTGGATGATCCATCAAATGTATGCAAGAAGAATCTATGCCTCTTACTTCTATTACTGCTGTGAGATCTCCTTTCTTCATTTAGTTGTAAAAACTATTAGAGAGTTATATTTTCCTTGAGTGCTCTAGGCTATGATTTGTACTCGGATAGATATTTACTTAGTGTTTGATTCCATAAGTCTCCTTCATATTCATATCATTGAACTTCCTTCTCAAAGAAAGGGGATCTAGTAGAATGTTGTGAAGCTCTATGCATTGCTGGTCTTTTCTGTTGCTGATAGGAAGTGCTTGGACCTTCCTCTTTCTAAAATCTTCTTGGATTCTCCTTTTTTGTTTCTCTCTACATTTTATTGACCTCCTTGGATAGATATTTCATAGATATTAAGAGAAGTGAGGAGAAACTTAAACCCTCCATCATTTTAGATCTCTACTATGTGCTTCTTCTTTTGATGTTAAAGATAAAGTGTCCATAAGCTGAGCCAAAGATCATGATCTGATACCACTATAATATCCCAAAAGGGAGAATGCAAAAATAAAAATAAAAAATAGCTGGAAACTATAGAAATGTACAACTAATCTAAATACACCATAAAAATGTACAAAATAACTGAGCCATTTTATTATATAGGAGGTGGAATACAAGTACATCAATGCTCAAAATATGAGACACTCAAGCGAAAGAAGTGGCCTAGAATGACCCTAAAGTCCTCCCACAAGAGGGAATATAGAACTGTTGGACTGTTGGAAGAAATATTGCATTGTCCTTGCTACAAATGTCGAGACTGAAACTGCCAGAAAAATATAAATGTGTAGATCTAGTAGTTCTGGAGCTCAGATGATGCCAATATTTCATATCTGTGCTCTATGATGAATACCCAAGATAATCTAGAAAAGATTTCCAAATCTGAAAATCTTGGAAAATCATCCTCTTAGGCCATGAAACTATATGACTGCTAGATATGCAGATCTGAAGCATGAACTGAAGATACGATTTCTGCAATGATGTACAATCAACTATATGCTTAAAGAGTTGATCCCTTCACTAGATCCTCAAGCTATAAGCTCAAGATATAGCTCCTCCTTCCTCCTCCACTGATTACAACTACTAAATACACAACACTTGAGTAAAATTGCACTGTTAAGGATGGAGACTCTATATCATGATGTCAGATGCTACAATGAAACTCCTCAATGGTGGAAATAATGTGCCCAAAGTGAGGAGATGGTCCCTCACAAGATTTCCATCTGAAATAATGGAAACTTCCTTCCTCCAATAGATCTACAAGAATGGACAGTGCAATCCCTTGGGGAATTGTTGATGCATGGAGGAGTGTAATATTCGTATGAATGTTGGATATGAATATATAGATCTCGGAAGGTGTAAATTGAGGAACAAGTGAATCCTCCACTAGTTTCCTAGATGAAATTCTAGAAACAACCTCCTCCTCTCAAACCCTCAAGTAGGAATGTGTAATTCTTGAGACTGAATGTGTTGTAGAGAGGGGATGAATGTGGCACCAATTCTTGATGATATATGGCAGATAAAAATAACCTTGCCAAAGTAGTAACTCAAATTCCCCCGTCGGTAAGGGTGGTATTTCTGCTCGGAAGCACTCGTGTGCTAAACAACATTATAGACTTAGCTGAACAACTGAAGTGTGCATAGAAATTGCAGATGACCAATCCGGATCTAAAAAAATAAAAAATAATAATCTAAATCTTGCCTTCTATTGTTGCCTTCATATTCCTTATATGATTTGTAAGCCTTCCATAGCCCTGGCCCACCTCATAACAATGTTGCACATGTGGCCACTAGCATCCATGAAGACAACATTGTCTCTCCATTTTCTCCACCATATTTGCATTTAATTCCCATTCCCTCCATTATGTGTGCATTAGATGTACCACTTCCTCAACTATTTCATCATTATTGCTCTATAAAATTACTTTTAATGCACCATGATCTCATTTGACTTCCTTCATGATCTCCACTCTTCCTTCATTAAGAGGTGTGCTCCACTAATCCTTAATGCAAATATACATCTAAATTATCCACATACACACATAAAAAGTGGATTGTATTCATCTATGGGGTTTATGGGTCCCTCCACCCTCTTATTTGCTTAATTAATTAAGGAAATTAAGAACTATAATATTCCAATTAACTGATGGAAAATTGGGAATATTACATATCATGCCTTCAAGGGAGTAGTGCCTCCAAAGTGGTTTTTGGATGTAGATGAGCCATAGGTGGGAAATTGTTGAAGGATCTGAGCAAAGTTATCCATAATCGCGTTCCTTTGTTTCTAGAGGGTCCCGTTGAGTAATATTTTGATAGGATCTCTTGATCCCTTGTGTTTATTTACTTCCACCATGGGAGGTCGTCAGGGTTTGCGAGGATAATATTGCAAGGGCTCAACCAGATTGAGCCCTAACTCCTTATACCTTGACCTAGTTGGGGACATGCAAAGAAAAACAGAGAAAGAGCAAACTACTTTGACACTAGTGATCCAGATTTATCCAAGAATGCAATAATACACACAAATAAACATAAACATAGATATGAAATGAAAATAATATTTCATTTCATTAATATCAAATAAATGAAATATTCTTACAAACATAATGGCTATAAACTAGCTATGGCACTCGTAGCATATCTCTGCGAAGAGATGTGGTGGCTATAGGCCTTTGAACTGTGTTAAAATGAGGCTCAAGGGCCTGCTTATTATTGAGAAATAATGTAAAACCCTAAACATTCAAAAACCCAACCCTAGTAGATGAAGTGCCAAAACTATGAGCCTCGTTTGGGTAAATTGGTGTTTCAACTTTCGGGGGATGTAACTTTTGCATATGATATATGTTTGATGCACACCATATCTCGTTAGAAAGATCTATTTGAGTACTATGACCTTTGATGTGAGAAAAATCGGTCGATGGACAAATATTGCTCTAGTTTTTCCCAAAAAATTCCATTTAGGGCCTCAAAACGACTTTGGAAGTTCAAGACCCAAAAAACTACTAAAAATAGAAAGCTGTACTGAAACTGAAAAAATAACATAACCGATGGTGGGGATTCAAATGGAATTGGTGGGTGGCCACTAATATCCACCTGGATCATTAGGTCCTCAAAACAACTTTGGAAGATCATGACCTGAAAAAATTCTCATAATAGTAAGTTGTGTTGAAACTGAAAAACTGAAAGAAATGATGGTGCGGCTCCAATGGAATAGGTGGGTGGCCACCAATATCCACCTGGATCATGAGCCCCTATTAATTAGAAAATTCCAAAGAATTTATTGAAAAATTCATCTAAGGTGTCCTTCTAACATCATGCATGACATGTACAATTTTCTAATTATACAATTCATAGTTCTCTTCCCCTTAACTCCAATCTCAACTAGGCCTTCCCTTTATCGCTAATCTCACAAGCTCATCTCTTAGTGAAAACTAGTTAAAATTATTATAACTAAAATAATTGAGTTGACTAATTACAACTCAAAACAAATCATTAATGGCCTAGAGAAGGGTTATTTTTACACACCAAATTTTTAGTTCTCCCAAATGTTCGGTCTCCTCTTGGGTGTGTTGACTAGAGTGGATCAAGCAGTCAAGAAAAGGAGGTTGTTGGATCTGAGTGTTACTTTCTTCCTTTTCCTCCTCAACCTATGCATGTGGAGATGGAGGATGATTTTATAGGTTTACTCTTCCTCACCTGAGATTGATCTCATATATATCCATAACATAAGCTAGATGGGATGTCTCTACATTGTAAACCTGATGCGCCTACTTGTTGTTCATTTTCAGATTGGGTTGTGTAGGCATCTCAAGAAACTTTGGTGCAGCATAATGAGTGAGCTAAGGTTGAGGTTGGAGTTGAGGTAGTAGAGGAGTTGGTTGATTATGTTGAGGCCTCCACCCTTGTGATGGGTTGCTCCATGGAGGTGGTGGAGGAACATACTTCTGAAATGGTTGGTTCACATGATGAGGGTGACATGGATGGTTATATGGCCAAGTAGGACGTGTAGGCCATGATGGAGGAGTGGAGGTGTACTAGGAATGAATTGGTGCATTTTGATTATTATGGTAATAGGAGTGAGGTACAACTTGCACATCCTACTGATATGACCTATGCCCTTGAGACCTTATTTGATTTATGAAACACAGTTGCTCTGGTCATACTTCTCGTCATAGATATACATATTTGATCCCACGTAAGGAGGTACACTTATGTGTGGCATGATTCTCTTCACAGACTAAGCAAACCTATATAACATTCAATGGACATTCATTCCCAAGGTGTTTTCTAGTACATCTATGGCAGAATATATCCAAGGCTCTTTCTGCCTCCTCTTGCTTCCTCTTGATTTGAATTATGTCCATTTTCATAGAAAAGGTGTGCATCATCTTGAAGTCCTCCAACATATTTCCAATCTCATGCTTGATGGAGGTGGAAGAGGAAGGGGTGTTGGTCATACTTTGGCTAGCTCTACCTTTCTTCATGGATTCCTTAGAATGGTTGTTGAAGAGATTTTGGGTGTCCTCATAAGGATGTTGGTAGATATATTCTCCTGATAGTATATTAAGGGTTTCTATCACCTCCTCCCCGATCCCTTGGAGAGGTACCAATTTAAGCGATCTAGGATCAAGGTTGTAGTTGGATATTTTATAATTTAACTAGAATATTTATTTATAATCTTGTAGGGTTTCTTGAGGTCCTAGAGTCATCCTAAATATTTCCTCTTTAATCCCCTTGGACCTACAGTAGTCTCTATACTTGTTGTTAAAGGCAATTTGTATCTATGCCCAGGAAATGATGTTGTTCCCATGGAGACCCATGAACCAACACAAGGCTGCATCATTGAGGGTGGATGGGAATAAATTCAACTTTTGATCATTTGAGGCATAGTCATAGGTTCGACAGAAAACATCAAATTCAAACATGAAGGTGTGAGGATCCTAAGAGGTAAGTCCATGGAAATGTGGAGGGACTGAGGGACTGATGTTATTTATCCTTGTTTCCCCATCTGTTTATCTAATTGGAAAGACTCTTTGGGTCCCAGTCCCAACCATGGCTTGGATTGGCGAAGTAGGTTCCTGAGGTGAAGCAAGTTCCTCTTCTTCTCCAATAGGTTCTTCAAAGTGTTCAAAGGACTCACCTGGGGTGTGCTCAACCTCATAGTCACTGAAGAAGTGTGAAGCATGACTCTGTGGGTATGTGGGAGTTTTCGGTAAAAAAATTCCTTGGTTATACCTACTCCTACAAGGCATGAAAGTCAAACTATTTTTTTATTTTTAAATATTTATGGAAATTAATGTAAAATAAAAGTAGAAAAGAATAATAAAACCAAATTAAAGCATCTTCTTAGACACCTCTCTAACAACGATGCCAAAAAGTGATGAGCCCTATTATTGCACCAAGATTGCTACAACTCCGAGAGGCTACTCTACATTACTTTATCAACCCAGGGTTCATACAAACTTGGAGGTGGAAGTGCTATATACATAGCAGATGCATTCTACTCATGCCATCCTCTTATATGTCTTACGAAAATGTGTTATTGCCAGGGTTTATGAGTGAAGTCTGTCACACTTCTAAATTAGACCTAGAACTATAGATGAATCAAAACCATTACTCTATCAACAATCAAAGGATTATTCTGAAGCAAGAATATACATATAGCTATTTTGTAAGGAAGGAAATCTACAATTTAGGCTATTGAAAGAAATAGAAGTAAACTAGGCAACATTCATGAAGAAAATTGCTGAATTGAAATTATAGAAAGGAAGATTAATTCAATCACTCATTTTTGGGTGAAATGGATAAGTAAAATCTAACTATTTTATTCTTAAATTCTATTCTTTAACAATGCATCTAGTCATGGGCTAACTATGCTTGTAAATTCTCTGCCTTGTAGGAAAAGAAGGAGGTGATAAGGTGGCTTAAGAAGTTCCTAGACTCATTGATTTAGATTTGAAGGTGTCTTGGAGGTTAAGGTAGGGTTAAGTGAGGTGGAATATGGTTTTTGGGCTAACGAAGTGGCTAACTAGTGCTACCCCAAGATCTGTTATAGGTTTCCTGTAGTTCTACAAGATGTCTTGTAAATTCTATAAGAAAGAGGCCAGGGGTGTTTTGAGGAAAAATGTGATGACAAAAGGGGTAGGGAAGGTTAAATGAAGGTGTATTTAGGTATATTTAAGGTTTCCAAGCCCTTGGACAAGATCATAACTTCTCTCAAATCTCATCTTGTACTTCTAGGGTTGATCTCAGTGTGGTGGTGAAAATCTCAAAAACATGGCTGAGCAGGACTTTGTTGAAAGGAGATTAGTGAAAGTTGAGAAATGGAGTCAGGGGTCTTGGTGCAGTGATCCTTTGTTGCTCTACTCAAACCTACAAGCACATTACCTATTCATGTAATAAACATTGATAAATTTATGATGGAGAAGACAGAAAAAATGAGTTGAATTTGATAAGAAATCCTACTTATGTATTCAAACAGAAATCTAACCCAGCATTCTGAACATGTTCATGATAATTGCAACAATATATTTATTCTTTCCAAGAAGACATAAACTGAAGAGCAATTTTGGGCATGTTATGAATATCTGCCCACCTCGGGCTCCAATCAAAGAGGTGAGTGAGGGAGGCATTGAGACACAAATTTTGGAGTTTATATGCTACTGTAACATGATATACAAGAGTGTAAGTACAAAAAATGTGAAATGGAAGCAAACCAAAAACAATATAATGAAATGTAAGCAAGCTAGATAAAACTCATAAAGTAAACTAGCACAAATGGCACAAAAATAAATATAAATATGCAAGAGAGAGAGACTGAGGCCAATAGATTGGGCCCTAACACACAAACTTAGCTCTATGAAACTAAATTAGTGAAGGAAAAACTGAATATTTATTTTATTTTAGAAATATTCTCATTACATAACAATGAAAGTCTCAAAAGTGTATCGCAAGAGCTAAGAGTCTATTATCTTCCTCGAAAATTTGAATCCTAATGAGCTCTTTCTCTACCATATTTAACCTAAAGGGTAGCTATCGACATCTCCTAAAAACTAGATTATATGTCCCCTTTGACTTCAAGAGAAGTGGAGCTTTGGTGCACTTGATCTTCCACTTGCTTGGGTGCCTTTGATTTTGAGTTGTTGGAGGGAATCTTGAGGATCCCTTGGATACCTTTAGGAATTAAGGAGATGGAAAACACTTTTATAATCTCTCCTCGATTTCTTCCCTAAGCTTTGATTGCACAATATTCAACAAAAATCGAATATCATCGTGATTATCTTGCATTTAACCGATATTAGGCATTCAAAGTATCACAAGCCTTAATCACCATCAACACTATGAAACATATGACCATAATCTAATTAAATGTGAGAAAGAGAGACTAATAAGGCTAAAAAGGTGACAATTAACCCCTCTAATTATACCTAATGATGGATCTCATTAGTTACCATGACCTATTGGCAATACATCATTAATCATCATATATATCTTAATGATAACTGCATTTAACTATTTAGTATACGTTCAAGTTTTCTAGAGTTGGCAGTAAGATATATGATTATAAGTGAGGTTATATAGTGATGAAGTTTGATGAATCAAAATCATGCTAATAATAATTACATAAACATCCTTTCTCGATTATAGATTGTTATCAAAGTCACTTCATGAAAGAGGGATCCTATATGATTGATGCCATTTTGTATTGTTGGATCCTATTTTGATACTGAAAACTAATGGAAGTTGACATAATTGAAAAACTAGTAATTTCATGGTAATTTCATCTGGGAACATTGTCAAGGTTACTTAGCGTTAATGAATAATGTCCCTTTTAATGAGTTGCTCAATGAGGTGAATTATGTTGATTAAAGAAAATCCATGATCCAATCTCAACCAATTAAACTATAGTCATACCACATTGACCAATTGTTGTATATTTATGTACTAAAGGATTATATATATATATATATATATATATATATATATATATATAAACAAATGGACTTATTCTCTATGTACAAAGAAATAATATCTTTGGTTTTCAATAATGATTACTAGTAAATCTTTGTTCACGTGAAACTTGGAATAGCCATGATGATCAATTCAATGTAACCATAGACATTGTTATTTCTATATTGTGGATATAAATATATAATTATTGAATGTTATTTATTTTTATCGATTAGGTTGATTGATAAATATGTTAACCATATGATATGTACATGCTTTATTGTCTATTCAAACAATTTTTTTTACAAGCATATATATGGACCAAGTACCTCACGACATCATGTTCTAGCCCGCATGACATCATGCAAATCCAAGTATAAGTATCCATGTACTTCATCTTCATCCATAGTTGGAGTACTAGTAGGTATGATTAGCAGTATTAATCATACCCCTCTATGTATGTGTGGTCTCCTTCTCCTACAACCCCACTATCCATATATGGGTTATCAAGTTAGGACTCATCAAATCATACAAAGACTATGATAACATCCATCAATGTAATCCATATATGTAAGAATAACCACTAGCTTCCCCAATGCTAAGTAACGAAAACATGAATATATAAATCATAAAGTGGCTGAAATCATATGGTATGGGTTATGTCCATAGTCCTCTTTCCCTATCACAATGAGTAAACAATCAATACAAATTGATAAACATGATATAACTACCATGTAGCAAGCATCATAATGATCACATATAAATATCATAACCAACATCATTGTCATCATAATGAAGGTAAAATATCATAATATCATGAATGTAGGTCTCCTCAAAATACTTTAGAAGTTTGGATCATTGTATTGATGTCCTCAAAAGAATAGTATACAAGTAAAATATTGTCTATATGTCATATTGAACTATAATAGGGCACTATATTTGTTGACTCTAGTTCACTATGATTAATTAAAGTAGACTATGGTCAATTATAAATACCTTAGATGATTTTGGTTGTCAATTGTGAACTATGGTTAAGCATGGTTGACTGAAGTTAACATTCAATTAACAATAATCAACCAAGCAATACGTTAATCAAGATCATGATTAAAGAGTTGCAAACAAGTAAATATATTCCTTAATAAATGTCCTAAAAACCAATATTAATCAAAAAAAATATCAACCACTTTTAAATTTATTACAATTAAGTAAAAAAAATTATACTTATAAAAAAAATGTCATTCAATGTAATAAATGTATTCAACCTATAAAATTCTAATTAAAAAATATAAATAATGTTATACATAAACCAATAAAAATATAATACAATGTATATTCAATTTTACCCATTATTAAATGTGCTTATTGAATGGGCATAAGATGATAAAATATCCTTCTAAACTTAAAAAAATTATTGAGTATTTTAATTTATAATATACATTTTTAAATATTAAGAAAATATATTACACTTTTAAATGAATTAAACATGAGATACTTTCATTTTTAACAATTTATGATTTAAAATCTTTTAAATAAAATAACAAAATTATTTAGACCACATCCACTTCCACTTCTAATGTGATTAAAGTAGTTTAAATGTATAACCACTTATGTTATATGCAGAAGTTACTTTAACCACTTTTGATAGCCAAAAAAAGCGAGAAGTCCAATCATATTAACATATCAATAATACTAATCACAAGTAACTAATTAAATTAACGTATGTTCTACGCAATGCGTTGACACTTACCCATCAAACATGAACGTTTGTGCATGTCGGCTTGTTTATGACAATATTTATAGTGGTTGGTTATAGCGTTGTTTACTATCATCAATGCGAGTGAAACTAGCATTGTGACTTACCTTGTTTGGTGGCGAGTTTCTGCGTTGAATTACATTGTTTTGTCTTCGAGCTTCTATCTTCTTAGAGCAAAATGTCTTACACCAGGGGACAAACCGGCGATCTTCACTACAGCGAAGTACTGAAAGACTCGTGTTTATTTAATAAATCTCTATTCCTTTCGGAATTGCTTGATACTACATTTAAAGCTCCTTCAATATTAGATTTTCGTCATTGACCAGAAAGTTACATGAATGATGTATTTTTCTTCATTAACCAACAATGATGTGCTGACGGTCTATGACACTCTATGTTATCCTTAGGTTGCTCGTTTGGCTTCGCAACATGGGAATGATCTCTTGGCGATGTACACGTTACTTAGTAGTTTGCATATGGATGATGACATGTCCCAAAATTCTGGTCTCATGGAACTGTATCTAAAGGTGCTGATGAATTTATATTTATGTTTACAATACATAGGAGAAAAGGCATAATGCTATCCATTTAATTCAAATCTCTATTGTATGCCAGAGCTTTAACGTTAACTTTGAAATCATGTTTGAAAATCATATGATACGATTACTTTGAAGAGAACGATTTTATGTTCTTATGAGATTGATGAAGTCATTTTTGTTGCAGAATGGTCGTGATTATGAGCTCCTTAGAAGCACCCCAAATATGGAATTTAGGAAGAAGTTCTGCATCCAATTTGTTCGAATGGTTTACAGATTGTTAAATTTCCGAAGGTAATAGACGTCAGCTTTGATAATTATTGTGTGCCTTGTGATAAATCAGCTTGGAGGGTTTACATGAAATTCTGTTTTCGATGTCCAGTAGGATCGAAGAGTTTCTGACATCAAAGAGCACAACAGAAATGGACGTATTGCGAATCATTTCGATTGTAATATTTTGTGTTCATTTTCATAAGAGGATGCCAGGACAACCTGGATTCCCTTTCGCGCAATTGCAGAGATATGCCGTTTTAGTTACTTTTGAATTTGGGGCGCGCCTCTTGAAAATATGTGCCTCTGTCAAAGACGTCTTTTCAACTCCTTTGTTGCCTGGTTTACTCGCATTTGTAGAGTGGTACGTGTACAGCCCTGACATGTCTGCAGAGAAATCTAGGACTTATGCCTCTGTCGTTAAAAATCAAGATGTCGAAGCCAGGATAAGCGGGGCCAGACACATCTTCTGGAGCGGTTGCCAAAATTTTCGAAAGAGCACCCTGTCACGAAATAACGATGAATTAGTGGATCGTGTTGCCCTCTGGGAAGATAGAGTGCTTCAAGTGGATCGTGTTTACCGTGAGCAGAAATTGTCTGGACCAATTTCGTGTCGAGCCGACGAAAACAAGAATCGTATTGCAAGAATAACTGATGCAGTTCAAAAGGTTTTGCAGAATTGTGAAACGTCTCAATTACGTCACTGTAGTTTGTATATTAAAGCCAAATATATGTAATTAAAAAGAAACAATATAATAGTATTTTTATTGGCGAGGTGCATTCTACAGCCCAGTATGACCTCGATGTGTAAGTATGTCGGAAGCCAAAAAAAAATGTCGGCTTGAACAATAGCTTACATAAACATATAAATGAACAATTAAAATTTTATTAAAAATAAATTTAAACGATATAAACTTAAAATATGAAGAGTTTACTAACACTCAAAAAAGAGATATGGTAAATAAATAAAATATGGTAAATACGTAAAAATATAAATAAACCATAGGTATGGTAAATAAATAAAACCTCTTTTATATTACTCACGAGGTATGGTAAATTAAAAAAAAATAAAAAAAAATAGAGGTATGGTAAATAAATAAAAATATAAACAAACTAGAGGTATGGTAAATAAATAAAACCGATTTTTATATTTACTCAATAAACCACTTTATATTTATAAAAACTCAAAAACAGGTTTTATTTAGATGAAGCCTATGGGAAAAATTATTATTAATACCATGGGCCAAATACCATGGGACAAATTATTAATAATACCATGGGAAAATACCATGGGCCAAATAATATATTTATAAAATAGGTATGGTAAATAAGTAAATATAAAAGAGGTATAAAGAGGTAAGGTAAATAAGTAAAAAAATATCAAATACGATTAGAAATCAAGATGTAATTATATATGAAGTATAAGGGTCAAATACCATGGACCAAATTATTATTAATACCATGCAAAAAAAACATTATTAACCCTAACATTAATATTAAAATATTAATATTATTAAATTTAATATGTTTAGATTAATACAATATTAAATTTATTATATTGTAATATATATTATTATATCATGATATATGATAGAGGTGGAGAAATAGGGGGAGTGACAAGGGAGATAGGGAGATAACTTGAAGGAGAAGGGAGAAGAGGAATGAAGAGAGAGAGAGAGAGAGAAGAGTGAGAGAGTTAGAGAAGGGTAAGAGAGGGAGAGGGAGACATAAAGATGGAGGTGGGAGAGAGATAAGGAGAGAGGGAGGGAGAAGGAGAGAGGATTGGAGGGTAAAGAGTGAGAGAGAGAGAAAGAAGGGGGAAGGGAGAGGGAGGTAGGAGAGAAAGGGAGAGAGAGAAAGGATGAGAGGAGTAGGAGAGAAGGAGGGATAGAGAGATGGAGCTAGAGGCGGAGCGAGGAAAGGAAGAAGAAATACATAGAGAGGGAGTGACAAGGGAGAGATGGAGAGAGAGTGTGTATGATTATGGGTGGGATAAAGATACATAGGAGTGATGGAGACAAGGGGGGAGAGAAGGAGAAAGGAGGAGTGATGGAGACAAGGGGGGAGAGAAGGATAAAGGGATAGAAATAGTAAGATAGTTGGAGAGTGAGATAGAGTGATGGGGGAAGAGAGAGGATTGGAGGACAGAGAGAGAGAGAAAGAAAGAGAGCTGGTGGGTCAAATAGAAGGAGGTGAGAGAGGAATGATGAGAGAGAGGAAGAGAGTGATGGGGGAAGAGAGGACTGTAGAAGAGAGAGAGAGAGAGATGGGGGAAGATAAAGGGAGGTAGAAGATAAAGGGAGAGAGAGGAAGGAAAAGGGAGGGGACTTGAAAGAGAGGAGGAGAGAGGGAGGGATAGAAATATGGATTTGGAGGGGGAGAGAGGGAGGGATTGAGAGATGGAGAGAGAGAGAGATGGGGGAAGAGAAAGGGAGGTAGGAGAGAAAGGGAGAGAGAGGAAGGAAAGGAGAGGGGACTTGAAAGGAGATAGGAAGGGATAGAAATATGGATTTATAGGGGAGAGAGGGAGGGATTGAGAGATGGAGCTGGATGAGGAGAGAGGGAGGGAAGAATAAATACATAGTGAGTAGTCGAGAGAGAGGGGGGAGTAACAAAGGGAGAGATGAAGAGGGAGTGTATATGTTTGGGTGAGATAAAGAGACAAATAAGGAGATATGGAGAGAAGGGGGGATAGAAGGAGAGAGAGGCATATGGTAACAAAGTTGGAAATTGAAGATAGAGAGAGAGGGGGGAGAGAAAGGAAGAGAGAGAGTGAAGAGAGGTAGGGAAAGAGATATGAAGATGGAGAGGGAGAGAGGGGGAAGTAAGAATAAAGACATAGAGGGTGAAAGGTGGAGAGAGAGAGAGAGAGGGAGTGATAAAGAAGATGGAGAGAGAGGGAGAAAGGAAGTGAGAGAGAGAGAGAGAGGGAGGAGGAGGAGGAGGGAGTGATAGATAGATAGATAGATTGGAGAAAGAGAGTTTATGTTTTGGAGTTGATATAGAGAGATATAGTGAGATATAGATATAGATGTAAGGTGAAGAGAAAAAAAGATAGATGGAGAGAAGGAGGGAGGGACAAGGAAATTGATAGATATGGAGTGAGAGAGAGTGTGTATGGTGGGGTGAGATAAAGAGAAAAAGAAGGAGAGATGGATGGATATATAGATATATATGGGGGAGAGAGGGAAGAAGGTTTCCTGTAGTAGATGCATTGATTTCAGTGTAGATGGTGATTTCTAATCCTATTTGATTTCTTGCACTAGATGAATTGATTTTGGTGTAGATGTTGATTTCTAATGATACTTGATTACTTACACTAGATGGATTGATTTTAATGTAGATGATTTCTAATCCTATTTGATTGCTTGCACTAAATGCATTAATTTCAGTGTAGATGATGATTTCTAATCCTATTTGATTGATTTCACTCGATGCATTAATTTTAATGTAGATTTTGATTTTTGGTTATATTTGATTTCTTTCACTACATGAATTGATTTCAATATAGATTATTTTTAATCTTATTTGATTGCTTGCATTGAATGGATTGATTTCAATGTAGATGGTGATTTCTAATCCTATTTGATTGCTTTCACTAAATGCCTTGATTTCAGTGTAGATGGTGATTTCTAATCTTATTTGATTGCTTGCACTAGATGCATTAATTTCAATGTAGATGTTGATTTATAATTATATTTGATTTCTTGCACTAAATGCATTGATTTAAATGTAGATGATTTAACTAAATGCATTGATTTAAATGTATATGATTTATAATCCTATTTGATTCCTTGCACTAAATGCATTTATTTTAGTGTAGATGGTGATTTCTAATCCTATTTGATTGCATGCACTAGATGCATTGATTTCAGTGTAAATGTTGGCTTTAAATCATATTTTCCTACTTGCACTAGACTCATTTATTTGAGTGTAGATGTTGATTTCTAATCATATTTCATTACTTGCATTAGATGCATTGATTTTAGTGTAGATGTTGTTTTCTATTATTATTTGATTTCTTGCATTAGTTGCATTGATTTGAGTGTATATGTTGATTTCTAATTTGATGTAATTGGATGTATGATGGTACATTAATTTTAAATTCATTGGATTAATAGTGTGTGTGCAATGATTTCAGTGTAAGCACAAAAAATTATGGACAATGTACATTGATTTTTGTGTTATAGTAATTCAACCTATTAATATTGTAGAGCAAGAGAGACAAGGTATGATGTTTACTACAACAACTCGAGCTAAATATTTAAATGGTTTATGATTCCAACTGTCCTTTTCAAATAATCAATATGAAAATATGACAAAACTAACATGGGTGAAAATAAGAATAGTAGAAGAAAATAGTTTGAAATCGATCACAATGAAGACTATTCGTAATTGACTACATTCTTATTATTCACAGTTTCTATCATTCAATATTATTACATTGTCACTTTGCATTCAAAATTTTATTTCATCGTTAAAGTTATTTTACAATATTTATCATCTCAACAAACTGAGGTAACTAATCAAATTTAAAATTAAAATGACTCAATAAATCTCAGACATATTTAACATATTTAAAATGGTTATGTTAATATTAGATGTATTTACATATTATTGATAAAATTAAGCATATGTTCCTCATATTATCGATAGATTTTCCTTGGTCGCACACGACTGAAACCAGCCTAGATCCATCTTAACTCCGGATCTATCAAGCGCCGAGAGGGATCAAATCTCTCGAGGTGAAAACCTTTCCTCAAGTTTTGCACTCAAAAAAAAGGTTTTCACCTCGAGAGATTTGATCCCTCTCGGCGCTTGATAGATCCGGAGTTAAGATGGATCTAAGAACATTGAAGTAGAGTTTTAAAATTAGTTATGTGAAAGTATAAATACATATTATTATGTTATTGAATAAGTATTGGATTATATTTCTTTGTAGTAAAAAATATGGTTTGTGGTAGTATTTTTCATAATGAATAGTTGGTAAAAGTAAAAGTTTTATTTTATTTCTTTCTTAATATTTTTTGTATTGTTCGTGGTAAATGTATTTAGTGTTTCTCTTTGAAGTTCAGTGTTTAATATTATTTATGATAAAGTATAAATACATATGATTATTATTTTATTGGACAAATGTTGGATTATATTGTTTTCTAATAAAGTATTGTTTGTAAAGTGAGTTTTTATAATGAATGTTTAGTAGTGTTACTATATTTTAAGTGCTTTTTTTTGTTTCTCAATATTTTTGATATTGACACACCTAAATGCATTTTTTGTTTCTCTTCAAAGTTTGATAATCAATTACTTTATATAACTAGTAGAATATTTGGTAGTGTTATTTTGTTTTAAATTTTTCTTTTGTTTGTTAATATTTTAGGTATTGTTAGTGGTAAAATGTATTTAGTGTTTCTTTTTGAAGTTTATTGTTTATGATTAGAAAATATAAATACGCATGATTATCATTATATTGGATGAGTCTTGGATTATATTGATTTGCAATAAAGTATGGTTTATGAAGTGATTTTTTTAATAATGAATATTTGGTGGTGTTGCTTCATTTAAAGTGTTTTTTTTGTTTCTCAGTACTTTTTATATTATTAGTGGTGAATCCATTTAGTGTTTGAATTCCCTTTTATAACTAGTAGAATATTACAAAACCAGACACCACATTTTAACAATTTATGTATAATGATATTTCTTTTTTTGCATTGAATTAATACATAAGATTAATCTTAGTAATAGGTGAAATAGCATCTTATGATCATCAATGGTATGATCATAAGTTAACGATGTATTTAAAGCGAAAATTCCTTTAATGATTATTTCAAAAAATATGAATAGTAGGTTAAACCAAATAACATTTTGTACAAAAGAAATTGGGAAGCTATAGAAATCGGAAAGCACCCCTTCAACATTAACCATGACGAGGGCTAGAAAATAAGCGACAATTGGATTCCGGTGCTAAAACAATAAACATACCCACACCTAACCCATCCCATTAACCTCCACCTTTAAGCTTCCATTAACATTTAACCTTCTTTTAAGCATTGCGGTTTTAAAAATCTTTAATACTTCAAATATTTTCCTTAGGAATGATAATTCAATTAAAATTACATATTAATCTATTTCACAAATCTATTATCATTTAATCCATCACCATCTTAAAAAAATGAAAATTTATTAATAAAATTTTTATTTTAACTTATTGTAGAAATATGTGATTTTAGTTACATTTTAATTTGTGGCCTGCATCTTACAAATATGTGTATTTTTGAAGATGTATTTTCAAGTAATTTTTTGCATGGTCTACTAAATTTTTTCAAGTAGTTGTGTACAAATTTTTCATGATTACAAATAAATTTGAATCTAAGACTTATGCCTCTATTGTTATAAAGCACCTTGTGGGGAAAGAAAAATAGTTTGGAGAAGTTGCCTAAATTTTCTAATCAATTCCTTGTTAAGAAAAAATATGCAAGGATCTAATGGTATCTTGAGTTTTTACAAAAAAGTAGTTATGAATTATTGAATCATGTTTTTCTAATGGGAAGATAGAGTGCTTCAAGGTACCTCCCATTTTATAGTTCACCGTGCCTTAAAATTGCCTAGATCATTTTAGTGTCGAGGCCACAAAAACAAGAATCGTATGGCAAGAGTAATCAATATAATTTGAAAGGCTACGTGAACTATATTTCTTGATATTTATTGGTAGTGTTAGTGGTAACTATATTTAGTGTTTATCTTGGAAGTTTGTGATGAATTATTCTTTATATAAATATTTTTTAACAAATTATCTGTAATAGTATTTTTTTTTATACTAAAATATTATTCATTTTTAACATAATGATAGATGAAATGAAGTTTTGCGATCGATCATGGATAATGTTGTTAAGCTACAAAATTGAATACCTAAAACATAGGGTGAAAAAACTAAATTTTGAAAAGCAAACAAAAACACAAATAATAGGGAAAGAATAATGGAGTTTGATAAGCTATGTCTAATTGTGAAAAATCACAATTAAAAGGTGATACAAAGACAATAAATTAATGAAGGTGTCCTAAGCATCACTAATTTTAAAGATAAGAAAACATTGGATGTATGAATGACGTCTAATGGACCTTCTGGTATGAAGGACTAGAGTCCATTTTAGGTATTATTTAGCTAGTTTTAAGTTGTTCGTAGATAAATGACATTAATTAGGAGGATTATGAGTAGCTAATGTTACGTATACCTAGGAAGTGTATTCTTACAGATAGCTAATGTTATTTTAGGTACAATAGTAACTCGTAGGAAGTGTCTTGTTCCAAGTACCTAGGAATTGATATTCATCACAAGCTCAACTGAAACTATAGCATTCAGAAAAAGATTAATGGGGGGTGGAAAGCTTATTTTGATCTTGAAAATAATTGTAAAACGACAAACCTTGAAATGTGGGATAGAAATAAGTTCCTCTTTGAAAATTTAGTCACTCCTGTTATCTTATATGGATGTGAGCTTTGGGGTTGTAGCATCTCTAGAGAATCCTGGAGAAATATTGAGCAAATCCAGAAGCATTTTATAACGTATAACCTTAAAATTGAAATAAATACACCATATCCTATTCTCCTTATAGAATTGGGTCTTTCCGCTACCAAGAGCCTAGCTACGACTAGGCTTCTATTGTACAAGCACAAGCTCAGTAGCATAGGAGAGCATAGACTTCCTAAGCTGGCTTTAAATTCCAGCCAAAACCACCTAAGGCTTAAACAGGATTGGTATAAAGACACCAGGGCCTGGTTAAAACATTGGGAGATTGACGAGAATGTTGCATTGCAAAACATCAAAAACATTAAAAAAAATGTTACTTCTAAGTTAAAAGAAAAAATGTGGTGCGAGAAAGATCTAGCAGCTAAAAGAAAATTAAGCTATTATAAGGAGGTCATCAACCCAACCTTAGAAGATCAAAAGTATCTCTCTGTTTTAACTAGCTCAAAGAAGAAAATTAATATAGCCAAGATTACAATGAACTCTCATGAGCTCCATAGTGAAACAGGTTGTTGGACAGTTCCTAAAACACCATGGATGGAAAGGACCTGCAATCTCTGTGAGAATATGAACATCGAGGATTAAAATCACTTCCTCTTAGAGTGCCCTGCGTACAACCACATTAGAGCTCAATTTCATAATATTTTTTTCAATACTGACCTTCCTAGCCTTTTAAGATGTCAAAATTATAGTGAGCTCAGGAGGCTTCTTTCCAAGATTTTTGAATATAGGAATAAAATCTTAAATAAAATTAAATAACTCTTTTCTTTAGGTATGATAGACCAAAGATTGGTCTCAGTGGACGTTAACCACCACCACCACCTGACATATGTGATGAATTTTATGATAAGAATATAATTGAAATTTAATAATGTAAAGAATATAATATGGTCATACATGTTGTATATTATTTTAAAATAAGTTATGAGATAGTATAAATATACATTATCATTATTATATTGAATAAGTCTTGGATTATAATTTTGTTTTTTTAATAAATTATAGTTTGTAAAGTGATATTGATAACGTTATTTCATTTCAGTGTATTGATAGTGGTAAATGTTTTTTTTTTTTTTGTGTCTATCTTCAAAGTTATTTTATATATTAGTTTTTATAGGTAGTAGAATATTTGGTGTTGTTAGTGATAAATTTATTTAGTGTAATTAATTATGAGAAAATATAACTACACATGATTATTATTATATTGGTTTCATAAGTAATTCATTTTATTATGAATATTAGGTTGTGTTACTTCATTTTAAAGGATTTTTTTTTGTTTTTCTCAACATTTTTGGTATTGTTAGAGGTAAATCCATTTAGTGTTTTTCTCTAAACCTCTATTACGAATTCCTTTTTATGACTAGCACAATATGAAAAAAATGGAAATGACATTTTAGCAGGTTATGTATAATGATATTTTTTGAAATAATACTCAACCATAATCATAGTAATACGTAAAATAGTGTCTTATGATCATAAGTGGTCGAATGATATTGTTAAGCTACAAATTTGAATAATTGAAACTTAGGGTGAAAATTTTAAATTGTTATTACAATGTTATAAAACATTATGTAGTGTAACATTATGTCGACTTAAACTATTTTAAATGAAACTAACATTAAATTAAAATAAAAAAATAGTAAGTAATATGTGATTTATTAAGGTTTGGGTAAACTTGAGTGTGAAGTTTCTAGTGGTTTTTGAGCTCTAGATTTATGTGAATCTATCATTTTATCCATGGTATTCATCTATTATGTAGCGTATTTAAAGACTAAAAAACTCCATATTAATTTTTTCTAGTGAGTAGTGGGATCCCAACAATGGATTCTTTAGACACCACCACTTCTCTCAGTGTTCTGTAATTCTAGTAACAATGTAAGATTCTTCACACTTAAAATAGATGTTTGGACCTCAACAAAATTGTTCCCTCTCTTAACATGATAGATTTCGACTTAAGATGGATCTAGGTTGTCCTATATACAATGCTATAAATATGATTTTTAATTTTATATATTTTTTGTAGATGTATTATTGAAATGGTAAAATTATACTTTATAAGTTACATTTCAATATTATAATTTTTTATAAATTTGTTTTATAAAAGTATACCTAAATATATATTAATAGGAATATATTCCTATAAATACAAATGTTTTTTTGGGGGGCGTTGGGGGGTAAAACACATATTAATGATATAATAAGTTGCTTTAAAAGGATTTCATTAATGTTGTGATAATTATTCTCTCTAATGGTAGTTTTTCTGTCGAATATCAATGGTATTTTTTGTTTCATTTAAACAATACCTAAGGTTTGTTGAGAATTAGATAGGGATAGGTTTAATTCAAATTATCTTCTTCATAATTACTTGTGAGCTTAGTTATTTTACTTATGTATTCTATTCTTAGCTTATTATGTCTTTCATGAAGTCAATTACAAAAAAACACAAGAGACACAAATTTAGGCTCTTTGAGCGAGTGCCAAAACCTCTTCCTCTTGGAGAGAAAAACCCACAAGAAATTATTTTTATAGACTTTCAAATGACAAGTACCATGACCATGACACAAAAAATGACCCTTGTATGCCTCCAAGACATTGTCACTTCTTCTTCATTGACTCCTTGAGCTGATCCTTCCTTTCTGCATAGTCGTACACCAACCTTAGAGAACTAGGTCTGTAGTCCTCGGTATCTTCTCTTATTTCTTGACTCAACCTTATATTCTTCTAGGCTTATTCTTAACTTGATTTTTACCCAAGAGAATGGTACATACTTCTGCACCAATCCTTTACATGCAGTGGTAGAATAAACTTATAACATGTCTTCTTTGCATTTTATAGATATGATTTTTCAGTATTGTGTACTTCATTGAGAAGTCCTTATCTCACGTCACACTTATTTGTTATAATCCATTGAACTTCCATGGTTTCTTTAGAATGTTCCTCTCGATCATCATAAAAATAAAAAGGAGGCTCACTGTGATATTGTTGATCTCCATTTACAAAAGCTGCAAGGGAGGTATCCTATAATGAGGATTGAAACTTCGATTAGGATTTGACTGGATTTATCGTGTAGGGTTTTTGTTTTCTAACTCTAGGTTTACAATATTATTGGAAAAAGTTCTTATTAATCTGTTCATTTCCTCAAGTTTCAGCTCTTAAGCTTCGTTTCCATGGTTTGAGGAACTTTCCTTTTCTTTTCCCATCCTCCTTTCTCCATGATCAGTTTCCCCTCTCCACATTCAAGTGGAGGTTAAATTCACTTCAACTTCTAAATCATCTATTTAGATCTAGTCTAAGGTATGATACTTCCTTTCCCTGAGATTAAACCAAATTTTAGCTCGAAATCCCCAACAAAAACCACTTTAACAACAATTTTTGGAGATTTTATTTTAGTTGGGAGGCTATTGTACAATTTGTTTTATCTTTTTATGAATTGAGAAACATCATCATTTTCTTTTTTCTTCATGGCGTTGAATTCAGTGAGGATGTACCCATGGTCCCTTTTCTCTCCCCATTTTTCCATGAAATAATTCTTCATCTCGTCTTAGATAGTGATTGAAGAGCTTTGAAGGGCTTTGAAGGGCTTTGAACCATTTCTAGGCATCCCCATCTAGAGAATAGACAAAGAGTATTAACACCACATCTAAGTTCTTTACATGTGTATTTTTCGCAAATACACAAAAGGTTTCTATATGCCTCTGTTCTAAGATATCATATTCTCCAGTGAATCTTGGCAATATATTAAATTACTCTTGAGGCATACCATTTAGGGGTTGTGGCAAGTCCAATGGAGAATATTTTTTTAGGAGAAATCATGGAACAACCATATTAAGAAATGGAGGTGGTAAAAGGTTTATTACATGACCTTGCTAAGGGTTTATCCGAATTTCATCTGAATAGATTTGGGTTGGGAAGTTATTTTCACTCTTTGTGGGACTGTTTATGAGCATGAATTTATCTTCTTCAGTTTCACGAGAGGGATGAAATGGGAAATAAGGTAAAATCATAAAATATTTTTAATTTTTGAATCTCAAAGAGAAAACCTAAATGGTACACCACGTTCCTGAGGATATTCCAAAAATTTGGAGGGAAATGGAGCAATTTATCACAAATTTTTGAGAGAAAAAAGAAGATACTTCTCGAAAAGGGTTCAAATAAATCTAGCAGCGGGGGTTATTTATTTGCAGATCCTCCTAGGTATTATATTTTTCAGGGTCAAAGATAGGAGGAGTTCTCTGTTGTGAAGTATCAGAGTGAGTGTGTGGCCTTTTGAAAGATAGGGTGATTAAAATGAGATGTAGATAGTGGAGTCACCAAGGTGACATATATTCAACCCACACCCCTTTCTGCTCACCTCACCAAAGGGTTTACAAATTTTGTATGCAGGAAAAATGTTTTGACTCTTCCATGAAAACGGCATGAGAAGATGGTGTAGCTCCTACGGAGAGCCCATGGGTTGACGGGAGACCAATGCCTAGGATATATTGATGAGTGCTTTAAATATTTGTTGATATTTTCTATCAAATCAATATTTAACAACTTTGAGATGGAATTTATTCGAAAAATTCCTCGAGAGGATAAATGCAAAACTAGATGCCAAATATTATTCATAGAAGCATTAATATCATAATCATTATGGCGAACATCACATGAACCTGCAACTTATTAGTTGTTTATAGTATATCAGATAGAGGTATTGAGAGGGAAATAAAATCAATACACAGGTCTTATACTAAGAACTTGTTCCACTGAATTTCAACATGGAATGAAAGAGACAGACATTTGAATGAAATTATAAGATACATGAAGCACATTTTAAGGATTATATTTCGTAATAGTATACATGAATATTTGATTAAGTGTTGGAACACCTAATCCTACATGGGTAGGTGTGGAATGCGAAAAGTCACAATGGAGTCCAAGTGACCTTGGAATGTGAAACCAAGAGTCACACCATTGTACTATAAATGTACATCTTTGTATAATGGAAAATAAGAAAGCCTCACGCTTATCTTTCATTGTGTGTTGAGTCTCTTGTGTGTGTGTGTTTATCCTTCTCATACACCATGTGTGTGTTTAACATGGTGTTTAACATGGTATCAGAGCGGGCGATTGCTGGCCCTGCTCCAAATTGAGTGAGCCATTTGTGTTTATGGCCTGTGCATATCTGCAAAAATTGTTGGCATTTTTGCAGCACTCAGAGTTTTTGAAGCAGTGATTTTGCAGCATTTACAAATTTTATCTTGGAGAAAAGCAGTGTTGGTTTTGAGAAGGAGCAGCATTCAAAATCCCTGGTAGCATTCAGAAATTGGTTTGGAGACGCAACCTTGTGCATCTGAAGAAAGAGCAGCATTCAGAATTTGTTTTGAAGAAGAGCAGCAGGTGTTTTGAAGAAAGGCAGCACTGCCCATCTGAAGGTTTTCATTCTAATGTTTTCCTGCAATTTCTGCATTTTAAATTCTGCACCATTGTGAAGAGCTGTTGGAATATTATTTAAATTGGGTTTCTGAAGAAGGAATTTTTGGCTTTTACTGCAAAATAAATCTGAGTTTTTTCTGCTGGAAAATTCATCATCTCTGCATTTTCTGCTGCTGGATTTTTTTCTGTTATACATTTGGAAAAATTCTACTGTTTTCAAAGTTGAAATTTCTGCTATTTCCTGCTCTCTGCTCTCTATTCTTTGTTGTTTTAAATTAAAAATAATAATAATAATAATAATAAAAAATAAAAAATCCCTGCAACTCTCCCACTCCCACACGCTCACATCTCTCCCCCTGCAACTATCCGCTCCCTCTACACATATCCCCTCACCCGGCTCCATCACATACCCCCCCTCTCGGCAGCCCCTTTCCTCATTGCGCTCTCCCCAGCAAACTACGCTACATTGCTACCGCCCCCACTCTGCTCCTAACCGGCCTCACCCCCGCTGCCTCCCTAACCGGTCCTCCCTACCCGACTTTCTACCTACCGCGAACCCCCTCCCCCTCTAATTCTAATGCGCCATCAACATCCCAAACTCCTCCCTCACATCCCCTCTGCCCGCAGCTTCAACGCTCGCCATTACTCCTACGCTCAACGCTCTCATCGTATGCTACTCCCTCGAGCCACATTCCCCCAACCCGCTGCCACACACACTCCACTCCACTCACACTCGCCTCTCCCCAACCCTCGCCCTGCGTCTCCCTCCCTCACGCGGGCTGCAAGTCGCCTCCCTCCCTCACAGCGTTCAAATTTGACTTTTAAATTTTTAAATACTGCCATTTTTAATACCGCCCCCCATTTTTAAATACCACCACCCATTTTAAATTCGATTTTTTTAATTTATTCCCCTCCATTAATAAAACCCCCCACCATTTTAATAACCCCCCTCACCCATTATCCCTCTTCCTTTTATATTTCCCATTCCCTAATTAAAATTCCCTCCTCTTATTTTTTAATTAATTCCCCATCATTTCCATTTTTAATTAATTTATTTTTTAATTAATTTTTAATTAATTTAAAAAAAAAAAACAGCAGAGAGAGAGAGGAAGGAGAGAAAAAATGAGCTTAAATGAGAAAAAGAAAGAGAAAATGGCATATCGGTAAATGGACAGTACACATAGAAAGGTACGGTTACATTGTGATTTGTGGCATTGTTTGAAGAAGTGATTTTTTGAAGAATTGACATTTGAAGACAACTTTGCCATCATTGCAAAACAACTATTTGGAAGAAATTTCAGCTACCTCAAACGCTTCTTTCATAGTGTTTTGTTTATATTACACAAATCTGACATTGTATTGCTTCTTCATAGTTGCAATCAGTATTTGAGTTGTTGGATTGTTGATTGCCCTCCATCATTTGAGGAGCACACTTTGTACTTTGAGAATTTCTTGAGTCATTTGTATTTCTTGTTGCATCACATTGTAAACGGGTGCATTTTCGGTTGAAGCCGACACCCTTTCATTTTTTGAGCCTAAATTGTTGAAAATGGCTAAAATCAATGAGGCATTAGAGTTGTTGAAAAACCTCATTCATTCCAATGTTGATGACATGATAAAAATGAGCAAGCATGCTCTTTGTAATATTCAAAGTTGTTTGCTAGATGCACAAGAAAAGATTGAGTTTTTGCAGTTGGAATCTCAGCTCCAACAAGATGAACTTCAACAAAAGAGTCACCATTCTGAACCTGTTTCTGTTCAGAATATTGTGAAGGACTCTCATCAGAAGAAAGAAGATAAAGTTGCAGATGATTCACATTCAGTTCCTTGTACTAGAGCAGATGTACATGCAGATGCAGCAGTTCAACCTGCACTTCTCAAGCCCATCATCAGACCTTGGGAAGAGCTTGTCCACAACAAGCACCAAACTGGTCTTGGATATGACAAGGATGTGTCCTTTCATATTCCAGACTACACAAAGCCCATCATATTTCAGAGTGTCGGATTCATGTATGACAGTTCACCTGCAGCTGTTCCAGATCCTGTTCCACTTCCACAACAGATTGAGAAATGCCAACACTGTGATCGAGTTGGCCATATGAAAGATCACTGTTTTGATCTTCATCCATGCAAACACTGTGGTCGGCACACTCATTCTTCAGACAGATGCTTCAGACACAAGCCTCCTGCAAGAACCAAGATTCATCTTGGATGGATCGCTTCTTGGCAATGGGCATCAGCAGCCAAGAAGATGTTTACGACACATGTTAGAACTTGTTCACAGATATTGAGCAAACTTGTAGTTGAGTTTTCGCCATCATCTCACCTTGTCCCTGACAGGGGGGAAAATGGTGGTCATGTACAAGCTTCGACGTCAGATCAAGCGAGCCTGAGCCACAATATCTCATTCCATGTTCAGAGTTGTAGCCAGCAGTTCAAGCGAGCCTGAGCCACAATTCGTCATTCCGGATTCAGAGATGTAGCTAGAGACACGGATGCCCATGAGCATGCCTTCGGTTTGTGGACAACCTTAAACCATCATCTTTGGTTGGTGGATAACCTAAAACCACCAAAGGTAGTAGAACTCCCTTCTTTTAGGTCGAAGGTCTCCCTTTCATATATGAGGAACACTTCCTCTAGCAGAAGCCTTCAGTTTCTTGCCAGCTTTGGTTGAGTTCCAGGAAATGCTTCAAGCATTCCAGAGTTGTTGGTAATCCTAAAACCATCACAGGTAGTAGACCTCCCTTCTTTTAGGTTGAAGGTATCCCTTTTTTATGAGGGACAATTCCTCTAGCAGAAGCTTTCAGCTTCTTGCCAGTTTTGGAAGAGTTCCGGGAACTGCAACAAGTTTTGCGTTCCAGTGTTGGTGGTCATCCTTAAACCACCTCTTTTTCCAACATTTCAGAGAGTTGATTCAGCCCAAGTGCTGCCATGCATACTTTGCAGATTTGTATTACAACTCTTTTCATGGACTCACACATACCCCTTCGGATTAAGGGGGGATGTTGGAACACCTAATCCTACATGGGTAGGTGTGGAATGCGAAAAGTCACAATGGAGTCCAAGTGACCTTGGAATGTGAAACCAAGAGTCACACCATTGTACTATAAATGTACATCTTTGTATAATGAAAATAAGAAAGCCTCGCGCTTATCTTTCATTCTTTGTTGAGTCTCTTGTGTGTGTGCATTCATCTTCCTCATACACCATGTGTGTTCCTAACATGGTGTTTAACAATTAGCATTGCAAGTAGATGAATCCATAAATACATGAAACACATATCCATCGACTACTATTAAATGTGATCTCAAAATAATAGTGAGAAAATATGGAATAAACATAGAAAGGAATGCAAATTTCACATTCATATGATCCAAAATCACCAAAAACATCTATCAATATTCCACATAGCATACATTTCATTGACAAATTACAAAGATTCTCTCTTGGAAGAAAAAAAATTTGAACCCTTCTTTATTTGTCATAAAACTATTTTTATAGGGCCTCAGAGGGAGAGCTTGTCAAAAAATATTGCTTCTTGATTCTTACTGTGAATCATCATAGCAAGAATATCATTATGCTTTGTGGCACAATTATACTATCCAAACTCTAATTGACTAACATTGTTTATTCCAGAATAAAAATATTTACATAAAACATAAAATAAAAGTGTCATGATCGACACTATCAACCGTATCCTTAGTCATGACATGCAACTCATGGAGGTAGCATTGATGGTTGGAAGATCTAGAGCATGGGAGGATTAAAAAAATATTCACATCTTTACGAAAGTACAAGAGCTCGTAGAGGATCCTTGAAGAACCACTAATATGTGATTTTGATATTGGTGAGACCCATGTAATTCAACCTAGTGTAGAAAGATTCAGAGATTTCCCTAATAGAAAATACTCTTTCAACCACATATATGGGACTCAACTCACTGAGTGGCCTTTCATTTCAAAAACTGAATGAATATTTTGGCAATATGGGAGTTCTTTTCACCATCTTCTTTGGTTGATAGGATGAAGAAATCGTAATCCTTGATTACATTTTTTTGTTCATCCATCATATTTATGTACTCCCTATTTTTTCTCATATCTTCTATGATCTCATCCCATACAATTTTATTGGCTTCCAAGAGAGACATGTTTCCTTTCAACTTCCCCTTTAGATCAAATATCTCCTTTTTTTTTGTATGTAGGTTCTAATGGATGATCTATGTGTTCGGCAAGGGTCTTGGTGAGGCATTCTGTGGGTTTTTTAGGATTTTCAATTATACATATTGCAGAAATATATGTATTTATTATCATCTAAAGCTCTGATGATTGTTTCTTAAGGGATATTATCTCATTTATTCTTTCTATTGGTTCATTGGCTAGCATTTCTTTCTCTTCTTCTACTTGTACAAGTTCCTTGGTTCACATATTCTCACTACTTGGCATCCTTGGTTTCTTCGTTAGATCATGTATTTATGGTTGGGAAATTTGGAGGAGGGTTTCAAAGGTATATTTTTATTTTTTATTTAACCCCAAATTTACAATCATCTCTTTGAAGCTCTTGTTCTGCATGTGGAGAGCCTTGGAGTTGGCTCTCTCTTGCTTCAACTACATTGCAACTTTCGCTACTATATTTTTGGCCTTCTTCATGGTAATTGCATTCCTATTGAGCCCATTGTACAACATTTCTCCCACTTTCCTATGGAGTTTGATCTTATCTGGAAGGGGACACTTTTTAAATATAAAGAAACATTGAATGCTTTGAACTGAGAACCCTGGAGGCAGTGACTGTGCAGCCCAAGATTGTGCTTTCTTTCATCTTAATTTACCTCATTTTCCTTTGTCCATTGTTATCCCAAACCCAAATGATCAATGAAATTAGTTAAAATTACTTTTAGAATGATTAACATGGCTAACTTGCTAAGTTTTTTGATTTTGTCATTGTAATGCATTTTGACCGGAACTAGCTGCAGAATGCAGACATTCCGTAGCTAACCGGAAATTCTGCAGCTGTCTTCACGTTCAAGCATGTTCCAGGTGTCCTCTCAGGAAAAGCCACACATGGGTATATTCCACATTATGTCCTCATCGTTCGTTGCTCACCATGAAGAATGAACCGAATTCTGGACGTGGTTTTGGTACGTGGGAACTCATTCAAGGA